>JAVJAQ010005669.1:0-342446 GCA_032362365.1 Zygogramma bicolorata | reverse complement strand
AATATATCAGGGGTTCTACGTAGTATTAGTTCTGAACATGTTCCGCATATATTGTAGAAACAGACTTCATTGAATGTATCAGTATGTCGATTACCCCCATGTATTACGTAATAATAGGCATTTGAATAAAGTAGTCCATCATCGAAGGAGTGAAGGATATGAGTACGAATGAACTCTCATAATTCTTAAAAAAAATGGTGTATTTGTGATCGAACCACTTCAAAATGAATCCGATTTGTGGAGACGATTGTGAAGGTTTTTATCTACTAATGAAGGATATTTTCAGGTTTTGAATAGACACAATCATCCAAATGTAGCGAACACAACCTTTTGTGTGCGAATTAATTTCCTACCGAAGAGAGAAGGAAAATTTCTCCACCTGAAGTAATGAGATGACGCCTGATTGTCTAATCATCTAGAATATCGAAGTCATTCTCCATTTCGAGTACTGCCTTCAAGCGAGACCAAAAATAAGTGCACCTCATTTTGAAATTGGAATTCACAAGAAACACTCACCTCTGAAGAAGTCAAATAGCACAACCTGGAATCAGCACTCTCGATGGATGCTTGTTGAACTATTCCGTATCTGGAAGACTCCCTGTCACTCATGTAATCGGATCTGAGACTGTCTTGTCTATCGAACATGCCTCTGCAATAAAAATTCGGAACAGAATTCAAAAACTAGAACATTCTGAAATATTTGTTGAAATGGATTAGAAAATTCAATTCTGTATACTCAAAAAACCGTTCCTGAAAACTTAAAAAGAAAATACAGAATAAACAATTCGTATTTCTACATTCAAACTCTCTTCCTTTGAACTGGAACAAGCATCAACAATCCCAAGGATTCTATTTCGATATTCTTGTACCTTCCTTGAGAATTTTCATTGGCTGAATAATTAGAAACTGAAATTTAATATTCGCTTCAAATTCTCTGTACCAGTATTCGATCAATATCATGATTTGTGGGCCGATATTTACGTTTTCTCTTCTGGAGCTCCTATCTTGATGAATATATTGATTGAAACCATAGTGACTCGTACTGCCATCTATTGTTCAGTTGCTGAAGTTTGCGCTATGCAGAAATTAAGCATTTCAGTTCGATGAGTATAAAATAAACTCGATTTGATTATGATGTTATTATAATTTTAATTGAAAATGACAGTAGGAATTGAGGAATCTCCTTTCCAACAAGCCAAATAACTAAAATTTCAATGGTATTCAAATAATAATATCAACAAAATGAATTCACAATGTCACAAATGAGTTTTTACTAAACAATTCGACTCCTTCAAGAATAATCATTTTCTTGTATAAAAATCAATAGATCTCATACCAAAAATTGAAACCAGTATTGAATATATTAGATACCTATATGTTTGATTTTTTCGATAATGGATTTTTGGATGTGAGAAATGATCATTCAATATGGGAATTCGAAACTCTTCCTTTTTCATCTTCAGGAGAGACAAAAAAAATGGATTTCACAACAGTGGGAAGGTTACGTCTCCCAGTCTGTACGTTATAACAGCATTGGAAAATGAAAATTAACCGATTTCAGTTTATTTTTTAAAGATTATGACCCATCGTTTAGATATGCATTTATTTCTCATTCGACTCAATCACTTTCAACTAAAATATCACAGTTTCCTGTACGATTACCACTGACAATGGATTTAAAAAAAGACGCGACACGTTATACAATAACCATACGCTATACAATACTTTTCCCAAGCAGGATAAATACATATTTTTTTGACTTGCCTCAGGAAGCTATTGTATAGCGGAACCCGTGTCGCGGTTTCGTGAACCCTTTGTCGATGAGAAACCTACAGGAAATTTTCGTTTCTCTCCAAGATAATGATAACTCATCATATCTCACAGAACACGAAGCAATTCCTGGAAGCAACCACTTATCTAGATGAATGAATTATATACAGTTGCATATCAGAGCCTTTCTCGAGCCATTTGAGAGAAAATCGAAGTTTCTTGGAATTCAGCATGATATAAAGAAATGATAATCTGATTGAGATGTTACAAAGCAACAGGTAAGCCCTGATATATTTTTATGTGGTTGATGGATTGATGTTCCTTGAAATGATATTGTCAAGAACTTCCATTGTCCATTGTATAATATGAATATAATATGATGATACGAAGAAAATAATGAATGGAAATTCAAAATTCACGATGGAGAGAAATAATGCAATCACTGGAAAAAAGCAAAAAACTTCAATGAAAAGGAATAAAACACTTCAATAAATCTCAAAGATGAGGGCAAAGAATAATTCAATGAAAATAGTGCAACCAATCGAATAACGAAATATATTTCAAGAAAGTTTAAAATTGTTACATGAATAAATTAACGATGAGTGCAAAAATATCAGTTTGGTGTTGGGGTAATTGATCTCTATAAAAAGTTTCATCTTTTTTGTTACATAGAGTTCCATTTCAGTCATCACAAGACGATATTACTTATAGCAGCAATGAGAACATACCGTTTTATCATTTCTCAACGCACTTTCGAATTTTTCCAGATCATCAAGAAAATCTTCATTCTAATTCTTTCTTAATTTAATGTTTTTCAGGAATATCTACTGCAACGACATTTTTTGAATTTTTTTACTTGAAAGCCTTTCGTCTGAACAGATTTATGCGGGAATACATAATAGACTTCTCAAAGCCACATCAATATTTGGAAAAGTTGATGTGATTTTCTGTTCTCTTATGAATCTGAGTGATAGCTCAGTAAACGAACACGACTGAGTAACTGTTGCGTATCCGTTAAAATTGATGTCCATAAAACTTTCAAATCTTATATATTCGTTCGGAAAATCCTCGCTTAGGTCACTATCATGTATGTGTGTGTGGCTTTCTTTATTGGCCCCGGCTTCCTTCACGGCACCATTATGGCCAGTTTCCCCCCATCGCAAAGCAATGAGGGCTTCGTCCGTGGACCCCCAACGTCTCACTCGTAGTGATATGAGGGCCCTAATTTTTATGCTTGCACGTTATATGGCATTGGGCTTGTTACTAACTCCCTACGCCTTACTCAGGAGCAGCATGGTTATTCGCGGACCCGTCAACCATGAAACGTGGCAGGAGTCTTTCGCCAACACGACAGAGAAATTCTTATTTAGAAAAATCTCTGCCCCGTTGGGGAAGCGAACCCGGGACCTCTAGGGCCACAGGCGGACGCGGAACCACAGCGCCAACTCCCTCACCTAGGTCACTATCATAAGTTTCTTGCAAAATTCTTGCACTTTTTATTAGATCAATTTCTGACAATTTCATAGTATTCTCAAGGAAGATAAACTGATTGTCAATAACTGAATATGCACTCCTGCGTTTCATGAGTTCAGTGATAATCTTATCAATAATAAAATAAAATGAATTGATCAGAAGATTACTTTTTCCAGTAAATATGATCTCGTTACATCTAGAAACTTTTCCCAAAGATCATTTACCATAACAGCAAACTGGGATTTTTTGCATTCGACGCGCGTTTCATTAACAGGGTTATCATCTTGTAGAGAAGAAAATTGATACTTATTTATTTATTATTTTATTCGTTACATCTACTCTCATTGAATCCTCCGATTTCGTTTCCAGCCCTGCCAACTTTTGGCGTTTTCCTAGGATCTGCTGGTGCCCCTAAAATCTACGACACATTAGGCTTTAGCCTCATTAGCCTTACAAAAAATTAATAAAATCTTATAATTTAAACTGATATATGGAATTTATGTCAAGATCCACAGTATGCTCCTTATATGGCAATTCATAAATACTTTCAATAACACTATTACGGATATATTTCGAGTTTTTCGATGTTGAAGTGGCCGTTACAAACATATAGATCTGAAATATTGTATATGAATATAACAAAGAATTTTTCTTCTTTGTTTTTCGAGCTGTTGACTCAAATTTGAGTTAAACGAGAAGTTGCTGTCTAACAAGACGTAGTTCATTCGAAGAGAACTGATTTTTTTAAAATACAGCAACTTTTTGAGATAGATTAGAAGTATGCCCTTTCACACTTGTTATTTTTAATTTTTCCATATTGTTGTAGGTGAACAACTCATAACATAAACAAGAAATAATCATCGAAAGCAAACTAATGACTTTCAAACAGTATAATGAAAATATCTCAACATCAAATATTTAAAGGAAATTTCGTTTTTCATTCTGAATAGTATTTCAAAATAAGTGATGAGACTTTCTTGCGTATTTTTTTAATTATTAAAATGTTTTTATCAGCTCGGTATCTATGTATGTTTTCAACAGAAACTCTGAACGCAGCTTTGACCAGCTTCGAAACGTAGGAATAATTTTTGCACAGATATCAAGGACCAATGACAATGCAATAATATAATATTAATAGAACTAAATTTCTGGAGGAGCCAGTCTGCATTTCTCAGTTAGACCCACTCATCCTCAATCAAATTCGATTATTTACAATTCACAGAAAGATTTGCAGATTTTGATAATAATAATATATGCATCTGTGAAATTCCTACGACTTTACCATGAATTCAAGTTAAAAATGAGAAATAAATAATAGGAATAGAAAGTAAAACCTTTTTTTGTCAATTCAGAAGTAGGAATAGTGTAAATGAAAATGAATGTAGTGCAATGTTGAATAAACTTAAGATGCTATTTAGGTAATCTATTGACACCATGCACCCCACGCTTCTTTACATTGCAATACATTTTTGTGTTCAGTCTATTCATAATTCAAATTTGAAAAAAACTAAATCATTTTTTGGTTAATTTTTTCACGAAAGCAAGTTTTTTAGATTTTAAAACTTTCATTTATTCCAATGTGAAACGCCTATGAAGGATTTTATTCAACGAACGAATTTACTGTCGAAAGCAACCCAAAATTTTCATATCAATCCTTGATTTTGGAACAGAAATTACGTTATATTTCAAATCATATAAACAATAATACAATATGCGCGGTATCACCCAAATGGAATAGCGAGAACAATCAAACAGTATTTGTACTGGTATGAGATCGTTCCGTTAGATTTTTTTTCTATATGAAAAATGAATGGAAGAGAAAATAAATTTACAAATTCACACAAGGAATTATTTTATGATAAAACGGCCGTGCAAAAATTTGCTAAATTGCTGAAAACATTTGAATTGAGTGTTATTTCTGAAATTTTTCAAATCCTGGACTAATTCATTACTTATACTTCGATAATGATTCATGAACAAATCTTTTTTGTTGAACCACATAGGTAGCAGTATCGAGATGAAACAAATCATGTTGCCTGGTATGATAACTATGAATTTCTGAATTCCTGGTTGATATATAAACTTTCACTTTATTGATTTGTTTCTAATGGAATGAGGTTTCTAAAAGATCCATCGTGAAATATTCCTCGAAATGAAATGTGTCTTTCATTGAATTCCAGTAGTTGATTTGTTGGAGTATCTTATGGAAGACTTCCCAAGCTTTTCTATATAGATCACATATTTTATCGAAGGTGTTCTTAGAACTGGCAATATATTTAACAAACTGAGATGAGTGAAAAAATACATTAGCTACCTACCTACTTTTTAATTCAGTTTGGGACTTCTTCGTTAGGCTCCCATTATGGGAAAACGTTTCGCACGAGAAAATCAATATGTTGGTCCCATTTCAATTGCTCCGCAATCCAAATGATGATTTGGTTTAAATGATTTGATATGTTTTTTCCGTTAACCTTTTACTAGTGGTACATCTGTCTAGGAGACCAAAAAATTCAAATAACGGCATTGCTGATAATGGATGAGAGGTCGCAGTTCGCTTCCTGCACTTTAGTTAACATAGGTTGCTCGAAATTATTCAAAGTTTGGCTGTAATCTGAAAAACGTATTCTGCGTTATGTGAATTTTCGGTGCCAGAGACCTACGCCACCAATGAGAGAAACTAGTTTTATTGCTATTTTCGATTTCAATGTACTTTGTTTACTTTTTCAATTTTTTTTTTCGATAATTCGTGTTGGTTTCAATTAGAATATACCATATAATATATAATATACTATGAAAAAGAGCAGGCCCGGTTTCAGCAACTGTTGCATGAGATAGAAACCGACGAACTTGATCAATCTGACAATAACGTATTAGATCGCAAAAAGAGGGATTTGGAGAACAATGATACTGAACAAATATTTATGATTCAGAACATACTCAGTACGAGTCCACCAAATATCCATACATCACCAAAAAAGAATGTAACCCTTTGTGGAAATTAGCGAAAAGCATAGAAAGAGGTAGAAGTAGGTAAATAGATACAATAAAACGATTACCTGATGATACTTCTGAAGATTTTACGAAAAAATATAATTTTTGTCAGTTTGACTTTCTTTGATATTTTTTACGAGTTTTGCCTGTTCACGAATTCAGGTTATTTTTTAGGATGTTAAAAAAACGAATAAAATAAAGAAAAATATATTATACCTGAAAATATGAAACAATGAATTTTTATTTGAAACGAGAAACTTCTATGATTCCCCGTTAAAAATTTTACCGTTTTTTGTTGAAAATATCACCCCTATTGTAGCTCTTCCCTAATCGGTCTATGAGACTGAAACAACACTTCGAAGTCAACCCTCAGAAGTCGAAACTTGTGCCAGCAATGGATTGACGTGGTGTTACACTTTCGCGTGTGAATCTTATCACGATGGCCCAGCGGGGTATTGAACCCCGATTTCCGTTTGATAGGCGGTTTTGTTATCTCCACCTGCTCTAACTCACCTCTGTTCGAAACTGTCAGTTCTGGCGCTTTTATATCCGCTGTCATTCATACTACTGTCTTGCCGCAAAGAAGGTAGGGAATCCCACGGTGACCGCTTGTGTCCTGGTGGCATACCTTGCGCACTACTGAACGTCGAACTGCCAGACCTCCATCCGTCAGAATGTCTGAACCATTGGGCTCTGCTCGACTCCCCGATGCAGGAGGCACATCGTGAGCTGAAACTGTTGAAGTACATACTATAGCAAACTAACTTTTGGTAAAATGATCGAGTTTGTTATTTTGTTGTGGAAATTGAATTATTCAGTATCCAAACGGAATTTCAGGAAATTGCAATCAATCGATAGCACGCGTACCCAATATTGTACAGAGCATTTAGTGCTAGTATTCTAGCAACTTGAAAATGTTCCGTTACCCATCAATACAATGTACATTCAGTTCAGTTTCCATGTGTGTGACTGAAACTTGTAACCTGGTTTTGACGACTTTGAACTCTTGCATCCTCTTCAAGGACCGATGATAATGCGATAGTATGAAAAAATTGTACCGATTCCCCCACTAGTACCTACAGAATTAACGATTTGTTTTTCTAACGACCTTGAATAGAACAAAATTTTTGGCGAAGGAGCCAGTTTGTTTTTCCCGGTAATACCCCACTCATCATAAATTAAAGTTGAATATTTACAGTCCACAGAATGATTTGCAGTTTCCTATAATATAATAATATATAATTGTCTTTATCAAATCACTTTTGAAGGTAGCTTCACACAGTGTGGGTGGCGCTATTCTTGCAAAGAGCTCTTCCATATAACCATCCGCGAAGAACCCAGTAATGTACAGGATAATGAGTACATAAGAGAAATGTAGTAGAAACCAATGCCTAAATTAATTTCTTTCATTTATCAAATATGATTTAAACTGTCTGCCGAACGGATCAACGTTTGTTAAGTGCCTGATTTCAGTGGGGATAGAATTATAAATTTTTACCGCATTATAGCTAAATGTATTGAGGAAGAAGATATAGCTGTAGAATCCAAACTATAAAACTTTGGTTTTATACATAGATTCTCGTGGGTGAGACTGTCGAATGGCTTGCTATAATCTAATAGCTGTGAAAAAGACGAAAACCTAATTGTGTACGGGGAAAAATCTCTATTACTGTCAAAATAGGCACTCAACTGAGCAGCCACAACTTTTTCCAATATTTTGGATAACGTAGGTAATATACTGACAACCTAAAGTTATTGATAGAGGAAGGTGAATCCTTCCTAGGCACAGGTATTACATTAACGTTTTTCCATGAGGATGAAAAAAGACCACTAGATAATGATAAGTTTACTAGATATGGAATATGCAAACTAATTCGGAATTATATTATATGCTTCTGTAAAATTTTTGCGACTTCAAGACGCTTTTCATGTTTCGCATTTTGGTGCTGATGGTCATTATAATAATCTATTAATGCATCACAATCTTCAAAACTATAATAGTTATAAGACTGAGAAACACGTTTTCATGACAAATGTAACTTGAATATGAATGATAGTTGATACAAACTAAAAAAACACCAAATTTCAGACTTCTGTTCCATAAGAGAAGAAGGATTCGAAATGCTTTTTTATATGCAAATCCTACTCTGTTCCTCTGATGACCTATGGCGTGTCAAAACAGCTTTTGATAATTCCCCTACCTCTTGCCAGCTGCTCATAATAATTCAAGAATCACATATACGGCCCACTCAGAATACTATTTTCATGTGACCACAGGATCTTATTTTTCAATAGATTTTTCCATGACGTCAACCTCCATGAATACGTCGATTCACACATGGAAGTCTCAACGAAGACAACTTTACACCTTCCAACCTTGTCTTGAGAGACAGACACAAGATGCATAAAAACCATGGTGTGTTGACTGATACGCTTTCGTTCAGTCAATTCTTCTTCATCTGAGAAATCGAGGTGGGATCTTACATTTTCTGATGGTAGGTGATTCCAATCAAACTACAGTTCACCAGTGATTTTCGATATCGACAATATTATTGGCTGAATTCTCGTGGGATGTTTCGTTCACCAATAGAATGATTAGTACACAAAATTTGCGAAGACAAGCCATCTAATAGAAAGCTCACCCCAACAGGCAAGTTTGGCAGTTTGAAACTTCGATTTGAAGTATTTGAAATTGGGATGCGTTTGGAAGTGTCAATGAATTCAATGATCAATTCTAATCCATTTAATTTGGTTCATTTCATTGCATGTTGTACTTCCCACGTTTTTATCTTTACTATTGCTATTGTCGAGTGAACTCTTCACCTTTCATTACTTTTACAATGAAGCATTTTGCATTGTTTTTGTATCCATTTCCATAATAAATCAAGTAGCTACCGTGAATTATTTCTTAGTGTTTGGATTCATGATAGGTCCAACACATATGTCGAAGATAGATAGAAGATAGTTTTGAAAATCACAGAAGCAAATTTGATGTCAAATAATTCAATAGAACGCGGGATAATTCTGATTATGTTGAAAACAAACTTCACCTTGGATGACCTTCCTCAACTTACTTGAGTAGAAGTTATATTTGTGTGATTTACTGATTGTTTTCCAGAATTTCCCAGTTTCACATATTTCTCCCAGCATTAGTGAAAATTACTGTTACGTGTCTAGTGAAAACGCATGCAAAAACAATCAATTCAAAATCATGGAATGAAAGTTCTTCCAGACGAGTGTTTTCAAATGTCTATAACCTACAAAACTGCCGTCGTGAGTGCAGGAAATGTGACATTACGTTACCAAATTCATAAAGAGCGCCACTGTCGGCAATCCCTCGAAGGAGTTTCCTTCAGTTGAAATTGTTTGAGTCATCGCACCAGGGTTTTTATGCATCTTGGACAAACTTTTTATTCTCAGAGATCGTTCTCCTATTAAAGGACATCCTGAAGGTAACAATAATCAAAACTTTGTAATTGATACGAATATCTGTTGTTAACGCATCGAATAAAAAAAAAACAACATTTCATTTCCGTTAGATAATACGAATGAAATTATTTGTGGAATATGGTGGTATTGTTACCACTACAGTTATGCATAAAAGAGAATTTCTAATATTTCTATGACTTACCTTGAGTTATGGTCACTGAGATATCCACGTTCTCGTTCCCTTTCTTTTTCTCGTTCTCGCATCAGTTCGTTTCTATCGCTGTAATACCCGTCTCTCTCCCTATCTCTATCTATCGTTCTGTCTCTGGATGCAGCACTCAGTCGGTGTGATAATGGTAAAGTTGATGATTTGTTCATGGAAGCACTAGATGACGGCCCTGAAGAAACAATATGTTAATGAAATATGTTTTTCATCCTAGCACAATGATTAAGTATTTCTGGTAGATGAAGATGAATCTTTTTGAGTTGTCCGAAAACTGTTGAGGAAATGAACCCCTCATCAGTTATTGCTAGTTCAAACAGCAGTTTGTTAAAATGCGGTAGTACTTTTTCCACGATATCCAATTTCAGTTCAAAGTTCGATATTCGCTATCGATAATCTTTACAGCGTATTATGTGATTGGAATAAAATTGTTCAGAACATAATTATATCGGATATTGAGGATACAAGAAGTAGAAGAACATTTCAATTCTGGAACATGACGTTTGCATTTGGCAACCAATAAACCACAATGATATTCATAGAAAACTTCTTCTAGTGACATACAAAGGGCTACTTCTCTTTGAAATATGATAGCATGTTAAAGACCATACAAATTTTCCACTACATCAGTAGTATTTTCGATAGATTATAACAACTGTTATTGATATTAAAAAGGTTGGATTCAGTTCTAGATTAAGTTATCATCAGCAACGTTTCCACATCGAAATAACAATTTGATCAGTAACTACTTTTTTATTTCTGATACTAATATCCATTTTAATAATATTGGGATTTATTGCCATGATATCAAGGTGAGATATTTACTTTTTCTAGATGGGTATGGGCTCCTCTGATTCGATCCTGGTAGGCTTTCTGCGAATTCTGAAAAAAAGGTATCTGAAGTATCTACTATAGTATCACCAATGCGTTTCATGTTTCATGGAATCTGATAACATCATATCACATAAAGATACTTGTGATTGATCTATTGTAGTTGCACTACCTACCAAGGTTTTCCATACTTTGCGTCAACAGAGCTTCAAATGTATGCAAACTGTAACTTTCAGCATCCATTCCCTTTGCCAGCGTATTCCTCAAGTGCATCTCGTACTCCAACAGTAGCCTACTGGTAGGTGAACCAGGAGTTGGTGTTGTGTTTGTATTCTGGAAAGTTTGAGTTATTTTATCAGGTATATTCTGTAGTGAATATCAAATATAAAATAACATAATAGTTCCTACTGGAAAATGTGTGTATGTTATATAAGTCTGGGAAGGAAGTCTCTACGAAATCAATGTTATGGTTTCGAGAGCATATAAAGAGATTTTTCAAGAACTACTTTATATCATTGTATGGTTGTACAGCAAAATGAATGCTTGATTACGTAAACCACATCAACTGAAAACCTAGGAATATTGATTATCTAAAACTTCAAATAATCCAATCCAACTTGACGCGGAAA
Organism: Zygogramma bicolorata; assembly: GCA_032362365.1. Lineage (NCBI taxonomy): Eukaryota > Metazoa > Arthropoda > Insecta > Coleoptera > Chrysomelidae > Zygogramma > Zygogramma bicolorata. The sequence goes on along the minus strand of JAVJAQ010005669.1, from coordinate 331,100 downwards.
CTCACTTGTACGGTTGTGCAGTGAACTGCCTTTACATTTCAGATAGATGTTTATTCACAGTGCGCAAGACGTCATCATTGGTTCGGACTTCCATTGTCTATGTTATGACCCTATCAAAACTTGTTACTGGGCAAAAAAAATATATAAAATACAAATAAATGAAGCAATTGAATCCAAACAGAAAAGGTTGAAATGAATAAAGAAAAATAAAGATTTGATTGATCAATGAAATCGATATTGTCACAAAAAAGTTGAGAATTCGAATATGAAATAGCCGAGTGAAAAAATTGAAATGAATTAGTTCGAAGTAATATGAACAAATATTGAAACAAAGTTTCTAGTTTAGTGCACTGACGACGTTTCGATCGCTGGTATTCGGAGTACCCTCTTAGTAGCACCTGCTTGCTTCATATTCAGCACCACCCCTTCCCTTGACCATAGTAAATTGGGGTTTTCATAACCAACCATACCTCAAAATGTTGTCAGTCATCACCCGAAGACGATTGCGGATACCGACGATCAAAACGTCGTGAGTACACTTAACTTGAAGCTTGGTTTCAACATTTTTTCATATTACTTTATATATATCCTTATTCAAATTTCCTGACTCGGCGGTTTCAAATTCGATATATCAATTTTTTGCCACAAAAATATTTTCTTTGATCAAACAAACTTTCAATTCTATTTTTTACCTTAAAATCCGTATTTTGTTTGGATTTGATTGCCTTTATCACTTTATATTTTTTATAAGTTTTGTCTTCTTTCTTAGTAACAGGTTTCAATAGAGTTAATAATACCGGCAATGGAAGTGCGAACCATTACCACTCAGCAAGGAATATCGTCATCCACATCCAAGTGAACGTCATCATTTGCCGGCCCAAATGATATGGATGAGCTGTACATACATCGTTTCTTGTCGATTCGAATAACAGAGCGAAATATGGTAAAAAAAGTATTCTCAATATGAAGGTTTACTGAATGCGAAATCACAATAATGAAATAGAAAACAGTGGAATGTGAGCTTTGATATTCAAGATTTGTATGATGATCTTCATAATAATTCCTATGAGTTTTTCAACTTCTTTCATTTATTTCTGTCATGACTGCTTTTCGTGATGAGGAGTATGATATTTTTCATTTATATTTTTCGTCTTCAATGTTCATTTACGAGATATGGGGTAACTAGATGCAAAAAGTGGAACGTCTGATAAAGATCCGAACGAGCGATGGTATCAGCCAGTCATATTCAAAATAATTTCACGCAATGAAACCCCATCACGATAACTGATGTGTCAGCATTCAGAGACAAAAGAACATCAGGCAAACTGTAAATATCCATAGAATGGCGATGACTCGCTAACTTTTTGCCGATCACTACTAGACTTGCGGTTTGATGAGCGAAATAATGAAGATGGAACTATTGTATTGTATTTCAGTAGTTTGGATAAAATCTTGATAACGATTTTACAGATTTATGCAATATTCTATAATAGACCGGATCTGTGTATATTCGGGTTTCAAATATCGAAATTTCGAATGTCTGACTGGTGTTGTATGAAATACAATGAAACAACGAGAAGAGAAAAAAATACAAAAACAAAAATGAACTCTTCTGGAAAAAATAATCAGATTATATTGAATTGAACTGGCCGATACTTGATGAAAATCCATATTAACAAAAATATTTTACAGTTTCCTGTATGATTTCCACTTACAATGGGTTTACAAAACCGCGGTTTTGTAAACCCATTGTAAGTGAAAATCATACAGGAAACTGTAATATATTTTTGTTAATCAGATTATATTTGTTGATATATATTTCAAGAACCCAATTATCAGCTATCAATCATCAATTCCTTTTCGGAATCATTCTGAAATAATTTGAACGAAAAGAATCCAGGCAATATGTTCATTGATTATAAATAGGGGTTATGTGGAAGAACAGGCATTCAGTTTCACAACTGATTGAACCGAACCTCGCCCAACGGGATGCATGCTATTTCAAATGAATTATATCATAATAAGTATTCTGTTCATAGCGTATGTTTGAACTCACTTGATTCATTTGTTGGTGCATATGCCGATGGCGACCATAATGGTGTTGGGTTTGTTCTGGATCAGAATTTCCATTACTTGAGCTTGGCGTAGTTGCATAGCACTGGTTGTCAAAAATAACGTTATCGGAAGGTGGGGAAAAGTCGCCGCCAGCACCTCTTTCCAGCTCCAAATATAATCCCCTTCCAGGATACCCCCGTCCAATCTCATGGGAAGACCTGAACAAACATGGTTTTTATCATTAATGAAATGAATTAATATTATCTCTCAATATCAGAGGACAATTATTGTTTGCGACTAATTATTTTGTGGTGGATGAATATTTTCCTTCGTAGTTCCTTTGAGTTATCAACCCACCTACCTATCAATCCGAAAATTCAAGAATTAATATGGAAACATTTATTCAACGCAGCGACTTCTTGAGCTTGATTTGAATTCCTGACTTCCCACACTTGAATAAATTCCCATATAATTCCTTGATTACCCAAAATATGGTACATCTTTAACCTGAAAAATCACGAAGAAAACATATAGAGCAAGAGCCCTCGACGGCCAGACCTTCATTATTTCATGAAAGCTGAAAGTTTCTCTACGCATATCGCCAACACAGGTGAGAACGATCAGTGACTATTGAGTTCGGATGATGGTTACTTGGGCAGGTATGAGGTAGCAGAGGTGTATGAAATAGTACCCCAAATTCGTTTTGTGATGACATCTACACTATGATGTCGATATTTCCGTTAACTTGGCAATCCAAGTCGAAGTTTCCTTCTTTGGAGGGTGAATTAGGTGTGGATTTCTATTTTCCAGACTGAGATGTTGACATAATTCTGATGAAGCTTCAAAGCAGTGTTGACAATGTACATACAAATTTATGAAAATTCAAGCTTCATGATACTCATCAATAATATACGATATTGATAAAATATTCCACTTCTGTTGCTGAATTGATTGCTTTCTTCTGGATTCACGTATAAGTTATCAAGAGAATCTGCTTGTGAAGTTACGACATCTGCAAGAAAAATGTAAAAAAACACATGAAATGGAAACGACCCTTTGCTGCCTGTTTCCTGCATAAATAACCAAGATCCAAACTCCATATTCACGTGTAGCGGTTAAGTAAACCGTCTGGTGAAAATTACAGAACGGGGTGTTTTGTTCAGGTCGGGAGATATTTCAGTGTCATCACAATGTTTATATCAGGGAAACTCAGCAAATCGATTTTTGCAAAATCGTGGAATCCGTTGTACCAATGGATTTACCCACAAGATCACCAGATCAACAATAGGCATTCCATCTCCAGAAAAGCATATTCTTGAGTGAAATGTATTAATTTACATGACATTCTAACTGAAAATTGGATGTTGGGATGATGTCCTGTAGAATCAGAAAAGGTCCTTAATAATTTTCTAACAAATTAGTGATTCTATTATGTTCACAGAATGAAATGAAACTTGTAGTTTGAGCTACGATCCAGAGTCAGTCCTTTACCTATGCAGACATTCACAAAAAACTACTTGCTCGTCAAAATCCGCAAACTGTTCTCAAGAATAACTGTTACAATTGCTGAAAGCAACTTTTATCCGACGAGCTAACCACCTGCGGATTCAGATATATTAAGCAATTTTGAGCGGATAACCAAAATGAATTGGTACCGATTCACATTGGTACTAACCACACCATTTAAGCGACTCTGGTTATTCGTTTGGTTATATATCAGTGACGTCATAAAGCAGCTCTTAAATGTCATGGTTATCACCACAAAATATTGGTATTTACCTATGTATGAAGCAGTTTTATTTGTCCGGTTATAATTTTTGAAAACATTTTTCGCGGGATTTTGCTCTTTTTATTTTTGAGGTTGAGATTGGTGTTTATGTTATTTGGACACCGATCTTTTTGATTATAATTATCATTACGGATAAAAACAAATACTGTTTTTTAAGTCAAAACTACGAGGGTAATGATTACCACACACATTTACACGACAAATCTGCTTCTAAATGAGAGGTTCCAAAATATTTCCTCCAATTATGAATAAAGCTGTTGAATTATGATATAAGATTTACAATTTATAAGCCAGGGATCTGTTTCGAAAGTTATAGGAATCATATCCTCTTTTCGTTTCGAAAACAAAATGATTTGGCTGAAATGTTTTTCAAAAAATGCTATGATATGAAATGTAGAATATCTTCAAAACCAGCTGTCCACCCATGAATACAGCAAGTTTTTTATTATTCTTCATTATACTATTTTCCAATTGATTTTTAAAGCAAAAAGAAGTTGGAAAGGTTTTGGGATTGGAAATAACGATAACATAAGAAACACCGAAAATATAATAAAGAATAAACAAACCAGTCTAACCAAACAAATAACTGTGGTTAAAACCGACGGATTCAAGTGGTTCTTATAAATGACGTCATCAAGTCGCACGCCACCTTGAACCAAATCTTAACCGCGGTAAATACCACAAAATTTTGGTTTCTCTCATAAACTTGCTTATTGTCCTTTTCAGGAACAGTTTCACAATTTCTGCTTATTTGATATTTGGATATGTCTCACAAGATCAAGAATTCAGTTCAATAGAAAAGTCAATGAGAAAGTTGACGGTTAAGGGCCAAAAAGATCACCATTCTTCGACAAACTGGCCTTCAGTGACAGGTAGATCAGTGATTGCTATTGGGGCCAGTTGCATGAATGAAAGAATATAAACTTTGTTATTTACTCAATTCATTATATTGAAAACTATCAAAGAATTTGGTGGAGTCGTTGTTGCTCATTGCTTAGATTCAGTGCATAAGATTCAATAGTAAACATTTCTGGAATGTCGATTTTGGGAAACATTCATAGAATATATTTCATTTCATTGATTTAATGATGTTGAATCAAGTGTTATGTTTGGAGAAATATTGTATTTACTACTCACTGAACTGAACTCTGTAGTTTGGTCCAGTTAATAGCAGATATTGATTGAACGAAATCGATTACTTATTACTCGAAATATTAGCCCACTTATTAGTATTTGGGCCAGCTTTAATCGGTCCACAAAAGGTATAACATTCATTAGAATATTTCTCACCTCGATCCAGAAAACCTGGAGTTTTGAGCCATCGCTGACCTAGGATGCGGATGTCCAGACTCGGGTTCAGAATGCCTGCCATTATTGTTTGGATGCCTTGGATGATGATGCATGTTATAATAATTATATCTCCGGCGACCCATTTCTGGAGACGTCGCTGGGCTCTCTGCGCTTGGCATCGGTTTCAGCATTCTCTTCAATGTGTTACTATCTAAGTTCATACCTGGAACATAGTCGGATGATCAATTGAAAGATTCCTTCATTTTTCATTCATACATTGGCCGCGTCTAACAGCTTACAGCGCTGCACAAAATCTGACAGTTTTCCATGGTGAAATGTCAAATTTTGTAAAGCGGTTTTAACCGCTATATTCTGTTAGACTCAGCCATTGACTCAGTAAGATGCAAAGGTCCATGACGAATAATACAGTGGATATGTTCTAACATTCATGCAGAAATGAAAACTATATTCAACTTCAACAAATAGTTAGTCCTCAATTGCATACTGTTGCAATTCTGCAACAAATAATTCCATCTGGCCTCAAAATGCTTACTATAGCTATTATACGGCGCCATAGCACAGTCTTGCTTTTTACAACGACTCCTTTCGGAATATACAGTCTGATATTTCGATCATACATGGTGCTGTATTTACGATTTTGGACTTCAGTTACCAGTTGACATTTCGTGGTTACAGTATATGAACAGTAAACATGATTCTTCCGTTTACAATGGTTTGAATGTTTGTCTTATTAATGTGTATTTGTGTATATACATATGTTTCAACTATATAATGATTCTTCATTGTATTTCATAATTTCAATATTCTCAATAATTTTACACTGTGACTTTATGAAGTTGCACTAACTCTGTCAATGAGGATTCCTTGGACAATAAAGCATATTTGATTGATTGGCTCATTGATTGTTTACGCCAGAATCATTGTTTCATTTCATGGACGAAATTATTTTTCAGATTCCGTATTCTGAAGTTGTATCTGATGATATAGATTTCGTCCAAGAAGAACATGGTCATATTTGCACCATTTTTTTTAATTCTGAAGATGAAAATCATTCGATTTCTGAATAATCACTATTGAATTTGTTGCTCATTCTCTCACAGTTAGTTGAAGTTGAGGTTAAATTCATAAATGTAAAATAATAACTACTCTATTACTCGTTGTATAGAAATGGAATGAGTTTGAACTGAGAATAAGGAGAATATTGGAAAATGACCACGTTCTTATTGCACATAATCTATGTCATCAAAAACAATTTCAGAATAAGGAACCTGAAAAATCATTTCGACTAGGGTATAAAAAAATTTTCCTGGCGAAGACTAGATTACTATGAGAAACTTGAAGGATACAGAAAGTTCACCACCACTGTTGATTACAAACAAATATCTAGAACTTGGTATATTTCCCGATTATCTCAAATTCATGTCATTGAAGAAGGAATAAAGAAAATGTTTCGAATTCAAAAAAAATTGCTTTACTGAACGCAATTGGAAATTTGATTGAGAGGAGTATCTGACAAGAAACGGACGAATCTCATCAAGAATAATATTTGATAAATGCAGTATTTTCAGATCATTCGACACGGTTGCTTATTTTAGCATTTCATTGGATATTCTTCATGACACAGGGATGGTAACGTACACAAAATTTTGCGAAAATATTCTCGAAATGTGTTGTACAAAATGAATATGAAACTGACGAAAGAGTCTTTAATATGGAAGTTCGGCAAGGTACAGCACTTATAACATTCGTTTACCTCATCCGAAAAGTATAACGGCAATCAGTTAAGTAGACAATGTTGAACTGTTTTATCATGATAATGAGTATGATAATATGATATCAAATCTGAAAGTTGAATTGAAGAACGACTAGAACAGAAAAATATTCGTTTGAAAAAGTTAAAAAGTGAAATACTTATATACATACAAGTGGTCTTGGAAGCTTAATGAATACGTACAGCTAGTACGTGAATATCTATCAATTTATTTTATTTTTATTTCATTTTATTCCATTACATTTCAAATCATACAATAAATAATACAATATATTTGGTAGTACTTCATTGGTATAGCATGAACAATCAAACAGTATTTTTGTACTGGTATGAGATTGCTCATAAATCATCAAAACCTTTCTTTTTTCAATGTAATAAATAAATGAAAGAAAAAAATATACAGATCAACGCAAAAAAAAAAATTATTTTATGAAGAAAAGGATAAGTGAAAGAATTGTCAAATAATAATATCAATAATAAATGACGACATCTCATCTATAATGGCAAAATTCACAGACTTTCTTATAGAAAAAATCCTTATGAAGCGAAATCTTCGAACTCTATAAAATTAAGATGGTTTTCGGTAGTGGTCCGCCTGTTACGCGAGAGTCAAGGTTCGTACCCCGCCACGGAACCACCGTATTGGGATTCCCACGTTCAAAGGTAAGGCCTCGTTAATCTATTGCTCGCACAAGTTTCAACATATGCGTGTTGACGTCCGAAAGAGGGCGTCATCTGCAACTATTTTGAACCCATAAAATTGAATATCATTTATAAATCACCCAGAAGAAGAGTATATGACCCAAATCCTAAAAAATTCGAAGTCACATGAATATCGATTAGGAAAAGTCAGTATTGTTACTTTTGATACTATTCATTTACAGATCTAAAGTTGTATGACAGCTAACGGTACAATAAACTAACGAGAAATTTGAATAATGATGAATCAATTTATAGTTGTGAAATTCGACAAAACGATTTCTAAAAAAATCGTTTTCATCATTTTTATAGGTATTCGTTATTATTGATTGTTATTTGCACACTTTGATTTCCTAGTGTAAACTTCATATTTTCATATCAACCATCCATGTATCTGAAACTTCCTTGCACCAGAACTGAATTTTAGAAGTATGTCCATCAATAAATGAAATTTGATTCTCAACATTCAATCAGATAATGTCAAAAAATCGAATAAATCGACTCATAATATGAAAAAATCTGCCCTGATGGTGACATAATATATAATTCGATTTCGAATAAAATAAAAAAATATGAAATTCATACAGAATTCGAAAAAGTTTCCATTCAGCTCATAACCAGTTTATATATTTCTATTATTTTGTCGGTGAGATCAAAAAATATTATTCATGTTTCATCAGTATGTATTTCGTATCCGAATATAATTTCCTTAAATCATGATTCACCAAAAAAACAATATCGAGCCAAGCTTATCCATCCAGGTACAGATAATTTTGTACAGATAGTTATTCTACCTTTTTAAACATACATGTATCAGCTTGGCGCGTTTTCTTGAGAACAAAGTAATCAAGAAACACAGTGGGTTGGGACAGATCCAGCGTTGTCTGAATATTACTAAATATAATATGGATTGTAATTTCATATTGTATGCAGACTTCATTGAAATCACTGCTATGCTATCACATTCAACTATTTTATTATCATCTCGTGGTTATTTTTTGTCTGGTAAAATACATTTCCATAGAGAACCATATACCTAGATTTGTCAGACTCGATACCAAGACAATGAAGCATCATATGAAATAGTCCTCGATTTTAACTGCCAAACACTTTGGAGATTTCTGAAGATATACTTTCCGAACTAAACGATGTTTGTTCTGGAATAATTATACCTGAATTGGTTTTCCAAGCGAAATTACTAGCTCTCATAACAGCAGATGAGTAAAGACATTGGTACTAGATCGTATTTACGATATTTTTCTTTTTTCAAGTACAAAATTTGTAAGAGATGAATTACCCTAACACCGAACTAATACCACTGGTCGATGGATTCTTTCGTCATATTTTTTTTATTCTTTACCTACTACAATATGGTTTTCAGTGTTACAAGTTTAACGGTACAGACCATTAGAGTTCGAACCATGCAATACCACTCATTTCATTTTGCAATGTACCCACCATTTTCCCTGTTCATGTCCTCCGTGCTTTTCGATTTGGTCCTCCGACCAGACATATTGTTATTGAGCACATTATGATGATGAGCAGATCTCAGTTCTGCATCCCTCGCCATATCGATATCCGAATAGTCGACAGATTTGGTGTTGGTGAGCACGTGGTGCAGGTTCTCTCTCTGAGGAGGGCGTGTAGACGTCGAAGACGTCTTCGTGTTGGGGGCCAAGCTGCCTCCTGCTTGGGTACCCTCGGATTTTGATGATTCGGTAGGTTGAGTTTGGGATTGTGATTCAGTCTGACTCACCTGAAACAAATATTCATTCAAATAAATATGCTATGGGTATGATTCTAATGGAAAAATCTAATAATTCTCATTTACTTGCATATTTCCTCTCAGTACCATGAAAGTTCATAAATTTTTTCAGAGGAGATTGTACTCTGACACCTACACATGAAAGTGTGAATTTGTTCGGTTTTTGAATCTCCACTTTCAATATTGTTACAAAATCTCTTAGCGCCGGCCCTGTCACTCGATAACGCAAAATAATATGAGGGGTCGAAAAAATAACGTTACTTTCCAGGAGATCTCGGCTGGCGTAAAAAATTTGATACACATCATCGAGATGAGTCCGGAAGATTCTTCCTAGGCGTTCGCAGGTATCAGAGAGTTTAGTACAGAGAGTTGGATAGTTCAGCTGAGCAGTTTGAGTGATTGTAATGTATTTTGCTGTGATGAAGAGTTGTAATGAAAGCAGTTCAGTGTTGTTTGGAGTTTAAATAAACGTACCCCCAACTCATTCCGCCCCGACCACTGGCAACCATAGAGAAAATAAAGAAAAATCAACACTTTTTGTGGAAGTGAATTCAATTCAACTGTCCTGAGAACTCAGAGGAAGATAATTGGATTTATTTCCAGAGGAAACAATGAATATATTTATTCATTTGTTCATATTTAGAACATGTTACATAAATCGAAATGAATACACACCGGTATCAAAGGCGGCTTTACCATTCAACAAAGGAGCTAATAAATTGAATTGAACTGACCGATACTGGTACGAGATCCCACTACAGAGTCACTGCTTTCATCACGTGAATAATCAAACACACATTCCTATATCCAATTATGAGTAGGAGAATACATTTATAACAGGGTGCCAATCGGAAAGTGCCCGCAAATATCTTCAATCAAAATAATGTTGATTAAATTTCCACAAAAATTCTATTCACTCCGTAGGTGAATGAAATATCATTCACATCAGAGCATGCATGTTATAAATTCAAAAAGCCATGGTTGCTGATGCCCACTCGGCCGCAACTACTTGGCACTCTTGGCAGCCAGGTGTAAACAGGTTTTACTTTGTTATACGTTTACGTTCATGACGTATATTTATGTTTCCTATATCAAATTGGATCTCATTTTTCATCCAATTTCATGGTACACGGCTACCTGTGAGAAAGTGACCACGAGTGATAGTTGCTAACCCTTAAAATGCTAGGTATTGACGATAAAGTAAAAAAGAGTCATCGCGCAACGCCACTCGTTAGACGAGGAAGGCGAGTACCAGCTGTGTTAGCTTCAAATCCATTGCGCATGTGTCGATTGATGGGGTTCTAAAAGGCGCAAACAGTATATGACTTTACAGATACTCCAAATTTATAATCAAAAAATTATTATTCTGGAAAAAACGAATAACAAAACGTTCATTTTAAGACAAAAAATTTTGTACATTGATGTTGAGAAAAGATTATCAATGAAAAATAGAATTTTGTTTAGTATTATAAAAAATTATTAAAAAATTATTTGATTTTATTGGAGGTCTAATTACTTTCATACAGTCAATAACTATTACCAAGAAACAAAGAAACATTGTATATGAAATGGAGAAATGAAAGGAAAGCATTTGAAAGTCTTATTTGATAATTGAAATAATCAATATTGAATTATCTCATTATTTATTCAAAGTCTTATTCCGTGTTGCTTTCACTATCATTATCGCAAATATCAGAACTCTTCTTCATTGTCTGAAGATTTCTTATTGTCAAAAATCATACGATACATTTTCTGTTTCAGAGGTTTCATGGTAAAATATGAGTCGAATGCGATTACTCTCTTTCACTTTATCTACCATACCTAGCGATTTTAACGGCTGGTAACCCTCACTTGCGGCCACTTTTTCACAGGCAGCGGTATTTTATCAAAGTGCAAAAAAATTGAGCTTCAATTATATATAGGAAACATGAATATACGTCATGAATATAAAACTATAGAAACCTACCACCCGTTTACACCCGGCTACCGAGTAGTTGGCATCAGCAACCATGTTTTTCTTAAATCTTCTACAAGCACCCTGTTATCAACCATTTGCCTACTCATAAATGTTTGTGGAAATGTGATTTTGATTATCTAAGAGATGAACATGATTCTGCAGCGGGATCTTGGACTCTGAATAAAAATCCAAATTCAACAAAAACTATAACAGTTTTCCGTACGATCCACGCTGGATTTACAAATCCTCTACACGAGTATCCCTTGGGGAAGCTATAGTAAAGCGAAACACGTGACGCGGTTTCGTAAACCCATTATAAGTGAGAATTGTACAGGAAACTATATTTTTTGTTGAAGAAGCTCATAAAATTCCACATCGTACCTCTAAAATGAACCAATTATACATTCCGTACTCCTTGTGCCCTAACAAATTTTGGGTCAGTTTGAATATTGAAAATTTCAGTTTGCCACTCTATAATAGTGTGTTGTAATTTCACACATATTCCGATAATTTTGAAGAATAATAGTATGACTATATATCATATCTATACTCACTTGAGATCCAACATTATTTTCTGTACCAACCGATGCAGTGACAGTTTTTGGTCCAGTTGCTGCATTGGTATTAGTCATGGTACTAGTATCCGATTGTGGTTGTACTCCCCTGTCTCTCATCTGTTTCGTTTGGCTACCTTCTCTTTGCGTCCCTTTTGTACCTATGGAATTGCGAGAAGCAGTTGTACAATATGGATGCTATGTAAATATATACTAATGAAAATCTTGATGTTGAAATGGAAGCCGTAATAAAAATATTTTTGATTTCAATTACGAGCGTGACTGTAATGAAAATTCCAGATGAATAACTTTTGTAAGCTTGTGAAGTACGTTCAAGAAAGTTCAAGAAAATTGATTAATATCAAAATGTTAACCTAACCGAACTCAACATACCCATATTGAGATCCTCACTACCTACCATGATAACATCCAAAAATAATTTTGGGAAAACAATATTTATGTGAAAGAATCGTTGCTCAGAACCTTTGCGAAACGAACTTATTATTTCCATTGTTGTAAGAATTACACATTGAAAAAAATCGACTCTTGAGGGTTGTTCGTTCCTAGAAACATCTAGACCAAACAAACAAAAAAATGGTTCAGAATTATTCGAAATATTCTGGACTAGGAATTTCAATCGCGGTGAAATCAACATTGATGATGAAAGACATTGATGAATCATTTATCCGTAACAATCGTCTTCAGTTCTGTCGAAGTGCTACGGAAATATGTAATTCCATTACAATCAGTAGAATATATCAATCGCCATCATTTGGACATAAACTTATTTCTTACTTCTTTCTTAATATTCAATGCAGAGGAAAGAAATTGGTCCAACCCCTTTTATACGAGTAACTACGACTTTAAATCAGTTCCCAGAAATGAAAGGTTAGTGGCTTCAACAACCATGTTCCGAATCACGGCTAGGGTTGCCATCTGTACGGCTCCATGATCATTTAAAAAATTTCACCATTTTTCAAAAAATTAAAAAGAAACTGACTTACAAAACCTGTTAACACATAAAAAGTGAACAGCTTATTTTGAATCATTCAGTAATGAAGTATACCATTCTGAATTCCTGGAGTTAGCTAAATACTATTTTGCAATCACAGATCAAAACGTTAACGCTGACAGAGTTTTCTCTTTGAATATTTTCCTCATATATAAAATGTCCCAAAAGAGCAATGCAATTATCGAAAACTTACAGCGGTAATTGCATTGTGTCAAGTCACCATAACAACACATTTGAAACCATATCGCTAGACGTCAGTAACCAACACAAATAAATGTCAGATAGACTTCAAAAAAAGAAAAACATTTCGCGTTTAGGTGAGTACTCCATACAATCTATAGAGGAAAGTATAAATGAACAAAAAATAACATTTCTTCGAGAATTTTTTTATTGGTGAAATATTCCAATGAATTACATTCGTGCATAAAAATGACCAGATGATTTTGCATTCAACCGTGATATCTGATACAAATTGCATTCGGTTATTCTCAGGTTATTCGCAGGATCCAGCAAGATTTGAATAACCTGTCGGCTTATTGTGAAACGAACCGTTTGTTTATCAACAATAAAAAATGTTCAGCAATTTCATTCACCAAAAATATACAGGGTATCAGAACGGATTACTGCATCAACAATGAACTTATCACTAAGAAAAGTAATGTTAAAGATCTAGGTATAATTTTTGATTCTAAAATGTCGTTCAACCTACACATTGACTATATAGCCGGAAAATGTAACAAGTTAATGGGATATATTTTTCGTATATGCCGAGACTTTAGATCTGTGAAAGCTCTCAAATCAATATACTTTGCCCTTATTTATAGTAGACTGAACTTCGGGTCAACCATTTGGTCGCCAAGGTATTGCCTCCATATAACTAGACTTGAAAGAATTCAAAACAAATTTGTTAGATACCTGAATTTCAGAGTGACGGGAAATTACCAACTTTCTGACACTAGTAGTTTACTTGAACGATACAATTTTCTTACCCTTGAAAACAGAAGAAAGCATAATGATCTACATATATTATACAAAATTGTTGATGGTTTGATTGACTGCTCAGATCTTCTGTCCTCAATCCCGTTTTTCGTTCCCGCGAGGCCTACTAGAAGTAGACAATTGTTTTATATCTGTTACCATAGAACTAATATGTGCCAGAATTCCCCAATCTCTAGGATGTGTCAGTGTTATAACTCATTTTGTTCTGACATTGATCTGTTTTCCTGTAAATTTTTGAATTTACGGAAACAAATAAGAAACATATCTTTTAATTGATGACCTCCCTTCTTTGTATTCATTGTATTTGTATTGTATATATATGTTACTCAGACTTTTTATACAATATCGATGTAAACTTTTATGTACTTAGTGGATACTGTTGTGGACTGCAGTCAGTTTGTATCCTGAAGCTGATAATAAATAAATAAAAAAATAAATAAATTTTGTAAAAGAGCCCTCGGGCACTTTCGCCAAAATATGAAAATAAACTCTTGCAATTTTTAGATATATCGCTTTCTTGCAAAATCATCGGTAATTTTTATGCACTCGTGCAATTATAACCGATAGATTCTCAGTGTACGAAGGAAAAATAGACTACAGAGACAATTGCGAAGATGATATACACGAGTACCTACATTGCGCTATTCTGATTGAACATGTTCGAAATTTCACAATATGATATCTGAAGAAAGCGAAAGTTCAGATGAAGTTCATGAAAAAAAATTCAGCCAACTAGTTAGTGATTTTCAAACAAATTCGAGAATATAATTCAAATACCAAAGATAATTTTTAAATACATATGAATACAGTTTTATACCCAGGAAAATATTATTTTGTTTTTGTTCGAATCATTAATTATTTCAGGAAGAAGCTGAAAATTATCTATTTTTTGTTTTTTTTACTGTCAAATGTCCGGCTTTATCTAGCACCAAGTCCGGCTTATGTATTTCACAAGGTGGCAACCCTGATCACTGCATCGTTCTCGAAGCTTCACCCCCTTGCGGTCAGCAGCTACCCCATATATTTTTTTTTATTGCACAAGGGTTCGAGGGAAACATCATTCGACAGGTCTTTTATTCTTCTATTACCTCTCTAAGTATTTTTCAAAATGATTCATTTGTTTTCGAGAAATTAAATAATGAACATGTTATTAGAAAAAAAACCTGAAGATGCGTTGTTGTTACTTTTATTGAGGAAATCAACATTGAAAATGTCGGTGGGAACAAAATCAACAGATAATTTGTCTGAAATCACCAAATTTCCGTGCATTAATATAATCGATTTTCGAAAGCATTCCTTATAGTATCCGAGATACTCGTGGTCAGAAATCGGCATTATCGCACAGCTCATTGTCGCAGCTCTTGTAGATTTGTAGGCTTAGTAGACTGAAATTTTGACTTGAGGTGTCTCCATAAAAAAAAATCCTACGGTGTGAGATCGGTTGATGCCGAGTGCTGACCCGGATATTTTGAATAATGTAAGGAACGCTCTCGAAAGTCGACTGTATTATTGTATGGAACAAGGAGGTCAATTTGAAAAAAATTATTCGATTTCGTTTCCATTGATATTTCTGATTGATTTCCGCAATGAAAGTAACAACAGGGCAAGTTTTGATTTTTCTTGAATGATATTTTCATATTCAATTTCTCGAAAACAAATGAACTAGTTTCGAAAATACTCACAGAGGTAATAGAACCATAAAAGACCTGCCAAATGAAGTATCACTCGAACCCTCACGAAATTGAAAGAAATAAGTAGGGTAGCTGCTTACGCAAGGGGTAGAGTTTTGGGTACGATTTTCATATGAAAATTAGTCGCCATGAATGAAAAATTGACTTCTAAAGTCGAAACTTTCTGTCACACGTCAGTTGCTAGGTTGAATTTCTGTTGCAACGCCCTTATAGCATACTCATTGTGAAACATCACATCCACATAATGAGTAAAGAAATGACATTAATGACATACCTATATTATACATTTGATGGGAACTTAATGTACAAATATTCACCTATCCTCAATGCCTATTTGATAGACAATATTTCTGATAAACTTGCAGAATTCTATTTCTTCTCTTCATCATATATTCTCGAATGACTGTTAAAAGCACACTATGAAAACCTCGTCGGAAATTCATTTTTCTCCCATAGAATTCTTCAAAATGTTTCAAATCCGAAATGAATTTTGTACTCGATATGTGATATAGAATATCGATGAGTAATGGATTGGGATGCGTTACCTTGCGAATATTCACCTTGTGTAGATCCAGTCTGAGTAGCACCAACATTGTCGTAGAGGCTAGTGGAAGAAGTTGCAGCGGTTACTTTATCAGCACGACTGTCTGTGTCAGTAGTTCGCGTTGTCGCCCTAGGAAGAGTGGAAGATCCTGAAATAAAGTTAATTTTCGAACATGAACTCGTGTTTATTTTCTTCAATACGATCCAACGATGAACAAGTTGAAAGCTTGGCTATTTATACAAAAGTTTGATAGCGAAAAATACCGATACAGTATGTTTCGGTTCGAGCAATCAGCCAAAAACATGTGGAGTCGAGGCAGATAGGCGATTTACGAAACAATGGTAGGAAAAATCAGCAAATTCTCGTGGATTTTGTTGAAAACGTATATATTCCACGAGAAATCACCTCTTATTTTTTAAATATTTATTACTGGATGTTGCGAAGATATTATAAAATAATGTACTCTAGAAGAGTAATGACGTGATTGGCGGAATGACTGAAATAACGGTTAAGTCTCATTCCTCACCTTAAAATGTATAGTCGACGAATTTGATTTTTTTTTAATGAGAAACACTGTACCCATTGGATTTCGTTTTTCTCATTTTCGAATATCGAATTCATGCAATATCGGATTGAAATCTTTTTTCGAGTGGTACTTTTTTTGGATCCCTAACATTAGCGGAGGTGTAAGCACTCTATATTCGCTGGGGCAGATGGTGGTAACAATGACGTCCTAATAATGATGTCCTTTGCCAACCAAAGAATAGATACCCTTCACAGCATCTTCCTCTTCAGTATATTCCACACTGAGTAGAATCTATTTTGAATGTAAAAGTGACGTAAAACCCAGTCAAGTATTTTATAAGGTCTATGAAGGGATATAAGAAGAAATCAGGACGACATATCTTTGATGTGAAACATAAATACCCCAACTGCTTGAAATGAATAGTAGGCCAAAACATAGTTTTGTACAGTCCACACTCTATCACTAATTTCAGGAAAATACGATTTTTCTCTTACATTCAATTGCTTTTGGTCTCGAATAATACTACTTGAATATTCGTTGACAATCAATACAGAACATTCCGAAGATGACTAGTCTCGGAAATTTTCATCTGAAATGATTCAAATGAATCGTGAACTCACACTCTAATCCGTACGACATGGATATTTTGTACTGTCTTTTTCGACCGTACCAAATAAGACAGCATCTTTATCAGGGCAAATCCCCTACAAAGTTTGACCCTTTTTCAAACGTGAAACGCCGTGTGAGAGGCAATTTATCAAGGGATAATGGAAAAAGGAAGGAAAATGTTCCTCAGTTTAACTCCAGTTGAAACATTTGGAGAACGTGCTAGGTGAAGAGATCCAAATGGAAAAATGTTCTTACAGATAGACAAAAAATTCAATTGAAAACTACATTCGAATAGTTTTCCCACAGTTGGAAGCATATTCCTTACAGTAGAAATGCAAATGATGTTCATCCATCTCGGATAGTTCTTCCTTCAAATACCTACATCATGTGAGATTTGAATGTTGTTCGTAGTAAAAAACGACTCATTTCCTTTGTTCTGTCGAATATTCTTTCCACATATCTCATTGAAACTTCTCCTAGAGATCAATCACCCTAACATCAAACTAATATTTTTGCACTCGACGCGCGTTTCGCTAACATAGTCAGCATCTTCAGGAGAAGAAAATTGATACAGTATCAGCTTTCGAGTGGATGATTGCTGAAAGTCTGGCCAATGCCTGACGTGATGGATCAAGGAATATCGTCTTACGCTTTCATGCAGAAAAGGTGGGTTATTCATTGTTATCGATGAAAGCTCAAATAGTAATGAATGGTTGATTGGCCAAATATTGGAGGTCCTGGAGATCCTGGAAGAGATGGAACCGTCAGACAAAGATATGTCACTAGACTGCTTTCAAAACTTTGTATCCTGCCAACTAGTGGTGTAGATAAACGCTCTTCACCAGTGGGAGAATGAATTTGTTTGAAAGAAGAGCGTAGCAAAAATGGTCAGCAGTAATATTTTTAACTACTTGATGGGTGGTACAAACATCTATGGACGCCACAACCATGTAGTAGTAGTGTGATCTATAGTTGTAAAATTTTTTCTGTTTTCATATCCTACATCTGTGATTTCTCCATTGAAATCTTTTTTACATGATTGCAAAGTGTTATCCTTGGATATTTCAGAAACTTTGTTAGCTTTCCTCAGTTTCAATGATCTTGGAAAGAAATGAAGGTATTGTTTCGTGTTGAAAGTTGAAAAAGTGAAGGAAGTTAAAACATTTTCAAACAGAAAAAAGAGAAATCCTATGGTTGAATTCATAAATTTCAGCAGAATTCGATTTCAGGAGGCTTTGATAAGATGTGGTTGAGATGATGAGCCTCTATTTATCGAACCGTCAATTATTCCCAATTGCTTTTCGGGAACCGTCTCCTCTGTCATCAGGATGGTCTGTTGAACCAATGTCATCCATGTTCTGTGGATGCTGAGACTTTCCTCTTTGAGGTTAGAGTACTGGATAGTTGTATCCAGTACTTGCATTCTGTCGAATTCAATATCATAACCATCCAGCAAAGCCTGTTTGGCCACCGCCGATTTTTGTCTTTGGCCATATCGACAACTTTTTGTGTTCATTTAACCGCAACACCGCAGAGAAAGCAATTAGGTTGACGGTCAGATTCTAGGTCCAATAGATATAGAATGATCATCTGAACCACATCTAACCAAAGCCTTGCAGCAGAGAAGATACTCCGACCATTGCCGCATAGCTTTTGAGAATGTCTGCCGCAGATGCAGACGAAACGTCAGGCCCAAAAACCTACAGACCACGACCCACAAGCCAAGAAACACCTAACAATCCATTAGAGACCGGCCGTGAAAGTTTACAATCATTGACTTGGAAATATTATTATTTTCGAATGTATACTAGGTTCCGTGCATATATTTCCGAAAAGAGGGTATGCTTGAGAGGCCACCATCGATTTTTGTCTTTGGCCATATCGACAACTTTTTGTGTTCATTTAACCGCAACACCGCAGAGAAAGCAATTAGGTTGACGGTCAGATTCTAGGTCCAATAGATATAGAATGATCATCTGAACCACATCTAATCAAAGCCTTGCAGCAGAGAAGATACTCCGACCATTGCCGCATCGCTTTTGAGAATGTCTGCCGCAGATGCAGACGAAACGTCAGGCCCAAAAACCTACAGACCACGACCCACTAAACATTGTGATATAACCCTAATGCAGCAGTTACATTACAATGTTATATGTTACATTGTCGTTATATGTAACTTTAACATTTATGTTATGTGGATGTTATAGCAAAATGTCCGGGTAGGATACATAACAATGTTACAAGCTAAAAATGGTTATGTTGATGCAATGTATCTGCATCGTATTCGCAACGTATCTGTTTCACGATTTCTATATTAAATGATTGTGGTATTGTAACATTATCGAAATATCCACCAGCTATGTATAAGAAACAATAATATAATATTTTTGTTACATAACAATTATACATTATTTAAGAACTACGTTATATTTATCTGTGACGTATAGGTAACATTGTGTGGTTATGTTTTGGCAGAATCGCATTACGGTTTCAGAAACTGGTTCTGGAATATAAATAAAAGAACAAGGAATAATATGAAAATATATTCAAATAACGAGTATAAAAAATATATAAATGGAATTCTGAAAATTAAAATATAATTTTTATAAAATATCAAGAAGAACCTAATTTATTTTTCCGAACGCTTTTTCCGCTACTTGGAAAATCTCAACCACGCAGTCACTGTTTCCTCAAAAAATTTTCCAGTGAGATCTGGAAAGCAGTGCTTAGCTGCATCTGAAAGTGATAGTAAAAATAAAATGTTACCTTGGTTATTCAGTAAACTAACAAAGGCATTATGGGGTGAACGATCTATATCCTCACACCCCAGTATACCATAGCCATACAGCAAAGACACTCGAATGTCACTTTGTTAGTTCGGGGTGTATAATGTCATGTTTTGGTAATAAATTGAAATTTACGGAATACCGAATAGTAATCAGTATGTCGTTTTGCATGTAAAAATGGATATTTCGTGTAAAAAAGGTTTGAGCACTAGTCAGTATCCCGTAAATTCAAATTTACCGTCAAGAGATGACATTATACACCCCGAGCTGACAAAGTGATATTTGGGTGTCTTTACTGTATGGCTAAGGTATACTATGCTCACACAGTCGAGTTTTGTTGGCGTAGAACACGAATCAAAACGTGAGGCTCTTTCGATCGAAGGTAGAGAGTCGCGTTTTGACTTTAGATTCGTGTTATACGCCAAAATAAGGCCTGTAATAAATTATTTTTTATTAAAACTGAACGGTGTCGGTGTATCGAACCTTCATAATGACATTTTATACCAATCTAAAGCAAACCAAAACATTTTACTCTTACCTTACGATTAGTTTCATCGCCCATGGTAGTGAAACTGCTTGTTAATCACCAATAATGATAATAATACAGGAATCTTGGAAAGGCAGCACGTGGCAAACTTGGTAGCAAAAACACAATTACACTTTTTTCTCTTTGTTGTGCACAAAGAATAACGAAGAATGCAGCGTACAAGTGACAGTTGACTCGGTAGCGGTAGCGCAGCTGCGCAGAGCGTTTTCCTTTCTTTCTCAGAACAAGAAACTTCGACATTGCGCGGCAGACCGTCGTGGCACAGAACAGCAACCAGATCGATTCGGTCACGATCTCTTCGTTCAGAATAACGTAGAGCAATGTGGAATGTGTGTGCTGAACTGCGATAGAACATCACGATCGTGATCGAATCGAACTTCGGAATCTGGTGCTAAGTACATTATACTGAAGAGAGAGAAAGAGAGATGAATGTAAAGGATGAATTGCATGGGTGAGTGGCAAACTCATCAAGATCAAGACCGTTATTTATTTATTGTTTTTATGATTGGTACAAAAACGGAGCCAAAAACAGACTCGAACCAAAGGACTCACAAAAATGCTTGTTCTTTTTGAAATTATTGATCTTTAAAATACGAATAAGAATTTAATAATGAAGCGTTTTCATATTTTTTCTCAATTTTCACATTTTATGACATAAAACACTATGAAGTGGCAACAGAAACTTCATCAATGATTTCCATAACTGAAAAATATTACAAATATGAGTAGCTGTAATATCACATAAATGTTAATACTCAACTGTATGATAATATTGCATGTTATGTACTGAGAAAACATTATTTTTCTGTCACAGAGTATAATATTACATACATATATTGAGATAATATTTCATAAACATAAAATCATTCTAACAAAGTATACATTACAATGTTATTCCAAAAAAATGTTTCCTAATGTTATTGTTATATTTCATGTTTAGTGGGGACCCACAAACCAAGAAACACCTAACAATCCATTAGAGACCGGCCGTGAAAGTTTACAATCATTGACTTGGAAATATTATTATCTTCGAATGTATACTAGGTTCCGTGCATATATTTCCGAAAAGAGGGTATGCTTGAGACAGGAAAATTTGGGCCATTTCTGGAAATATTTTCAAACGCTTTTGAAAGCTTATAAATGAGTCATGTAGTAGTACTTTCTTTTTCTCTCAATCTAGTATAATTTATCTTCTGTATAAAAAAAATATCAACTTCTTCTCAATTATTTTAAAAAAATACGTTGTGGCAATATTGCTTCTCAATTATTATTTGAATGATTCATTGTCAGAACTGACATTTCCTCATTAGTGTTGTTGATAACGAATAAATGCATCGTTTTCTTTCCGGTTAGTTCATTTATTTGAATTATTCGGCATATTTCTGATTTCAACGCTTTTATATCTATCTAGTTAGTTTTATATGGTTCCAAATTGGCAAATTGGTTGCAATGGGTAGGTACATCAATAAAAGAAGTACTTCAAAAGCGGCTAATAATGAAACATACCGGCACGTTCTACTAATCTAACTCACAGAGATGTTGACTTGGTAGTGCCTGGAGAAAACTACCGCATTCACATCCAATGCTATGCTTAGTTTAGGCGAGAAGGTAAACTGAAACAATGTTTATATTTGCACTATTGCAGAACTTTTCAACTTATTGTGCTCTTTCTCGCTGCCCTGTCACTGATCACCAACACCATCATCAATATCAAAAACCTAAAAAGTAAAAAGAGTGAAGTTACTGGGGACAGTGAAAAATCGCAATACTAATCATTTTTGTTAGCTGATTATACTAACACCAATCTTCAATTGTACCTATACCAATATCGTTTGATTGCGCCCGCTATATATCAGTGTTATCAACACCACAAGAACTTCTGGTATGTTCAAAACCTCGCCACAGATTAAATAAATCTATGACCTCGCCTATACTAGTTTGAAACGCTTCTATAACACTAGAGATTTCATCGAATCTGCAACAAGCAGAATCCGATATCTCTAAAACACAGAAGTTTTCTCTATATGGTCTTTACCTATGTATTACATTGCAACCACAGGTCTCAGATTACAACCCAAAATACAATAACAAAATGTCTATTTTATTTTTGTATTGCTTCAACAAATTGTGCTGAAGAAGAGCTTATTTTAATAGGGGAGCACGAGCGGGGATTTCGGGATTTACTAAAGCGCGGCAGATTAATGTACAGTAGCATACCTTGTACCCGGTTAAGTAATTCCACCATATATGAGCTTCATATATAAGGCCGCCCTTCAAGGATAAAGGATCAGATTTGTAAAAAAAATTGATCATCTGAAATTCTCGAGCGCGTCAGATTAAGGTAGGGTGAGTTAGTTACATCCTGAAACGTGTATATTCCACTAATCTGAAAATCGAGTGACCTGAAGAAGGAGGAGGGGTAAAAAGTTGAAAAAAAAACGTCATGTCGACATTCTCGAGCGTGGCTAATTCAATTTTCATTTTGAAGGGAATAATTCAAGAATTGCAAATAATATAATATAATATGACGATTTCCACAAGCCGAAATAATGAAAATTCATCGATAAAGTTTGATGTGTGCAGCTACGTGATGCCTATATTCCCCTTTCCACGTTTCTATTTCTCTCACTCTTTCTCTATCTATTGCTCTCTCACTCCGTCCCCACTCTAGTTTCTGTTGCCATGATGCCATGATAGTTGATCCAAAGACTCGTTGGTGGCATGATATTGTTTACAACGAATATCCAACGTTTTAAAATTTGTGAAATTTTATTACTTATAACTATAAATATGAGTATTCTACCAAAAAAGCATGAATTGTTTTTATTTGCATGCTTTTTCCTGAGATACTCAATTAATTAGATTCAATGATTTAAAAAAATTTAAAATGGCAGAATAGGCGAATCCCTCCAGATAATCGTCAGATCGGGACTGTAACGTCTCGGGTGTAAAGATGAACCATATATATATATATATATATATATATATATATATATATATATATATATATATATATATATATATATATATATATCTTGATCTGACGAGCTTGTGTATTTCGAAATGACGATTTTTTTGCACATTCTAATAACGTCCGCGAGTCTGCGTCACATCTAAACCGTCAGATTATTATATAAGAGTTTTTTTAGTTTCACTTAACACTCCCTCAGAAAATATGACGCGCTCGAGAAATTGTTTTTCTTTAATTTCTACCCTAACGTACGACCACCCCCATCATGGAAACAATCAGATTAACATACGTACATTTTAAAAAATTTGTAGAATATAGATGATATCAATATCTGACGCGCTCGAGTATGTCCAGTTTTTTTTTACATTTTTGAAAGTCTATAGCCGCTCCCCCCACCGATGAAAAAGTATACATTATATAACTTTTTTTTTAAACATCTGAGCTTCGCAACCCAATAGGTCTCTATGACGCCCGAGTAAATCCCGATTCAGTATCGTGGGCTCTTCTACTATTTGAAAATGTTCCGGTATGGTCTGGAAGCTGAAATTTTGGGAAATTGTTTCTTTTTCATTGACATAAAATTGTGCAAGATCTTGTGACCAGGAGCAGATGGCCCGGAGAAGCACACCCTCCTTCACAACTTGATCCGAAGATTTCCAGTAGACACCGAGTGAATTCCGTAGACCTACGGAAAATTGGCGACACCGCACTCACCCCTGTATCTCGGGTCCTGCGCTTTCAGTCTTGCGTATTGCTCGGAAGTCATGCACGTGCACTGCGGCTCTCTGGCAGGACGACTGGGAGATGCGGGAGTGCTGAGCGGCTTCCGCTTCGTCTTGAACTTCTGCTTGTTGGGCGGCTCGAGCTTCAGCGAGTACGAGGACGACGCCTTGCGAGAGAACTTGAACGACGGCGACTGCAACAGATCACACTGCGTTTAATAAGCATTTTTAGGGGAGCTACGGGAAGAGGGGGGCGGGGGTTTGCTTGAATGTGGTTGACAATGTTCGTTGCTGAATGGTAATGGTTCGGATTTCCATTCTCTATACAGGGTGTAACTGAATAAGTGTAAAACATTATTTGTATAACAATTTATTTCACAAGCACTGAAAAAGTTACAATATTGGAATCAACCTGACGTTTTGTACTACCAAAATGACACTTAGCCAGTAATTTACTTGGTTTCCAATGTAACGTTTTTGTTATTTCTTGTTTACCATTTATAAATTCATTTCCGATAGCCTGTTTCATTCTGAACAGAAAATGTCTCTTTGGTTAGTATAACTACTGCTCTTCGGGCTTGAAGGCCGTCGTTCTTTGGAATTTCTTCCTGACGTTTCGCTAGCGCGAGTGGCCAGCTTCTTCAGAGGCTTATTCATCTCCGATGACTAAACAGTTCGATTTCTCAAGGCGTATTTATATTGATGCAGGTAGTCTGGAGTGTTAATTACTTCTGTCGGGTTCGGGGAATAATCATCATTATTAGTTGCCGCACTACCTGCTGTGATTTCATTAGTTATTCTTGATTTCTTCAGAATCGGAATCCAAATTCTGTTTAGAGTCAACGCTTCTTCCTTTCTGTTAAAATTGTCCGCATGTTTTTGGATCTTTATTGCCTTCCGTACCAGTCGGCTATGGTAAACCTGGTTGGGGGGCAATCAGTGTTGCATTTTCGAACAGAATCTTGTGGTCACCCTCACTCAATGCGTGTTCCGCCACCGCCGATTTGCCCCAGCCTGCAGTTCCTTTGATGCTCTTTGAGCCTTGTACCCATAGATCTTTTCGTGGTACCGATGTAAACCTTCCCACAGGTGCACGGTATGCGATAAACCCCTGCCGCTGACAATGGGTCTCTTTTGTCTTTAACCGACCTGAGGCTTTGCTGGATCTTCTTGGTCGGCTTGAAAACTGTTTTTATGTTATATTTCCCCAAGAGTTTTCCAATTCTGTCAGTGACCCTCGGGATATATGGCAGATATGCATTCGCAACTACCTGGGAGTCATCCCTGTTATGAACCGTGGGACTCTTCGGTTTCATGGCCCTGTTGATCTCAGATACACTGTACCCATTCGACCTCAAGGTCACTTGAAGATGTTCCAGTTCCTGCTCTAGATGTTCTGGTTCACAAATCCTTCGAGCACGTTCAGTTAGGGTAGATATGACTCCTCTCTTTTGACTGTGATGGTGGTTCGATAGTGCGTGCAGGTACCTATCCGTGTGCGTGGGTTTTCGGTATACTTTGTGGGTTAGTCTAGCGCCACATCGTTCGATCAGAACATCTAAGAAGGCTATCTGCTGGTTCTGTTCGGTTTCCATGGTGAATTTGATGCTGGGGTGTTGAGCGTTTAGGTGGTCCAGAAAAAGGTTCAGGGCGTCCCTTCCATGTTTCCAGACGACGAAGGTGTCATCCACGTAGCGTAGCCACAAGGTCGGCTCCAAATCAAAGGCGTCGATTGCCTTCTCTTCAGACCGTTCCATAAAGAAGTTGGCTATCACTGGGCTCAGTGGACTTCCCATCGCCACTCCATCCAATTGCTCATAGAAGTTTCCCCTCCATTGAAAGTAGCTTCCCGTAAGCCATGCTCTAAAAAGTCCGACAATATCACTTGGGAACAGGCAGGCTATCTCCCTCAGAGAGTCTTCCAGTGGGACGTTGGTAAACAAGGACACAACATCGAAGCTGACCATGATGTCGGTCGGTTCCAAGGTCAAGCCTTTGATTTTACCAACGAAGTCTGTTGAATCCTTGACGTAGGAATTTGTTCTTCCGACATGAGGCTGGAAGAGTGAGGCCAGATGTTTTGCCAAGTGATAGGTAGGTGAGCCTGGGGTACTGACTATAGGTCTCAGTGGCATGTTGGGTTTATGCACCTTTGGGAGACCGTAGAGCCTGGGTGGAACGGCCTCAGTTCTGATAACGGTTTTCTGTATGGTTTCCGACAGTGAGGACGACTTGATGAGTTTATTTACATTCCTCAACCTTGATTGTGTCGGGTCCCTTCTAAGTATGCGGTAGTTCGTGGGTTCTAGGAGTTCTTCAATTTTGTTATTATATTCCTCCGTTTTTAGAAGGACCGTGGCGTTTCCTTTGTCCGCTGGAAGTATCGTGATACCCTCATCAGAATTCAAGCTCCTCAAGGCTGCAATCTCTCTTTTTGTGATATTGCATTTTGGTGGCCGTGCCTTGCTTAGAATATTCGCTGTCACAATCCTGATTTCTTCCGCTCTCTCATCTGGTAAGTTCCTGATTGCCGCTTCCGTATTGGCGATAATTCCTTCGTTTGGTATCTGCCGCGGGATGACCGCGAAATTACCGCCTCGTGCTAATACCGACATCTCGTCTCCGGTGAGTACCCGGTCTGTTCGGTTTATTAATATAATAACAAAATTGAAGAACTCCTAGAACCCACGAACTACCGCATACTCAGAAGGGACCCGACACAATCAAGGTTGAGGAATGTAAATAAACTCATCAAGTCGTCCTCACTGTCGGAAACCATACAGAAAACCGTTATCAGAACTGAGGCCGTTTCACCCAGGCCCTACGGTCTCCCAAAGGTGCATAAACCCAACATGCCACTGAGACCTATAGTCAGTGCCCCAGGCTCACCTATCTATCACTTGGCAAAACATCTGCCCTCACTTCTCCAGCCTCATGTCGGAAAAACAAATTCCTACGTCAAGGATTCAACAGACTTCGTTGGTAAAATCAAAGGCTTGACCTTGGAACCGACCGACATCATGGTCAGCTTCGATGTTGTGTCCTTGTTTACCAACGTCCCACTGGAAGACTCTCTGAGGGAGATAGCCTGCCTGTTCCCAAGTGATATTGTCGGACTTTTTAGAGCATGCCTTACGGGAAGCTACTTTCAATGGAGGGGAAACTTCTATGAGCAATTGGATGAAGTGGCGATGGGAAGTCCACTGAGCCCAGTGATAGCCAACTTCTTTATGGAACGGTCTGAAGAGAAGGCAATCGACGCCTTTGATTTGAAGCCGACCTTGTGGCTACGCTACGTGGATGACACCTTCGTCGTCTGGAAACTTGGAAGGGACGCCCTGAACCTTTTTCTGGACCACCTGAACGCTCAACACCCCAGCATCAAATTCACCTTGGAAACCGAACAGAACCAGCAGATAGCCTTCTTAGATGTTCTGATTGAACGATGTGGCGCTAGACTAACCCACAAAGTATACCGAAAACCCACGCACACGGATAGGTACCTGCACGCACTATCGAACCACCATCCCAGTCAAAAGAGAGGAGTCATATCTACCCTAACTGAACGTGCTCGAAGGATTTGTGAACCAGAACATCTAGAGCAGGAACTGGAACATCTTCAAGTGACCTTGAGGTCGAATGGGTACAGTGTATCTGAGATCAACAGGGCCATGAAACCGAAGAGTCCCACGGTTCATAACAGGGATGACTCCCAGGTAGTTGCGAATGCATATCTGCCATATATCCCGAGGGTCACTGACAGAATTGGAAAACTCTTGGGGAAATATAACATAAAAACAGTTTTCAAGCCGACCAAGAAGATCCAGCAAAGCCTCAGGTCGGTTGAAGACAAAAGAGACCCACTGTCAGCGGCAGGGGTTTATCGCATACCGTGCACCTGTGGGAAGGTTTACATCGATACCACGAAAAGATTCATGGGTACAAGGCTCAAAGAGCATCAAAGGAACTGCAGGCTGGGGCAAACCGACAAATCGGCGGTGGCGGAACACGCATTGAGTGAGGGTGACCACAAGATTCAAGCGTTGACTCTAAACAGAATTTGGAATCCAATTCTGAAGAAATCAAGAATAACTAATGAAATCACAGCAGGTAGTGCGGCAACTAATAATGATGATTATTCCCCGAACCCGACAGAAGTAATTAACACTCCAGACTACCTGCATCAATATAAATACGCCTTGAGAAATCAAACTGTTTAGTCATCGGAGATGAATAAGCCTCTGAAGAAGCTGGCCACTCGCGCTAGAGAAACGTCAGGAAGAAATTCCAAAGAACGACGGCCTTCAAGCCCGAAGAGCAGTAGTTATACTAATAACCTCGGCCGCGAAAGCCTCAACCATTTTGTCTCTTTGGTTCTTTGAAAACTTTAAACCAGTTCGCAGCAAAAAATTATTTTACGAACAACTACAGAGATACATCGTCATAAATGCGAAAATACGAAACTAATCTATCTAGTAGGTCGCTGTTAGCGATAGTGACAATTAAATTAGTATGACGCTGTCAGTTTGTGAATTTTCGAAATTGAATCAATACTAATTGTGTGTTGTTGTTCTGTTCTTGATTTGTTACTTGAATTGTTATACAAATTTTATGTTCCCCCCTTAAGGGGGTGTATCAACAAGGGATGCTCCAATGAAGTTTTTTTATATGAAAGATCCTATCTTTTTTTCGATGAGGAATCACATCCACAAATGTTTTACACTTATTCAGTTACACCCTGTATCATTAACTATATTGAAACCTGCTAAGAGTGAGAGGATAAAAATACAAATCAAGTGAGAAAATCAAATCAAAATTGAATTTCTGGGTCAATAATGAAATTAGGGATTGATTGATCAGAGAAATAATGTTGTTACATATTGAATATGAAATATGAGTCAAAAAAAAGTTTGGATAACGAAATGAATGAAATAATATTGTGACAAGAAAATTGAGGAATCGAATGTGAAATACTAGTCAAAAAATGTAAATAAAGAAATTAAATGAAATATTATGAGAGAATGTTGAAACCAAGTTTCAAGTTGAGTGTACCCACGACGTTTCGATTGCTGGTATCCGCAATCATCTTCGGGTTTGAGCGACCTCCACACACTCCGGATCTATACGCTGCGTCGTTGTTGGGGATGTAGGCAGCTTCTTTGAATTTTCTCTTGACCAGTGCTCCTTCTTGTGTATGACCTCGGCTTCAGACTATTTAATGCTGTGATGGTTTGTCCAAACATGCTCCGTTATTCCTGATTTCGTTGTTTCTCCTCGTTGTTTGCCTATTTTCACTTCCAATGGTCTTTTGGTTTCTTCGAGGTAGGATTTGCCGCACTTGCATGGTTTCCGGTAAACGCAGTGTCGCTGTTTTTATTCGGTGGTCGAATTTTTATAATACGCAACCAGTGGCAAGTCCTACAGCGGAGAAACCGAAAAACCATTGGAACTGAGAAAAGGCGAACACAAGAAAAACTCAACGAAATCAGGAATAGCGGAGCATTTTTGTACAAACCATCACAGCATCAAATGGTCTGAAGCCGAGGTCATACACAAGGAGGAACACTGGTTCAAGATGAAATTCAAGGAAGCCGCCAATATCCCTAACAACGACGCTTATCCAAGGCATGGACCGACTTCAGCTCGATGATGGAGAATCTCTCGCCAATACATCCATTTCCCGCTGAAAATCGATTCTTAGCACCACCCCTTTCCCCACCATAGGAAAATCGGAGCTTTATAACCGATCAAACCTCGAAATATTGTCAGTCATCACCCGAAGACGATTGCGGATACCAGCAATCGAAACGTCGTGGGTACACTCAACTTGAAACTTGGTTTCAACATTTTTTCATAATATTTCATTCAATTCCTTTATTTACAGTTTTTACTAGTATTTCACATTCGATACCTCAACTTTCTCGTAACAATATTATTTCATTCACTTCGTTATTTAAAATTTTTTTTGACTCATATTCCATATTCGATATCTCGAATTTTTGTAATAACATTATTTTTCTTTCATCAATCAATCCCCAATTCCATGATTGACCAATAAATTTGATTTTGATTTGATTTTTTCTCACTTGATTTGTATTGTTATCCTTCCGTTCTCAGCAACAGGTTTCAATAGATTTAATAATATATACTATGGAAGTCCGAACCATTACCATTCAGGGGGTAAGGTGGTTTCGTTCCGCCCCTTATGAAAGCTTCGTTTGAAAAATTCGTGGAAACGAGCTCGACTTCATTGGTCACATGATTTTTTTAGTAATTTCGATATTTTCTGAATATACTCTCTAAATACCAATTTTCTCTGAAAATATTTAAGAAAACATGTGTTTTCAACTTTATGCCCCTACACTGATTTTCAACCCTCTGTTGTCACTAACCGGTTTGAAATAAAACTTAGATCTCCGCTATTTTCATGAATACAAGTCCTACGTGCAAAAAATTGTCCAGAAATACCTCTTATTCAAAATCAATCAAGAATTTGCCCATTTATAACCTACTTTCAGGTTGGGGAGTTACTAGTTGTTCACTAGAAACGTCATTCTGCAGTTAAACGAAAAGAGCTATCTATCTATGACAAGATATCACAGTTATTACACAATTATCTCAGCTCCGAACGGACAGAAAATGTGTAGTTTCCCCAATTAAAAACCACAAACCTCCTAAAAAACTAACACACTTGTTTCAAAACATAGCACGTTACCACTTGAATAGCCATTTTCCAAGAACATTATTGAGCTCACCCGTCACTCAGTCCAGTCCGTTTTCATTGTCGAAAATACTGTCAATATTCCAGTAACCCAATCGTTGCTCATTTCCAGCAATCCTCGTGAAACATAACGGAAATTTATGACATATGATTTACATGTCGAACGCATTCATAATAATTGAAAAAGCTGAATGGAAGAACATTTTAACCCCTAGGTAGCAAATAGACACGACATGAGTCGGACACTGAACCACTTGGGCCAACGACCTTGCCTTTCTGTATTTTTTTTATCGATTCGCTCTTCCATCAGCTATTTAATTATTATATGAAATCTAAACGATATATTCGAAATTCCCAACAAGTAATAAACATTTTTTAAGAATGATAGCTGGACTCACTGTATGGGGAGGGGGGATCAGCAAAAAAATTCTACATTATAGGTTGACAAAACCGTGGCACGTGTATTGCGCTATACGACAGCTGTTCTAGTTTAGAAAAAAACTGGGGATAGCTTCCGGTTACATTCGAATACGTGATACTATTCAAAACCACATTTTCAATGCATGTGTTTGATTTTCTTGCAGTCCAATTCCCGCCAAAATAATACATATTTTGAAAATGTGACCAGATCATTTTTCTTACATGTTTTATTTAGGTACTTCCATTTTCTCTAACCGTGTCTTCTAATTCAGCAACGGAAATAATCAGAAAGCATTGCTTGTTGTTTCTACGACTCACAGGAGAGTTCGTTACTCACGCAAGCCACACAAAACACGTTTTTTCTTTCATTCTTGTAACAAAAATTTGAATCCTAAGTGTATTGAGTTAAACTCTGAAACAGTCACCTCATTTAGATGGAAATTGATTTCAGTTAGACAACTGTGGAGATGATGATTCAATTTTGATGAGGGCAAAACGTAAACTTGAAAAAATGACTGTCATCACTCTAACGTCTCGCTAACCAAGCTAGCATCTTCAGGGTCATTTATTTTTCCTTGAAAAATATAAATGACAGTTGGCAAGATGCCCATTTGAAGAAATTGGCTACTCGAACTAACATAGTTTCAGAATAACCCTGTATAATGAAATTGTACCCGAAAGAAAGAAACAACCGGAAAGTATCAAATTCAACGTGAATGGGTCGATCATATCATTATTTCAGTTGGTTTGATCTTTCACCAATTAATTTACTGTGATTCTTACTTGTACAGATTCATTAAGGACGATGACCCCACACCTCTTTATATATTATAGTTTGATACGAATCAGGGTTAAAGTAGATATACCTAGGGTTTTTCATCAGAAAGTGTTCCTTTGGTTGTTTGAAATATTACTGCATTGACAGCGAAACTTCTAATAATGACAAGGCCTTTCAACGAAATTGTTATGCTATGAAATATGTGATACTGAATATTTCCCTCATATATAAAATGTTCCATAAGAGCAATGCAATTATCGAAAACTTACAGTGGTAATTGCATTGTATCAAGTCACCATAACTGTAGTAATAGATATACCCTGTGTAGTTACAGTTACTGGAGTTATGTCAAGATGACAGGAATGAATTAATAAAAGAGACTGATACAAGTAATGTTTTATTATCAATATTACTACATGGCGCAGTCGAGGTAGAACATTTATAGATCAGACCACAGTTAAAAATATCAGCTATAGAAGAAATAGTATTGTGATAATGGAACGAGTAGGAAGATTACCAGACCCCATGAAGTTTGAAGGCAATATATGCGAAAGTTGGAAGAGGTTTATTCAAAATTTCGAAATTTTTCTCACTGCTACTGAGAGGGATAGTTCCAATGATAAAGTGAAAATAGCCTTACTATTGAATACGGTTGGACCTGAAGGAGTTGATCTGTATAACACATTCAAGTTTGAGAAAAAAGAAGATAAAGAAGTTTATGCAAAAGTTATCAGGGAATTCGAAAATTATTGCAATCCACGGAAGAATAAAACATATGAGAGATTTGTTTTCAACAAAAGATATCAGGAAGAGGGCGAGTCATTTGACCATTACCTCAATGATTTGAAGAAGCTGGTTGTGTCCTGTGAATACGGTGATCAAGAGGATTCGATAGTCACAGATCGCATTATACTAGGCATTAATGATCAAAGTCTTCAAGAAAAGTTACTTTGTGTTGAAAATATTGAAATGAAAAAGGCTGCTGATATTTGTAGGAATTATGAAATAACCAAACAGCAGGTAAAATCATTGAAAGAGAAAGAAAAAACCGTAGATTTTGTTAGGAAACAAGTGCAACGGAAAAATGTTGTCAATCCGAGTCGAAATGATAATAAAGCAGAGTATAAATGCAGGAAATGTGACAAATCACATAATTATGGGAAATGTCCAGCTTTTGGAAAAAAATGCAATAGATGCGGTAGGATGAATCATTTCAGCAGTGCCTGTTTTGTTAAAAACGTAAATCAGTTGGGTGAAATGGAAGATCAAGAGTGTGAAGAAGAATTTTATATCGATAGCTTGATATGTGTTGGTGAAATCAAAGAAAATTTGAAGGAATGGACCCAAAATGTTAAAATGTTCAACTACGATGTTTGGTGTAAGTTAGATTCTGGGTCAGAAGTGAATATTTTACCGAAAGATATTTTCATGAAGCTATGTAGAGGTCAGAAGAATCTTCAAGGTGGACTGCATAAAACGGCTGTAGTTCTGGAAGCTTTTGGAGGATCGAAGATGAAACCGGAGGGTTTGGTAACAATTGAATGTAACTTGAATGGGAATTTAGTATTCTTAGAATTTCTGATTGTTGATTGCAATGTTAGGCCAATTCTGGGTTTGCCTTCATGTGTTCAATTAGGTTTATTGAAGAGAGTAGATCAGATTTTGAGTCAAAACAAAGACGATTTTATCAAAAATAATTTAGATATATTCACAGGGTTGGGTAAATTTCAAAATGATTGTAGAATAAAGCTTAAGAAAGGCAGTGTTCCTGTATCAAAACCTGCAAGAAGATTGCCTTTGATAATAAAGAGTAAATTGAAAATAAAATTAGACGAATTAGAGAAACAAAAGATAGTTGCGAAAGTTGAAGAAGCATCAGAATGGGTAAACAGTTTAGTAATTTTAGAGAAACCAAATGGTTCTTTACGTCTTTGTCTTGATCCAAGTGAGTTAAATAAGTGTATAGAACGAGAATATTGTGAAATACCTAGCATTGAAGAAATAAGTACTAAATTGTCCGGAAAAAAATGTTTCACTGTCTTAGACTTCAAAGATGGATTTTATCAGATTAGTTTGGATTATGAGTCTAGTAAGCTTTGTACATTTTCTACTCCATTTGGGTGTTATAGATTCACACGTTTACCATTCGGTTTGAATTTGGCACCAGAGTTATTTCAAAGACTTAATTCCAAAAATTTTGGAGATATTCCAAATGTTATAATTTATTTTGATGATCTGCTGATTGCCGCTTCAAATGAACAGGAACATGATGCTATTTTGAAAAAAGTGATTCAAAGGGCTAGAGAACTCAATGTGAAATTCAATAAAGAAAAAATTCAGTTTAGACAAAATGAGGTTAGGTATTTAGGACATATTTTTTGTGCTGATGGTATGAAAGTTGATGATAAAAAATTGATTGCAATAAAAGAAATAAAACCACCCAAAAATAAAAAAGAGTTACAAAAACTTCTTGGGTTCGTTAATTATGTACGCAAGTTTATTCCAAATTTAGCTGAACTTACAAGTTCCATGACACAATTATTGAAAAAGGATAGCGTATTTGAGTGGTTGGATGTTCATAACAAAGCTTTAGAAAACATCAAAAAAGAGATTATCAACTCAAAAATTTTAATGAATTTCGATTCAAATGAGGAAATAATTATTCATACGGATGCATCTATGAATGGTCTGGGTTGTTGTTTGATGCAAAAAGGAAAGCCAGTGGCTTATGCATCTAGGGGTTTGACAGAAACAGAAAAAAGATATTCCATAATTGAAAAGGAAATGTTAGGAATAGTTTACTCAATGAAACGTTTTCATCACTTTGTTTACGGTCGCCCTGTAAAGATAATAACTGATCATAAACCAAATATTGGCGTTATTAATAAACAGATTTGTCAAATTGATTCTTCAAGATTGCAAAGACTTAGAATGAAACTTTTAAAATATGATATATCAATTCAGTACCTTCCTGGTAAATTTCTGCACGTTGCAGATTTTTTGTCAAGGAATTATAGTAGTGAATTTGTTGAAGATGATCAAGACTTGAGAGAAGTTGTTCATACAGTTGAAAAATATTTGAGAATGAGTGAGAATAAAAAGGTAGAATTCAGGAAACACACAGTATCTGATCCAATTTTGCAGAAAGTGATAGAGTTTTGCAGAAGTGGTTGGAATAAAGACGTGTGCATAGAAGGTGATTTGAAAATATATCATCAATTGAAAGAGGACATTCATGTCATTGAGGGATTGGTATTTTATAAAGATGCGGTAGTGGTCCCTTTCAAGTTGAGACAATCAATGTTGAAAGTATTACATGAAGGTCACTTTGGAGTCAACAGAACTAGAGATAGGGCTAAAAGTGTATTATTCTGGCCAGGTATGTCTAGGGATATTGAGAAGATGGTTAGTAGTTGCTCCACTTGTGAATGTTTCAGGAACAATAATATAAAAGAGCCTCTCATTGAGCATGAAATACCTGACTTACCATTCCAGAAAATTGCCACAGATATTTTACAATTTGGGAATAATAATTACATTGTTATTATAGATTATTTGACCAAATGGTTAGATGTTATTCCTCTACCAAGTACACAGAGTAGTGATGTCATTTCAGCACTGAAATGTAGTTTTTCGGCATATGGTGTTCCCGATGTTGTTATTTCAGACAACATGCCCTATTCATCCATGGAGTGCAAAAAATTTGCAGATGAATGGGGATTTCAATTCAAAACAAGTAGTCCTAGATATCCTAGGTCTAATGGCATGGCAGAGCGTGCTGTACAGGTTGCAAAAAATATGCTGAGAAAATCGAATGAATTAACATCTGCTCTGATGGAATACAGAAATACACCAATAACAGGTTTGAAAAAGTCTCCAGCAGAGCTCCTCTTTGGTAGAAGACTAAAAACAAAAATTCCTATCGTTGAAAAGATGAACCAGAACATTACTGACTTCAAAGTTGCTCTGGAGTCTAAGAGAAAATTAAGTAAATTTTACTATGACCAACGAACTCGGGAAAGGTGTAGTTTTGAAGTTGGTGAATCTGTTCTGTATAGAAATGGCAATCAGTGGCATCATGCAATTATAACGGCAAAGCATTCATCTCCAAGATCTTACTACATCAAAACTGATCAAGGTAGTGTTTTGAGGAGAAATACTTTTGATTTGAGAAAAACTAAAAATGTAACTCGAGACAATTCTGATTATTTTCAACTGACAACAGCTGTGGATTATCAAAGTTCAGGTTCAAATATTGAAAATGACTTGTCCCATAACAATAATAACCCAAATGTTGTAGATGAGGAAGCTGATGAAAATAATAGTACTGGGAGAGTGTGTAAAAGGGTAGTAAAACGTCCTAGAAAGTTTGATGATTTCCATCTGTATTGAATCATTCACAATAGGTTGAATGATTGATTTGTATTACTATATATAAGAAATTGTGTTTATGTTTTAGTTTGTTGAGAGAGGAAGGTGTAGTAATAGATATACCCTGTGTAGTTACAGTTACTGGAGTTATGTCAAGATGACAGGAATGAATTAATAAAAGAGACTGATACAAGTAATGTTTTATTATCAATATTACTACAATAACAACACATTTGAAACCGTATCGCTAGACGTCAGTGAACAACACAAATAAATGTCAGACTTCAAAAATAGAAAAACATTTCGCGTTTAGCTGAGTACTCCATACAATCTATGGAGGAAAGTATAAATGAACAAAAAATAACATTTCCTTAAGAATTTCTTTATTCGTGAAATATTCCAATGAATTACATTCGTGCATAAAAATGACCAGATACTTTTGCATTCAAGCGTGATATCTTATACAAATTGCAATCGGTTATTTTCATATTTTGTAAAAGAGCCCTCGGGCACTTTCGCCAAAATATGAAAATAAACTTGCAATTTTTAGATATCGCGCTTTCTTGCAAAATTACCGGTAATTTTTATGGACTCGTGCAATTATAACCGAGAACATTTCACAGATTGAAGAGAAGTTTAGATAAAAATGAATCATAGAAAAACATTTTCATGGGTCGAGGAAAAAAAGTTCACATTGCATATCGTACATCATCAATTGGATATTGCTCGAAATAATTCTATAGGTAAAATATGAATTCATTTTACAAACTGCCTAGGCGAATGTGTATATTTGCATCCAATATCAAAATGATCATCAGATATCCACCGGGAAGCATGAAAAACAGAGCGAAAAAAATACATTTTCAGGCTTTTTCTTCTACAAATCAATATGAAGAGAAAAACAGATATTAATGAATACTTTCTATCGATATGTGAATGAAATCATTCACAGACTGTAACACTACTTTGTTTCGGGTTTGAAGGCCTTCGTTTTTTGGAATCTCTTCCTGACGTTTCGCTGGCGCGAGTGGCTAGCTTCTTCAGAGGCTCATACATCTTGAGTTAAACTCCGATGACTGTGATCCTGAAAAACTCGGCCGCGAAAGCTTTAACCATTTTGTCATTCACAGACTATTTTCACGAATACAGAAAGGAACACAAACTACTTAGTAATTTTTCTCACCCATCCAAAACTTTATCATTCCAAATATACAGGATTTGAGGGATGTTTCCACACATGAAGGACAATATGATTCTTCTCGTATAGGAATTTCAATCAGCCCAAGATAAATCAGTCAACTTTTCAAACCCAGATGTTTCAGTTAGGGAAAAATACTCCTAAAATTATTCAGTGTTCATATTAGTAGATTATAGAATTGTCTCGATAGGTACACCGAAATTTTCGAAATATTTCTTCAGCTCTAGCATCTGAAACAAGTCTGCGAAAAACGACATAGGTATTCTTGAATCGTATGTATTCCTTAGTAATATATTATAGAATCATTCGATAGATGTAGGTCAGAGTTATTTGTGGTATTAGCCCCCCTAAGGAAGGTAATGATTGGAAAAATGTCAGGATTGGCCAGCTCCGTCGTTATATTACCGCAGTACTTGCTGTTCATAGTTGATTTTGTTCAAAACCCACTTCTTGGGTTCCAAGAGTATAGCTTTTGTTAACTCAGATAGATTTTTGCATGGCGTGCCAAAGAGTCTCCTCGGCTGCATTTCTCAATCTGTCATTTTCGCAAATATGAAATTTTGCAATGTCTAGCTTAACATTGAAGCGTTTTCCGGAATGAAATTTTGCAATGTCTAGCTTGACATTGAAGCGTTTTCCGGATATTGGCAAGCATGAATTAGAGGTTTCTTGTACAGAGCTGTCCAAAATTTGGCCAATTTCCTAAGTTACATAATTAATAGCAAAATTAATTTTCAGTAGCATTTATGTTTCTGATGATCTAGAATTGGCTTGAGAGCCCTTCACCTTCCTTTGAGTCGACCTTCTTCAACCCTCAGTTACTCCGAAGTGGCCCCAAGCAACCACTGGGGCAAAAAATAAAATTATTTGTATTCATATTTACAAGCGTTATGTACATCGATGAAAAATTGCTGAAAATCTGACAGACATTTTAAGAATTCACCCATCCTAATTGATATATAGAAACAAAGTGGGTGCCAGAACTGAACCCTGTGGAACACCTGCATTTATTGAGAGAATATCAGATTATACTCCATCAGCAACCACATACAGAGACCTATCAGACGAAAAACTCTTCAACAAAGCACCCAAATGAGGAGGCAAACCATAAGACGGCAGTTTAGAAAGGAGACAATGTTCAGAAGAAAGAGATACGTAATGCAAATATAACTCGTCATAAAACCAACTACAAGTAGAAAATTGAACCCAACAGGACGAGTAATAATAAAAGAAATGAGAACGAATAGAATAACCTAAATATTTATTCGAATACTATCGAATTTTCCTAGAATTTTCAAATTTCACATAACTCGAATGGAAGTGTTGAGCTTGCCTGAATAAGACCACATTTTCATTAGGCAGCCTCGTCCAAGAAGATTTTATGAATTTAATAATTCTATTGATGGACGATAGATTCCGACAGAGTTCAGCCTAAAAATCGTTGGCGTCGAAATTTATTCCAAAGTTGACACCTGACTAGAAATTCAGCAGTGGGAAATCGCATTTCAATCATCATCTGCCATTAAAAAATGGAAACTCTCCAGTCGAATCCTCAGAGCGGGAGGTTTTCGCTTTTCAGAAGCATATCAAACAACGCACTTGGATTTTCATACATCCCAATCTCACTTTCCTACGGTAATGACGTACCCTTCCCTACAATGAAAGCTGTTGTGTTCATTTTATCATCTCGATCCTGTTTGTGTGAACAATATGGCATCGTTTGCAGTGAGGTTATAATTTCATTGATTATAATCTCGTGCACTTCAGTGCTTCGAGAGCGTGTAGTTTGGAGGAATATATAGCGGATGATTACTAAGAGGATGAGACAAGGCTGTTTCACGGGTTTTCATACGCTCTTGAGAATTTATAAATTCAATAATATATTGGTGACGTGTTGTCCATACTAATTTTGAATCAAGAAAATAAAAAGTCATTCGATGTATTCGATTGGAAAAGTGGATTCTTACAGATTTCCTGTGAAAAAAAAAGAATATTTTTTTAATCGAAAAAGGCCTCATTTACGCATCTGAATCTATAAATCCGGCTTCAGCGCTTCTGTTTCAATTTCCATATAGATCATGAATGACGCTAAAAAGAATTCCCACTTAAGAGTAGAGTATATTTATTTGACATCGAATACATGTTTGTTTGTAGCATGTCATAAAACAACGACAATACTCTAAAATAGTTATTGTTAAAAATATATAATAAATCACATATAGTGAAAAAATATTGTATTATTTCAATATTAATAATTAATATAATCAAAACATGGAGAAGATAGACAAAAAACATAGAAGGTTCGCTCTTTTAAATATCCGGTATGGTTTAATCAAACAATAAGTCGTCAACTCAAGATGAAGACACTATCTGGAAATATACAGAGGACATGGAGTTTTGTTTAATCTGGAACGCTTAATGAATTCAAGGTTATTATCATCGTGAAATATATCATCAAAGAAAGGAGATCACGCTTTCCAGGTTTGACGAAATTCGATGGGCAAAAATTCACTAATGCCAAACCTATAGTAGATGGGTTTGCGATATATTTTGACAATGTCGGGTCTGTCTTCCACCGAGTGATAAAAACAATGATAACAATGTACTATATGTCCATAATATGATGAATCGGAACTGTCAGAGTTCATGGAAAATATCTAGAATATGTTCTATATACAAATTTGGGAATGCTGGCGAGATCACCAATTTCAGACCCGTTGCTCTCATTCCTGTTTTTTCCAAACTCTTTGAATTTTTTCGCTGCTTCGATTTTCATCGCGTTCACCACTCGATTTCTCAATTTCAACATGGCCGTTCAATGGAATATCGAGTACCGCTACGAATCTGTGTACTTTCACACAATTTGTTTCTGGTGTTCGAAATCGAGGAACAGGTTGATGTGGTTTACATAGATTCAGTAAGGCCTTTGACCGTATCAAAACAAACCAACTGATCGAAAAGCTGTTCGATTCCGGAATATCTAATTGGCAAC
The DNA here is from genome assembly GCA_032362365.1 of Zygogramma bicolorata. Classification (NCBI taxonomy): domain Eukaryota; kingdom Metazoa; phylum Arthropoda; class Insecta; order Coleoptera; family Chrysomelidae; genus Zygogramma; species Zygogramma bicolorata. The sequence continues at coordinate 290,312 of JAVJAQ010005669.1, read as the reverse complement.
TTTTGAACTCTTATCCAACTAACCGTTGGACAAGAGTTCATGTTTATTCATTGAAAATGGGGACATCCGGTCATACGTAACCTCCTCCTCTCATGGGGTACTTCAAGGATCCAACCAAGGACCACTTCTGTTTCTATGGTATCAATGATACTTTTTCGTCGCTACATTCACATGAGTTATTGTATGTGGAAACAAAGAATTATCAATAATGAATCAGACTGTATCGTCCTGCCGAGCGGTTGATTCTCAGCGATTGGTGCAATATGAATGAATTGGCGTTCAACATCTCGAAATGTAAGATCATGAGCTACACTGGGCACTGAAATATAACCATACCATTCATCGTCGTCTTCTTTGCCGTGCTGACACCTTCAAGGACATTGAGGAAACATGCTGAACTCACATCTTCTACACTTATCAAAAACTCAGTTTCGAAAGCAACTGAATCATTATGATATCTGATTCGTAACTGCAGAGATATAAATTCCACAGTTGCTTCAAAATCAGTATATTTCGCAAATGGAAGTAGTGAATAACAATATTGCGGTATGGTGTGGAATCCAAGTCATGGGAATCTGATTACGAGTATCGAGGAGTTTAAAAAGAAATTTCTGAAATACTGTTATCTCAAAAGATACGGAATATATCATGCACTTGTTGTTGAATACGATCACCTTCTCAAAGAGTTTGGATTCGCATCACTCAGAAAAGTGAAAGAAATCGTGGAGCTGGCATTCACCTAGAAAAGGATCCACCAAATTTAATACCAAATTCATATACTCATCACAATTCACCAATCACGAGGATGTGCAGAATAGGTAATAGTATAGGTAACAGTATTTCCTGAATATGAAACATTCCAAACTGAATCCGTAAGCAATATTAATTGATTGATTCTTTTTTTTTTTCGCTCTCTTGTTCAATTTTCTTTAACACGATACTCGTGAAATGTCACACTCGTATCTTATCTAATGATATATAGATATATTTTGTGTCTCGTCTTAGCTTGTCTTACTGGATGTAATGAGCGAATAAATGGATGAAAATAAATGAATTCATGAATTGAAATAGATTGTGGATAGTCAGAAACTCATAAAAGGAAATTCACTGTAGATTTAATTCCTTCTGTATTAACTCTTTGAAACCGAATGAATACTTACACAGCATTCTCTAAACTGCTTTGCGTCGATAGGGGAAGTGAAATTCAAGCCCCACGTGTCATTGGTCATGGGGTCTTTCCAATAAACGAAGCAGTCTGAAGCTTGTCCTATTCTCGTGCCTGAAAATAAAGAAAGAAGAATTTGTGTGAAAATTTTATTGAATGACAATTTTTTATTCTAGTTATGCTTCGGAAGCTATGTGACATCAGCTTATCATTGAGCAATGAAAATAGCATGATGTCTTAGAATATATAATAACTTCCTTGTAAAATAACAGGACATACGTGGAGTATGGAATTCATTCCACCCAGAAACTGATCATATTCATGAATAATACTCACGAGGATTCAATTTGCCATATTATTGGTAATTATAATTTTACTGTACAGGATGAAACACATCAAACTAACGATGTCAATAGCTTTATTTTCATTGCACACCTTGTAGATTATTATAGTTTTCGAGTCCACCAATTGTGATAATAAGGGGCATATATCACTTATATGTATCAAAGGCATCAGTGTTGTGAAAATTATTAAATATCGGTTGATGTATCTCATGACAGTAAATCTTTGAATGTAAATGAAAATGTTATAGAATGAATTGTTCAAATAGTTTGCCACTTATTGCCAATCTCGCAGACTGATTCAGACTATTTCATTCGACAAATATTGGTTATTATTTTACGTTTTTTGTTCTTCTCCGAATTGAAAAATAGAAATAACAACTTCTATGAAAGAAGTAAAATCAAAAAATTCCCAAAAACTCCCTGTTGGTAGGTATGCGTAAATCAATAAATTTTTTGATTTTACTTCTTTCTTGGAAGCTGTATTTTCTATTTTTTTTATTGGGGAAAAAAAAAGCCGAAGAATAATTAATCACACTTCATTCTCTCTACCAAAATACCCAAGTTCCCAATATTGAAATAAGCTTCGGACTTTTTTCACTGCCAACAAAATGATAATCTGACAGTAAGATTAAGAGATCTTGTTGGTCATTCAATTATTCCGCACATACCAAACGAAGAATTTCAACAAATGATTCTAGGTCGTAACCACTTGATTTTTTTTTTTGGACATTTCTCTATTAACAAATTTCGAGAAAAACAAACTTCACGAAGTATTGTTTGGAAGTTATCATTTTGTGGTGGATGAATGTTTTCTCCGTAGTTTTCTAGTTTCTAACCTACCATAATCTGAAAAAATAAGTGTCAATATTGGAATCTTTACTTATTTCTTTAGATTGTGCTAGGTCAGAACCCAGAAAACTACGAAGAAAAAACTTCACTAGTTTCACATTCGGAAGAAGCTTTTGTTTTTCGTGAAATTCTCACAGGGTTCGGTTCAGAACCTTATCTATTTATCATCAGTAGTTGTAGTATTAGTGTGAGTGTGTGGTTTGTAGGACAGTGGGCGTTTTTTGATGAAAATATCAGATCCAATAACTGCATTCGAACCTGTTATAAAAAATTATGAGATGGAGAAAAATGTCGAATGAACCAATGAATTACCAATAATGAAATCAGGAATGACAGTTCAATCAAATATGGCATTCAAATCTAAATGAAAAATTGAAATGGATTCTGGTCAAAGAATAAATATTCAGAATTCATTAACGATGAGATCAAAACCTTTGGTGTAGAAGCTGAAACATTTCGTAGAGATCAATTATCCCAACACCAAACTGATATTATTGATACTCGACGCGAGTTTCGCCAACGAGCTTAGCAACTTCAGAAGTAAAATAATACCGAATCAGAAGGGTGGGGTTAGCTATTTATATACTCTACAATCAAAAAATATTTAACTTCGTTTGTAAAATCAAAATCATATAGTAAAAATTTCCTTCAAACTTAAAGAAATTCAGGAACTTTACTATTTTTGTATAGAGAATGGATTTTGAACTATATATTGGCCTCTCTCCTCTCCAAATCTATATTCGTAGGCCCGTCGGTTCATATAGGCCCGAAAGTAGGTATCTCTGTTTTAGATGGAATCTTCCTTCTTTTTTTGTGAATGAATCTAGCGTCTCTGAACGATATACACGTACCCATTATCAGAGTATTTGCAATTTCCATTTCACTTCTTTCATAGAACTTTTGTAATATCTATTTTTTATTTGGAGAAGCAAAAAGCTAAAAAATAGTTCCTAACGTCCGAGAAACATTTTAACTCACCAGGTTGTACCAGCCGGACATCCAGTATTTTGTCGACCTGCGAATTGTAGGCTGTGATGTGGAAAACGCACTCCGGTGAATCCTGAATACAGGTAATATTGACTGGCACCAGGTCTTCGCTCACTTGCTGCCATTTCACTGTGCCTGCTCCGCTGGCTGATACGTGGAACACCTCCGCCCATAACCTGAGGATGAAACAAAAAAATATGATCCCTGCAGAATATAAAACCTAATTGACATTTTTCCTACATAACGAAAAAAAAAAAACTCTTGATTCGCATAACAGAGGGATTTTACGATCTGAATGTACTGATTTCGAGTTATTTTTTTTCCGAGTGTATTAAGTTTCTCCTATCGAATATTTATCTCATAAATAAAATGACCCATAAGAGCAATGCAATTATCGGAAAGTTACAGCGGTAATTGCATTGTATCAAGTCACCATAACAATACATTTGAAACCGTATCGCTAGACGTTAGTGAACAACACAAATAAATGCCAGATAGACTTCAAAAATAGAAAAACATTTCGCGTTTAGGTGAGTGCTCCATACAATCTATAGAGGACAGTATAAATGAACAGAAAAATAACATCTCCTTGAGAAAACTTGCAATTTTTAGATATCACGCTTTATTGCGAAATTATCGGTAATTTTTATGCACTCGTGCAATTAAAACCGATAATTTTATATGATTTCACGCACCGCCATTTATACACACAGGTTAGAACTATAGTGTAGAAAGTATAATGTGCAACTTCTGCGTGTAGCCTTTTATATATAATTTTCTTGTTTTGATGGATTGTGACCATTACACGGCTTACTGCCCATACAAAAACATGACACGAGTTCAATGATGCCACGGTATCAATATCTCTGAATAATTTTTAGAGTGGCAAGGCGTATATTCTATTGTCTGAATAGAAAGGTAATTCGTCACAAATCGGACACTCTTTTTAATTTTATTTCGAATCCGATTTTGGACTTCATATTTTTATGATTGTTTTTTCTGAATCCTCTCATCATAAAATGATCAATGGAAGTACCAAATACTGGTATTTTTTTTATCATAACATTGTAACCCACTCAAGACCGGAGCACTTTATTAAAATCTACACTTTCAGACCTATTGAATTTTTCCTTTTTTCAGCTGGAAGAGTGTCAGAAATTCTATGTTTGTACCGAATTTGCAAAACATAATTACAAATTTTGATAACGTACCATTATTAAAGAATATTTTAGATAAATTCTGAGAACCGGCAACAATGTCAACAGAAAGGTAGGAGATGTTTAGCTATCGTAAAATTTGGAATTAAAATCAAAATAAAGTTTTCGTTTCATTCAAAAATTATTGGATGTTACAATATTGGATATCATGAGGATCCAATTTCTGGACGTTATGGATATTAATTTTTTTACAAAAATACGATTCTACAATATCTCATAACTCGAATACAATTTGTGTTATGAATTTGAATTTCTACAAAAAACCTCCTACATTTGTACTGAAGTGTTGCCGATTGTCAGACTGTGTCTGAATTATTCAAAGGTAATACCACGAGTCCTTCAAATTTAATCGCTAAATTTTCATTTTCCACAAAAACTTTTTTATTTGGCAAAAGTATGAAAACAAACCGATTGATAAAATCACGAGTACGTAGGACGAGTGAAAGGGTGGAATTTGTTCGAAATAAATGAAAAACCAGATGCAATTTTCAAAGTTCTGTGCGAGGGGCGGTGCACCCAAAAAAACCATGAAATTTTGGGACTTTTTTCAGTTTTTGCTTGAAAACTCCGTAAAGGAAGGATGATCGGTGAAGTCCATATCCAGGCTCTTTGTTTCTACGATTCAGCTCTTCGAGAATAGGCCATATTTTCTGAATTTATTTTTGTGAAATATCTTTTGAAATATGCATCCAACATTCATATAAAATTTATTGTGGGATGCGTATTCTATAAAATATTCACCAGATGAGTGAAAATTTCAAAAAAAAAACTTTTTTTAAGAAAAAATAATCTATTTTCGAAACATTATATCGTGGAAACCAGAGCCTGTATAGAGCTCGCCTTTGTCTCAAATTATAGCAGATTACGTCTTTTATAAAAACAAATGGAGTGACTATAACGGTCAGATCTCTCCTTCACGGAGATATTCAGCAAAAACTGAAGGAAATAACAATATTTCATGATTTTTGAGTACACTTCCGCTCACACAGCACTTCGGAAATTGCAAATCAGTTTTTCAAATATTGGTGTAAGTCCAAACAACACAATCACTTCAGAATAACCCGACCTATTTCAAACAAGGATGTAATTGAATACGAATAATGGAATTAAAATGCACAATGAACAAATCAAATATATTAATATCAGACTCTGATAATGAATGAGCAGGAAGGCAATAATAAGAATACAACTTGTCAAATAATCAGGTCACTCAAAAATGATATTTACAACCTCTCGATGTCCATTTGAGCCGTGTCACACCCGACCATAATCCAAAAACCCTTCAATTCATATCCATTTCCTCCTACTTCTCTCTTTCATAACCATTTCTGCTTATACACACAAATCCGTACTAAAACAACATCAAATATATGTTCTTCCCGAGCGGTGCTGAAATCAATTATTATTTCCAACCCCACATTCGTATTTTCTGTAAGGGTACCTTCGAATTCATATTCAAGCCTTACTTTATCACCATGAGAATTTAATATCGATAGGACGCCCACTATTCACTGCCTCCAGCCATGGATATTACTCATCTCGGGAAAATTGAGGTTTGAATTTGAAGTGCGAGAATGTCTAATAGGTGGACGACGTGAGTAGTGGTTCAGGTGTGGGATTTATATTGAAGTTGGCTGTTTATCATTCATGTTGGGATTTTTCGTGAAAGGGTGGAATGGGGTGTTTATCTCCCACTTCCATGTCCCCTTGATTTCGTATCAGAATTTGAGAACCTAATTGTTTTGAATTTTTTCGGTAATTGAACGATCATGTGCAATTTCATTTCCTATTATGAAGGTCACTGGGATTGGCGATGCCTTCAGCAGACAAATACGCTAGGCATGATTTTATTTTTTGGATTGAGGTGGCCTTTACTTGATGGAAATCCATAGTTATTACGCTATAAGGTAGACACGATTGAATTTCCACAAAATTTATTGTCTTCGCGACATAATAATAATGTTTATTTTCCTCAAAATTTACAAAGTAAAATACATCTACAACGACATGGAAAAATACAACATGAAAGAATAAACATGATAACTCACTGAAGCTTGAAGCTTGTGTGTGATAATACATCATGATATATACATATATACGCGTACGAACATATTCACTTACGGGAGTACATATATGTTCAGTCTTTTATTTTTTTTTGTTGTGTTTGTGTTCTGCTCAGTCCGGTTTGATTTGACATAATCGAGTAATGTTCATAGTAGGGTTTCGTCATGATATGGAGAAATTTGTGAAGTCTTCTATGTGGTTATGTTTGAGTACTGTGTTACAAATATTCCAGATTAGTTAAGAAATTTCAAGTTGATGAGATCATTAAATATTTTTCTTTCGGTGGTTTTTATCCATACTTTAACATGATACTTGCAAGAGTTGTGATGTGTTATAGTCTTAAGACTGTCCGGTAGTAGATTGTATATTTTAGGTGCTTGAAATTCAACGGATCGTTGTCCGATGATTTTTTCGCGGTTTGGCACGATCGTGAATTGATTTTTTATTCGGGTGTTATATTGATGTTCAATGGGTTGTACTTTTATTTTGTTTCTATGAATGTTTGTCAATATTCGATGACAGAATAGTTGCCTTATATAGATAGATAGATAGAACTTTATTCAAGTAGGAATCCTAATATACATATGCGAGATATAGTAATATTAAAGTAAGGTAATATAGGTCAATATATATATGAGTACAGTACAATATAAACATAAAAATAAATGAATAATATAAAATGAGACATAGTATAAAATACCAAATCACATAAGCAGTACGTTTTATAAGCACTCATCAAAGCTGAAATATTAAAAATAGACTAAATCAACTTGCATGACAAATCAGTTTAAAATTTGACTAGATGTATCTTACCAGGAAAAACACTCAAATATATTTATATGTATGGTATACAATAAAAAACATTTTGATTCATAACAGTTGAACGTATTTTTTTAATTTATCTTTAAACTGACTAAGTGAAGAGGATGTTTTGATGGCATCCGGTAATTTATTGAATTCCAGAAAGCCTTTCATTGTATTATGGTAAGACGTCTTTGGTACATAGATATCATTTTTCTTACGAGTGTTATACTCATGTATATCTCTGTTATAAGATATGAAGCTCTGCAGATATTAGGGTGCCATGTTGTTAATTATTTTGAATATCAAACTCATAGTAAAATAATAAAGTCTTTTCTCAACCGAAAACCAACTGAGGCTCATTAACATCGATTTAATTGGAGTGAGTCGACTTGTTTTCAAAATAACTCTCATTCCACGATTTTGCAGCTTTTGCAGTGAATTTATTTTATTGAGGTTGAATAGGTATAAGATCGATGCGCAATAATCAAAATGCGGCTGAATTATAGAATTATATACCGTAATTTTGGACTCTGTCGACAGGTGTTGAGATATTCTGGTGAAAAAGAAGAGTTTTTTGGTAATTTTTTTATACATATAATCGAAATGATCATTGAAACTCAAACAATTATCAAGAAGGAAACCCAAGTATTTAACTTTTGAGACAATTTGAATTCTTTCATTGTTGATGCACAATTGGACATTATTAATATCAATCGCGTTATATTTATATTTGGTTGTTAAAATCATCGCCTGTGTTTTAGTTACATTCAGTTTCAGCTTATTTGTACCCAAGTATTTATTTATTGATATTAATATGGTGTTCATTTTTTGAATAGCACTTTCAATTTTGACATCACTGCAAGCAACCAACGTGTCATCAGCAAACAGGTTGATGAATTCACACTCCACAAATAGTTCAATATCATTTAGATATAATATGAACAGTAGCGGGCCCAGAACGCTTCCCTGTGGAACACCTACATCACTATCAAATTCAGATGACATTTGCCCGTTGAAGTTAACCCTTTGCTTTCGATGTTCAAGATAGTTATTTAGCCAATCATATACTCTGCCACCGATACCATATTGTTTTAGTTTAGACAGTAATATTTTTCTGTCAATCGTCTCAAATGCCCTTTTCAAGTCTAGAAATACAGCAATAACATATTTATTGTTATCTAATTGATTTTTGATATGACATAGTGTAAGTTGCAAAGCTGATTCACATGAGTACTTTTTTCTGAATCCAGATTGATTATTCATTAATATGCAATTATGTGATATATGGTGTAGTAATTGTTCATATACCGCCATTTCAAGAAGTTTTTCAATCGTTGGCAGAGTATTTATCGGTCGGAATTCCTCAGCTTTTGTGGTATTAGTTACTTTTTGAATTGGTATAATCGTACTAACTTTCAAATTAATAGCATTCTCCGAGTATAGCGAGTCGCTGGAATATCTTATGTTTTTTTTATAGATAATTCTCAGAATCCATTTTTGTACAGTATTCAAATTATGTGATTGTACGAGAGCTAAATATAATGTATTCAAATTTTTTGCATCCAGGAATTCAGCAAGATATCTGAACTCACTCAGTAAACCCCGAACTTTATTTTTGACATTGTCGATGTGAAGATCCCATCTCAGATGTCTATCTATAATTATGCCCAGATACTTTGACCGGTCTTTTTCTTTTTTGCTCGTATTTCTGTCCACTATGAGAGGTCCTAGGCTGGGTAAGTTGTTGGAATAAGACGTGAAAGGAAGATAGTGGGTTTTTTGATTGTTCATAGTTAACATATTGAATTTAAACCAGTCACAAATTCGTTACAAGCTTTGTTCTGCTATTATCTTGAGATTTGCCCAGGTCTTCCCTTTATACAAAATGGCCATATCATCTGCGAAGCTGATGAGTTTGCCTTCAGACTCGAAAGTCATTAGACTGTTCACATAAATTGTAAACAAAAGTGGCCCGAGCACCGTCCCCTGCGGAATTCCGTAAGTTACGGCTCTCGGTTCACTTCTCATTCCATCAACTTCAACCACTTGTTTACGATTTGACAAGTAGTCTTTCAGTAAACTGTAGGCAGACCCTCTCAGGCCATAAAAATATATTTTTTGTAAGAGACGTTCGTGACAAACGGTATCGAAGGCCTTTGATAGATCCACGAAGATGCTTATGAGCGGTTTTTTTTATCTAGTGCCGTATATATATCTGAAGTCAAATTCAATATGGCATCTTCTGTGCTACGTCCTTCTCTAAATCCAAATTGATTATCTGAGAGTATGTTGAATTTTTCTAAGAATTTATATATCCTTCTCTTGAGAATTTTTTCAAAAATTTTCGAAAATACCGACAGCAAAGAGATTGGGCGATAATTTTCTAATTTTTCTGTATTTCCATTTTTATATATGGGTTTGATTATTCCTAGTTTGGGACAGTTCGGGAATTTACCTTGCTCAAAACATTTATTGATTATATGAGTCAATAGTTCAGCTATTTGTTCACGCAAATGTTTGACTGTTTCAGATCTGATGAGATCCCATCCAGGCGATTTCTTTGGTTTCAAGTTGTCAATAACGTCTATGACTTCTTCTATATATGTTGGTGCCAAGTATATGCTATTCTCAATGTTGTCAATATCGTCTGAAAAATTATTGGGTTTAGTTATTTCTTTCGCATAGTTTTCTCCTAACTCATTGTAATGTCTGTTGAAACAATTTACGATTTCATTTTTCGATTTTATGATTTTTTTGTTGATTTCTATCGATTCAATTTTTGTTTTAGTTTTCATTTTAGGGCATATATCATTTATAGCATTCCATAGGCCGCTGGAGGAGTTTGGACTCTTTTCTATGATTTTGTTCATATATTTGTTCTTCGCCACGTTTATAGTTTGCCTGAGATGGTTTTTGAGTGTTCGATACTTTTCCTTTAGCCTATCATTATCAGGATCGGAGCGTAGTTGAATGGAAATATTATTTTTTTCACTGGCTTTATTTACTATTTCCTGCGTTATCCAAGGTTTCCTTTTTTTATTAGTTTTAATTTTTATAGTCTTCGTATGTTTCTGTATAAATCCTTTTAAGGTATGTATGAATTTTGTCATATTTTCGTTTATATCTTGTGAGTTGTAAATTTCAGTCCAGTCTTGATTATTAATGTCAGTTCTCAAAGAATTGTAGTTAATATATGTTTTGTATTTATTTTGGTGGTCAATTAATTTGGTTTTGCTAATTCCAAGGAAATGGGAAAGTGATCAGTTATCTCGTAGTCGAATACATAGGACTGCAAATTGTCATGACTATGGTCATTTTTCACAAAAATATGATCCAAGCAAGTTTTGCTGCTTGGTCTTGTTATTCTATTGATATAACCAATGAAGCTAAATGAGTTCAATATATTTTTATAGTCTTCTGTTTCGCTGTTATTGTTTTGAAGTAAATCAATATTTATATCTCCTATAATTATGTGGAATTTGTTATTTTTCTTCGAATCGAAGTAGTTGTAGAGTTCTATGTTGAAAATATTCTTATCAGTACTAGGTGACCTATAAATTGCTGTAATTAGTAGCTTAGCTTGATTTACGGTGACATATATTTCTATAGCCGTGCTCGAAGCGATTTGTACGGTCCTGTACTCATATTTAATTTGAGAATTGATAAAAATCATTATACCGTCGTTTCTATTTAATGATATTTGGCTATAGAGATTGTCATAGCCCGGTATATTATGAGCATCGTTAGTGACAGAGAATGTTTCTGTTAGAATTATAATTCCAAATTGTTCAGTAAACTGATTCAGAAATATGAGTAATTCATCATTGTTTTTACTCACACTACGGATATTCACATGAAGAATCTGATACACTGTATCTTTATCAAGCGAATGTTTTTAAACACTGTTTAAAAACATTCGCTTGATAAAGATACATTGTATCGAAACATGTCGCGAAGACAATAAATTTTGTGGAAATTTAATCGTGTCAACCTTATAGCGTAATGATTTTATTCATTTGATGAAAATAGGAGATCATTTATGTGGTTCTCAAGAAATGTTTGTTTTTTCGTACGGCTGTATCAAAAATTTCAGATATTGAAGTTACGAGAATTTTCGAATTCACCGTGTTGATTACTGACTTCGAAATATGAAGGTTGCGTGCTTTCAAAACACAATTTCGCACCATCATGCACAATTCAAATATTCTTTTGTATAAAGCACTCATTACAATGAAAGTAACATCACAATAGATCAATATTTCATTTTTAAATTTCTTTTCAAGAATAAATTTTCAATTCTCAAAGCAAACTAAAAAAATTTTTGTAAAAAGTTCTCTTACTGCACTTCTGCAATCTATTTAAGCGATACTTATAAAATAATCGAAAGACAAAAAAGTGTAAAAATGATTTCTTGAAGGCGTAAGGCGTAATTTTGTATTGGAAAATATAACAGATATGTCACCAACTCAACATTAACAAATAGAAAGGTTAAAGCCATTCCAATGATTCCACTTTTGTACTTATGTAACTATTTAAGAAATTGTTTGTGCTCTGAAAATTGATATTCTTACTGCGAATGAAATTTTGTATACGAATATATAGACGCGTTTTCTACCCCGTAGGGAGGAAAACGCATATTTCAGGTCTTGCGAAGGCTTGACCTTTCGGAGACTACACTTTGCCTATTCGAGTGAATATGATGCCTAACCTATCGTTCAGATGTGACCGTCTCTGCCTACCACGCTCCCCTCCATCATGCCGGGAAGCTCAGCGCCTGAATTCCGTATCAGCGCGCGGAGGTCTTCAGTACCGTCGACGAAAATATGTGGCGGCAAGAGATTGCTCAGGTCAAACCTTCGGAAGACCTGAAATATGCGTTTTCCTCCCTACGGGGTAGAAAACGCGTCTATTTCCGGTCTGTGCTCTGGCTTGACCTTTCCGAGAGATGTTTGTTTTCTGCCGGCATGGGAGTTATGGTTTGACCATTGTCAAAAGTGTACTGTGATTATGAATTCCAAAGGGTGTTTCAATAATGTTTGAAAAAACAATGAACTAATAGGTTTGGATACTAAGCTTTCTTTAATAGGAACATTCATATGTTTATATGAAAACATGAATATGAATAAAACTGTTTTCGCAAAGAAAATAAAATTAAACGTGTGATTCTTTCAGCCTGTTTTCCCTTTTGTACCTGGCCTTGCAGTTGCCATCATCAGTCTTATATGTTTCTAAATGAGGTTCTTCAATCAAATCGACTGAAAATTTTCACTGACTAATAGATTAGTGCCATTAGGTCCGCCCGCTCGAGATATATTCTTACAGTTATGTTTGAGGAAATTTCCAGGGCCGCGCCAATTACCCTTCCTCAGAATCTCCTCCAACGGTAAATCCTTTTGAAAATTATAAGAAGATACTGCCGATCTTATGCTGCCTGGAGAACATGCTATCCCCGCGGCCTGAAAAGCAGTCTTGACCCAGCCCGCTATGATTGACCTAGATGCCGGTTTTACAAAACCTCTCGTGGTTATGAACAAATTATTCAACTCCTTTACTGTCTCCCTTCTTTCTTTCGAAATATTTATCAGTTTTTCAATCCAATGTACTGAATCAACGCTTCTATCCTGCGACGAAAGGAGTTTCCAGCCTGATTGGCGAGCTCTTGAATTATCAGTTTTCGACCCAAAGACAGGCCAAAAGACTAAGGTGTCTTTGTCTTCTCTGAAGTGGCCTTCTTTTAAGGATAACAGTGTTAGATCGTGTATCCTTCGACTGGAGGCTAAAAGGAGCAAGAGTGCTGTATGTCGGGACACTTGGAATATACTTGATTCGTCCGGAATGTTACCCTTCATCCAATTAAGTAAAATTTCGATATCCCAAATCGAATTGTTGTTTGGATTTCGCCCTGCTGCCTCCGTAATACTAATAGCTTTGAGAATAGCCCTGACCATCGGATGGTTACTTATTTCCTTATCTCCATTGGGGTTCGAGAATGTAGCAATCACCGATTTGTGTACTAAAATTGTGCTGTATTTCAGCTTTCTAGATCTCCACAAAAAACTCATGTATTTCACTACATCCTGCGGATTTGCCTTGTCAGGAAGAATTTTATTATTGTCACACCATCCTATGAATTCTTTCCAGGCGGAACGATATGTTTTCATTGTTGATTCACGCCAGGCTGACTGTAGTAAATTTATATCTTCCTGGTCCCAGTCTGCCGTCACCGAGCCCCAGCCCGTATTTTCCATGCCTCCGAATGAAATTCTTGTACATTCGGAGGGGGAAGATTGTTCGAGAGGTCTATTAGGTGCAATGGTAACTTCCTTATTTGAAAAGGTGCGTCTAAGGCTCTGTTCTTGATGTCTGCCCTCCAAAACACATTCTGCCAACGAGGAACTATAAAAATGTATGTTCCCTTCGAAACGTTCAGATGTTGCAACACTCTCGGTACTAGTGCTGGAGGAGGAAATATCCATCCTAGTCGGCATGACCATGTCTGGCTGAATGCGTTGATGAACTGTGCTTGACTGTCGTTCGGATCCATCGTTACATATCTGGGCACTACTGCAGAGTATCTTGTTGCGAACAGGTCCAGATCCGGAATTCCCCATTTCTGAAAAATTTTGTCCACTATCACTCCTTTCAGGTGCCAGTCTGGTAATGGTTTGTTTCAGGATAGGCAGTCCGCTATGTCGTTGTACTTCCCCGGGAACTAATATGGAATCAGACGGATTTTGTTTTGAGCAGCAAGTAATAAGATTCTCTTCACCGTCTCCAACAAAGTTAAGGACCTTGTTCCCCCTTCTTTCCTTATATAGGCAATAACCGTCCTGTTGTCTGATTGTACAATTGCTGATCGATTGTGAAGAACTTCGAGGTTGTCTTTCAAGACAATCCAAACCGTCCATGGCTCCTTCATATTGGAATGCCAGTTTTTCTGGTGCTCCTTCCAGACCCCTGATAAATACGTGTCGTTTAGATTTGCTCCCCATCCCGTCTGGGAAGCGTCTGTCGTTACGAAGAAGGTTGGGTTTTGATGAAAAATCACTCCTGTTTTGGATACATTCTGTTTCCACCACAGACAACTCAGCTGAGCCTTTGCTGATAAGCGTACGTTTTTGGTTGGCTGTCGCTCTTGGAGCTTTCGACTTTCTATCTGGAGATCTCTCGAATGTAGACGGCCTAAAGGGATCACCATTGCTGCAAATGTTAGCCTTCCTATCAATGCTGTCGCTTTTTCCCAATTCCAAACTTTCTTCCTGGATATTGTGTCTACGTCTCTCAGAATATAATTTTGTTTATGTAAGGGTAAGGCTGTCTCGTTGTTCCAGGTATCCCATATTATTCCCAAGAACTCTATCTTTTGGCAAGGAGAGGTTACTGATTTTTCCATATTTACCACCCAGCCTAGACTTTGCAATAATGTTATTGTTTTGTGGATCTGTATCCGCAAACTGTTGGGGTCCTGGTTGGCCAGCAGAAAATCGTCCAGATATACTAGAACCCTTATTCCTTCTTGACGGAGTTGTTCTGCTATCCAGTTCGTAATTCGAGAGAATGCGAGAGGAGCACTTGCTAGGCCGAAAGGCAGACACGTCCATTGCAAGACCTTGTTCTTGTACGCCAATGCTAGAAATCTTTTGTGACTTTCTTTGATAGGGATGTGCCAATATGCCTGTGAAAGATCTATCTTTGCCATATAGTCCTGATGTTGTAGGAAAAGGGGGAAAAGGCCTTTGATTTATAAGATGGAATTTTTGAGGTGCCAGGTACTGATTCAGACGACGAAGATTGAATATTTGTCTCACTTTGCCATTTGTTTTTGGAATTAGAAACATCCTTGACAAGAATCCCGTTGACTGATGGCACTCCTCCAGTATTTGTTGATCCAGTAATTTCGATATTTCTTTTGTCATTTTTGGTGTTTCTGGAATGGAGTACTTCTTTACAATTTCTTGATGGAAGGGTACTATCGGAGGGGGCTCTGTGAACGGAATGGTGTATCCTTTCAGAACCTTTCTTAGGCTCTTCGGAAGATCCAGGTCCACCCATCGCTGTACGAAATGCTTCAGCTGCCCTCCCCGGAAATTCATATTGTCAATATTTTCGTTTTGTGTTGACGTGCCTTCTTTTCCCATCATAATAATTCTTTTCGGGTTTGGCCCGTCGCTCACTTCCTTGTCGAGTACTCTTGAATCTCTGTTGATTTTTCTTCTGGGGCTTTGATCGGTCTGAGGCAGGATTTTGAGGTTCCGTGCGGAAAGGTCTATTGAATGCGTTTTGCGGGTTGTTGAACAACTTTGTTTTTGAACGGTCATGGAAGGCGCGAAATGAACCACCTTCCTCCCTTACTATCTTGTTTAAGGCTTCTTCTTCAAAAAGATAAGTCTCCGATGGTGGAATCCTATTTAATTCAGTGATAAGGTGTTGCCTTCTTGGTTTAAAAACTTTCCGTCGTGCCTCTCTAGTCTCTGCTCGCCTAGCGCAATTTAGTTGTAGTAAATCCTCCGAAATGACCTTATATTCACCATCTGGTGAATAGAATTCCATTTTAAGTTCATAAGCTGCTTCGGGGTATTTGAGTACGACAGTATTCATTACTTTCTTGAGGGCTTGACGCTGCTTCAACAGGCCATGAGTTATTGTTCCTAGGGTCAAGTCGGATTTTACTAAGAGAGTCTGGCTCAGCGATTCAGGGCAGATTTCCTCGAGCTGAGGGTTGACCTTCAATGCGCAAAATACTGGAGATGCTCCCAGTTTTTTCTGAACCTCTTTGTAGCGAATATTGTTCCATCCAGATGACCTCAATTTCTGACAATTAGTGCCTTGCTTTCTGACCTCGGGATCTGGGGGAGCAATGTAGGGTTCCGCTTCTTTAACCTGTGGTTCAAACTCGAAACCAAAATCATAGTCAGATTGTGTCACCGTAGGATGCCTCCCCGTATTCTCCGACTGCTCGTCTTCCTCCTCTTCCTCCTGTTCAGATAGTGAGTCTGAATCCTCGTAGTCATCCGACACACCAGGTTTCTCTTGTAGGGACTTGATCTGATTCGATAATGTTTCAAACATTCCATACATTCGCTCCTCCATCCTATCTAACCTGGATTTCTTCCTCGGCGGCTCGATGTTTTCTTTCTCTTCATCCTCCGAAGACTCCTGTGCTTCTTTCAACATTTTAGATGCTTCCTTTCTTGTTATAAGCAAGTGTTTCATCGGCTGGATTGCTCTTGTAAAAAGTTCAGCTGCAGCGGCTGATCCTCTCAATTTGTTTGCAACACTTGGTGGACTTATTATTAGTGCCCTGCAAAAGTCCCAATCCAGCATTCTGACCTTGTAGTTCCGGTAGGGCCTTTCAGTTAAGTAGGAAGCCTCTGGATCGAACGCTCTAGCAATGGTCAAGGTGGGGATGGCAAATCTTATTTTATTCAGGATCTGTGCATTCAACTCCTCCCCAAACAGTTCTTCTTTACTGTAATTGATTGTTTTATAATCTTGCCAGCCTTCCGGAAGAATAGTTAGTAACTCGCCTTTTATTCTATTTAGTTCTGCGATATCGTCCTCCTTTCGATACAATTCCCCCAGGGTTATGAGGTTTGTAGGAGTCGCCATCTATAACAAGAAAAAACGCTCAAAAACAGTGAATGTATATAAACAAAACGGCTATGACATTCTAGCACAAGTGAGCAGCAAGCTTGTAATGAGCCCTTCTTGTGTCATAAGACTTTTAGTGAGGGGCTAGGCTACCGTGGTAGCGCCGTAAGGCTGCAGTTGAAGCCGCCAAGCGTATTCGTTGTGAAGCTGTAGGCATGAAGCCGTAAGGCTGTGTTCCTGGAGCCGCAAGGCTAGAGTTGTGGAGTTGAAGGCTGCCGTTTTGGAGCCGTGAGGCTGTAGTTATGGAGCTGTAAGGCTGCCGTTTTGGAGCCGTAAGGCTGTAATTATGGAGCCGTGAGGCTGCAGTTTTGGAGTCGTAAGGCTGCTTTTATGGAGCCGTAAGGCTGCCTTATGGAGCCGTAAGGCTGCTTTTATGGAGCCGTAAGGCTGCAGTTGTGGAGCCGTAAGGCTGCAGTTGTGGAGCCGTAAGGCTGCAGTTTTGGAGCCGTAAGGCTGCAGTTGTGGAGCCGTAAGGCTGCAGTTCTGGAGCCGTAAGGCTGCAGTTGTGGAGCCGTAAGGCCTAGTCTCGTAGAGTCAAACACTGTAATAGCTGAAAAACAAATGTAATTACCCAGACGTTCGAATCTGGGAACTCTTAGATCAAAATCACTGTTGAAGCATCTGTAGAAGTTCTGCTCTAATTAGCTTTCAAGCAGCTCTCTTGAGCTCAAAACAAGCAAGCTTAACTGAAATTCTCATGAAATACTTATTGAAATACTAAGGCAGTTAATTGGTCACAACTGAACCTAAGTTAAATATATTTCACTTACCGCACAATTTATCTGCAATGCAGCAAGTTTTCTCGAACGCTAACTGCGTTGCACACTGTCGTCAGACATATAAACACTCTCGTAGTCAAAAGCGTACTGAAGACCTCCGCGCGCTGATACGGAATTCAGGCGCTGAGCTTCCCGGCATGATGGAGGGGAGCGTGGTAGGCAGAGACGGTCACATCTGAACGATAGGCTAGGCATCATATTCAACCGAATAGGCAAAGTGTAGTCTCCGGAAGGTCAAGCCAGAGCACAGACCGGAAATAACCTATTATTAGCAAAATTCAAGCGCGACACTCATATATCAATGATTTTGGAAAAAATTATTAATTATACAATTCACTCTGTCGACATATTCATTTTCTTGTTGCAAACTTAACTCAGTTCGTTCTAAGTAACATAATCTTGTAATACATAAGTATGTACTTTTCACCTGTAAATATCACTATATGCGCGGTATTTCATATTTTCAACTCATGTGATGTGATGTCATGTGTTCGGATTGCCTTTATTTTGAAATGGCGTCGTTCTATAAAATGATTTGGTAGCGATAGCAAGCATTTTAACACATTTCAGCTACTATGTTACCCCTATAAAATTGTTGAGAAACACTTACTTCTAGAAGTGATAGCATTGCGGCAGAGTCGGACTATTTTGAAAGCTATAAAAGTGCATGTATGAAGATAGTATTTCTGACGTACAGCTTGGATAAATATTATCTATCGGGATATTTTGGCTAAGAAGATTCTTTCATCTAGTATAGAGGCTAAGGAGTTTTGAAGTACCTAGTGATTTGAGGGTATAAATACATGGCACTTTAATCGAAAGATTTTAATCATTAATAACCTTCTTCTCTTTCAGCAAGGAAAGGATTGAAGCACTAGGTAACGTTGGTGAGTATGAAGTGTTTTGTTTTTTCAAATGACCAATATTACACAACATCATCAGCTATATAGTTATCGGAACGCTAGTAAAATAAAACTGACAAACTAAACTCCATTAGATGACTAGATGACCTCTAAAATAAATCTCAGCTGGTTCGTTTTGAATGCTGCATATTATTCTTGGCGGCAGCTGATATATTTTCGCGGAAGCAATTTGTTTTTATAACAGTGATTTCATCGTTTTGGGAATACAGTGAATATATGACATAGTTGGGAAATTATCATTGAAGTGACAATATGTAATAGAAACAAAATTTTGTTTGAAAGCATTACAATGGAATGGAAGCTACAGAAAGCAGTCATGAAGAAAGTTTGAAATAGTTTTACAAAGATCATAAAAACCTTGCAGAAAAGTGGTATAAAACTGCTACAAATAGTTGAATTTTATAGGAAAATATGTTTTAAAAGTTGGTGTTTTTAACGGTTTTTTAATTTTATTTCATAAACGTTCCTACGACAAATTTATGAAATGCTTCCATTGCCTATTCATTTTATATAATCAATTAGTATTTCGGGAGCGATTATAAAATACCAACAAAATTAAACTGTTGAAATCAAAAAACAATTTTGCTGGTTGGGAATACTAGCATGATTATTATTTATTTTCATATGTATCCCAAGGAGTGAGAGTACGGTCGACTCCGGAGCGATGTAAGATTCTAATAAATGAATTGAACTAAAAATTGTATAGTAGAAATTGTTCTTCGAAACTCCCTCTTTGAATCTGTCCTGATTATATTTCATTGTAAAGTGGCTAAAGAATTTGTTCCAAAATTTTCAACTATTTTCGTTCTCAACTTTATTTCACGATGAAAATAAAATTAAATGAGAATAAATTGCCACCCAGACATCAAGTGGTCTGGAATGCCTAACTCTTTTATTTCTTGAGCACTACGGCATTAGTCAAGGAAATTCAAGGAAAGATCTGAGTCGAGATGGTACAAAATCCGTCCCATGAACAGGCAGGGGAACTGTGGATTGCTACCAAAAGTTGGTATCTTCGTGAACAAAACAAATTTAATCCGAAAAATATAACCTGCAAATTTGACATCAGGCATTCCAGATCAGGTGATGTCTGGGGGGGGGAGGGGGGGTGAATACCAGTTTTACCATGGAAATCACAACCTTCTGAGAAAAACAAACGAAAGTTTATGGAGACAGATGCCGCCGTATTGTTCATTTCGTCATTTGAAAAGTATCTGGAATGCCTAATTCGAGAATCGTGCTGTCAGTCATGTGCTAACATAAAAAATATGTCCCCAACCTGAAGATTACTTCGCTATGATTTGTCGATGAAATTTTCAGCCATCATCTTATTTTTTTCAATAAACGATTGGATTGTTATTTCACTTTTTGCATTGTTCTATGTTGTTTTCTATGTTATCTTTTTTTTATAAACCCGCCTTTATTGTTCGTTTGTTCATAGGACTTAACCCTGACGGACATTTTCCCGTCGGATTCAAAACCGCAACAAAAAACCCACGGAAATACTACCGTCGGACAAAAAAGAAGGTTTTTTTTTCGCGCTTTTAGGTCCGACGGGAATATGTCTGTCGGGATAAAGTCCGAACATGGGTCGTTTGACCACTACCATTGCAGATTCCAGCAAGTCAGGAGGTCACCACGCTTTGATCATTGTTTTTATGCGCTGAATTTGGGATTGAATTATGCTACCAAATATGAGTCTCCCTTCCTGCACTTCTCTATATTACCAGTCATTTCAGATTGTGGTAGGTTGAAACACCCAAAAATTCACGAATAGAAAAACGAAGTGATATGAATCGCTACTGCGCAAGTCCACTTCTCACCTCAAGAGATGGCCGTCCCTCCTCCTGGACGTCTGCCATGGCGAATCCTCGTACCGGTACGCCTTGCGCAGGATGGGAGCGCACGAGCAGCTGAGCTTGTTGCCCATCGAGGCCGCCGCGCACTGGCACTGCTGCTGCGCGCCCCGCTGTCACCACATGTCGCCCGCGGCGCCGCCCAGGTCGCCGCCCGCTCCCCGCGTAGAGCCCCAATATCCGGCGCGCGCGCCGCGGTTCAGCGACTGCGACCTCTGGTGGTGGTGACCCGGCTTGCCGTGCTTGTGCTGCTGAAACGAAAGGCGGTCTGAGAGATGGTGAAGAAAAAATCACAGATTTCTGAAGACACTGTATTATTATTATTTATATTTCATTATAATTCACTAGCTGTTGCCAGCGACTTCGTACGGGGACGTATTGGGGTCACTGTAAAAATAAAAAACATCTTCAACAAAAAGATCAAATTTGTCGAAAAAAAGTTCCGACTTCCGGAGCTGTACCTCTATTATTTATAATTTTAACAGAACCCTGGAACTACAGCCAAAAATGGGTGGTCGGGCTATTGCGCGCGGTGCGTCAATCTGACAGCAACAAGAGAAATTATTCAAACATATTACATATGGAAATTAAGGAAAGAAAAAATTCATGTAGTTTCGGAATACCTACATCAATGAACAATAATCCTCATGAAAAAAATTTGTATTCCAATTTTTTTATTTATTATGCATTTGTATTTTGTATTAATATTTTTTTATGAACTGAAAGTTCACTCAAAAACTCTGATAATTAGCAAACTGAAACCCTAGATCTTTTTTTTTTACTTCCTGAAGTTATTCTCACTAGGCAATGAATAGATTGCCGTTGCAAAATTTAAAAATTTTGATTTTCCACTTTTTCATTAACAATTGAAAATGAAGTAAAAAAATAAATGACTTTTCTCCTGAATCTTGATTATTTCGATGTGTTACGTTGAAAGCTACTTGAAAATATTTTTTCTTATTTTTGTTTTGTTACAAACAAATACATTGTTCATGAGTATATCTGAAAAATGTTATTCCTAATATACTCACTGATGGAAATTACAATTTTCAGAGAAAAAACGGTTCATCAAAAATATTTATTTGTTGCTAAAAATGTGTCTATTTATTAACAACCGTTGTTTGTGGCCGAACATTAAAATTAAGGAACCATTTTATTTTCTAAAAATTACATAGTAGGTATATTCTTCTCTGAGATTAATTTTTTGTTCCTCATTTGTTTATTTGAAAAAATGTTATAAATAAATTAATTTTTCCATTTATTTTTGGTCAGAGAGCATTGCTGATATGATGTTGGGGTTGGTACATGCCATTTTCAATGGCTGAAAATTGGTGATTCATCCTGAATAATTGAAGACAAAAACATATTGAATTTTACTTCACAGAACAAACGCAGTCAGCAGTTGATTGATGTGCGGATATTGAGCCGACAGTACGACAAATCACTCCAAAAGCTGGCAAAATACAAAAGTCATCAAATTTACTCTTCACTACATCTGAATTAGGCATTGCAATCCAACAGCATTTTCAATCCAGCTGGATTTTTGCAAGATTGTCCTGAATTCAGCTGGATCCAGCATCAAAGACAATTCCTTTCAGGACCGGTTTAAAAATGCACGAAATCTATCAGATAAAAATAACCAACAGTTTTCATCCTTGTCACTGCCAAAGATTAATCACGCGCACCCTCTCATTTCTTCCACTTGTCTGACAGATGACTCATTTATCCTTGTATTGAAAAACTGGCCCTTAGTAAACTATAAATGAGAATAATCTTGGGTATATATTGGAATAAGGGCGTATTATACGGGGGTAATATCCCGAGTGCACTAAATTCATTCGGTTAACATCGATGATTTTCGAAATTTTGCTCAGCAGTTGACTTGATTTTATGATAATTTGATACCGCAGGTCGAGATATTTCAACATTATAAACGAAAGCGTTTGCTTTGAAGTAATTTTAAAAATTATAGAAAAGCAGGCATTTTGTTCGATTGAGCTTGGTGAAAGGGAGATATATGTCGAGATTATTTAAAAAAACTCAAAAAACTTCAAAATTGAATTTAGGAACAATATAGCACCTGAAAAGTGAGTCGAAATACAGTCTAAGACAGATTTCTGGGTTGTATTGGTCGTTATCAAAATTGCGGCAGTCGATAATCAGACAAACCAAATTCCTTCCATTTTTTCTCTGGCATATTTTTGCGAGTACATGTTGTCCCGCTGTTTTGCAAAAGAAGTCTATTGAAGCCAAAAAGTAACTAATATATTATATTAGTTACAATATTTCGTTATTATATTTCGTCCTTCACGAAATTTAAATAGGAGATTTCAATGACACAACATAGTTTAGTCATTGCGCTTCCAAGCGTATTTTTTCGATTGAAGTTCAACTATAAAGAAGTTTTGTTGGTTAAACAAGGTTCATTGCCACTTCTCAAAGAGTTCCATCATACGACTTCAACAGTCAATTGGTGAAACCCGTTATTACCACCCATTCTTACTCATTCGTCAGATGTGGTGTGACAATCTTTTTTGAATATTTGAATTTTCTTCTAGCTGCTGGATACCCTGCAATTCATTCCCTTAGGGTGAACCAAAGGTATACCATGCTTCAAAATCACAAAAATCTTCGTTGTCTTTTGTTACAATCATAAAAAAATGACAATCGAAACAGGTGCCAAAACTGCCGGTTAAAGATTGATTAGAACCTATAGATTTCAGAACAAAATTCTTATTTCACGCAAAAAAAAGGGGGCATTTCAGATTGAAATGTTGATTACACTTTCTCTCAAATTTAATGCGAACTCTTGATTAATGACAATTGTGATTCAATATTATTTTTGGACCTTGCTCTTAAAATAAAGAAAAAGTGCTAGATCTTTTTTTTTCAGAAAATTCTACAAAATTCAAATGAAATTGAGCTGAAACAAAGATGTATTGAAATGTAATAAAAAAATCATTCAAAAGTCAATACCTGATTGGAATTTAATTTTCACAGGGTTTTCTCGATGTACTTTCGATTTCATTTGTTTCAAATGCTCGTTTCGGAAGGAGTAAATAGTTGTCCGGTTCGTGGGCTCATATCATTGGTGCCTGCTCTTAGACACGGCACGCCACAGTTATGGCCAAAATTTTTCTGGAGGGATTCTCATGCGATAGGTTGCCTAGAAACCGATCGCTGACACTCTCTAGGATGCTATACGACACTCATATAAGGCCGGGGACACACGGTCCGGGTAAACGCCCGTCCGAGTTTTGTCCGGGCTCCGGATGATCCAGAAGTACATTGTGAGAGATAGTGAAGAACACACGGAACCCGGACGGGCTTTTCCCCGTCCGATAGCAAAGACACCCGGATGTATTCTCAACTGATCATCCGAGACCCGGCCGGGCGTTCACCCGTCCGACAGGTGACGGGGCATTGTGTCAAATAGGCGGGAACACACGATCCGGGCGAACCCGTGCAGTCAGTGTTGTAACCGTCGTGGTGTGCGCATTCTCGAGTTGGTGGTTTGGTTCTTGGTTGTGATATACTCATATATTAGAGAGTTGATAATGACGACGATGATGTTTTGCACATGAACTTTTGAATCCTAGACGATTGCCAAAATAGGAACAGTAAAAAATATTACTTATATTATATTATATATAATAAAATATAATATTTTTTATAAATAGTTGAAGAATTTTTCTTCATCTTCTCCTAATTCGAAATAGAGTATTGAAGTGTCTTATAGTCGGGCTGTTCAAAAGATAGAATTCAAGGACGCGTGATCAGTGAATGCCTGCATCTAAATATAGCCTGCCCGGCGTAGCCACGCCTTCTAAACTGAAATAAATGAAGAACGGTTTACACTGTACTCTACTCATTTGTGCTTTGTATTTACGTGTGTTACGTTTTTATGTGTGTGTTTTTGTTGAGTGGTGTAAATCGGACTTGTAACATTGGGGAGAGGAACATTCAAAGAGTGCGTGCCGTTCACGTGATCATTCTATCTTTTGAACAGCCCGACTATAGTATGTTTCTCTTCTGCACAACAGGATGTATCCATACACTTCTATCACGTTTCTTTTTACGTCTGTGACGCAGTAAACAAATCACTGCTAATAGTTTACTTCTATCTTCGTCCATGATCAAGCCGAAAATGACGAGAAGTGGAATAAAATCTCCCGGACGGGAGTTTGCTCGGATGTAGTGTGTTCTGTTCATCAAAATTTCATCCGTCCGGCCAATCGCCCGTCCGAGCAGCCACCCGGACCGTGTGTCCCCGGCCTAAGTCGTTCCCTGGACGCACTCTTGGAACCGAAACCAGTATTGTTAATCAGATTCGACAAAATAAAGTGATGAAGTTTTTCTTCAATGAATCATGACTCAACGTTATCTCAAATTAAACATGATTCAATATATCCGCCCCGAATGACAATCATTCTTAGAGGGAATATAGATTTAAAGACAATTTTTCCTTCAAGATGAGATCAAAACAAGTAAGGAATTATTTACAAAAGTAACAACAGTAATGAAGATTTTTTTTTTGTGGTCTCGGTAGTGTAGTGGTTAGCATATCTGCCTATCAAGCGGAAGGCCGGGGTTCGAATCCTCGCCGGGCCACCGTGCTGGGTAATCGCACGTTAAAAGGTAAGGCCTCGTTGATCCATTGCTCGCACAAGTTTCGACTTCTGAGGGTTGACGTTCGTCAGCTGGTTAACGAAAACGAACAATTTTAGAACAAAGAACAAGAACAAATAGAAGATATGCTAGTAGAACAATAAGTCATCGTCCTTATTCGGACTAATTTTACAACGCTTTCTTCATTATCGAGTTTAATGAGACTAGTACCATCATTTAAGCAGTCTTGTGAATTTAATAATTGCAAATTCATCTTTGTACGATGATTTCATAAACGTATACCGGTAAATTCAATTTTCGTAATACCATACTGTAATTTTGATTCAACGGTCTCCAGATGACAATTGAAAAGGTAATGTCAACAGCCTCCAAAATTTTTTAACGGTCGGCGACCATAATGATATTGTTGTGATATTGTTAAGCTGTTCCATGACAACACGATGTCAGGATTGTTTTATAGAATTACTGATACACAATGTAAGTATTATACTTATGGTTTCTGCAGTATAATGCTGTATATAATGGCGAAGGATCGATAGTAATAGTATTCATCCCCTGTAGTCTATCACAAAATTTCTCGATATATTACCATGGAAACGATATCTGAACTCCAAAGTGTCAGTGTCAAACGCGTAGCTTTTGTTTGTGTATTTGTATTAAGATGAATGAAACTGAAGAATCATTCATTTATGATGGATAAAATAGTCGTAAATAAAGTAGAGTATACTACTCGCAATGATGACTATTATTGACTCGTGATATAATCTACTATCAAAATTGTTCATTCCGTTAACCAGTTGACGAACGGTAACCCTTAGAAATCGAAACTTGTGCGAGCAATGGATTATTAACAGTTCGTTCTTTCCTCGGAATCAAAATGTAAACTTTCAGCGGGATTACGAAAACTCTCTAAAGACACACACGCAAATAACGGATTAGGTTAAATATTGTATTGCGAGGCGCAGCCGAGTATTATAACAACCGAATTTGTTACATTTCGGCCTTGTAACCTTAATAACTATATTGAGAATCTCCCTTCAATCAACCACCAAATTACGTACCAGTTCTTTTCGACAAATCGAAACGTTAGGTCCGCCCTAGTCTTCCAGTCATCTCTTGTATTACATCCACCATATTCGTTCGCAGCTCTATATTCAATTGCCCTAATGGAATCGCTGTCATGCCACGAATATACGGCCAATTCGACTCGATTACAATGAATTTCTATCATTACACCTTCACAGACGCGCCTACACACTGTTTATATTTATGTATCAGATTGTCACACAACAGTTGGTAGTTCGTTGCACTATTCTATTTTCGTAGGGCGATAGTGATTTTTTTTTGTATTTTCATGTTTTGTGATGTTCACTTTATAGCGGAAATGTACGACTGTACCACTGATCTTTAGGTTCATCGTGAGCTGCAATTAAAATGGTGCAATCAACAATTGAATCATCTATATTTATTATTGGTTATTCCATAGCAATGGGTGCGGTGGAAGAATTTCAGTCACCTTAGGTTTGAAAACTGTCAGCTCAAGAG
Organism: Zygogramma bicolorata; assembly: GCA_032362365.1. Classification (NCBI taxonomy): domain Eukaryota; kingdom Metazoa; phylum Arthropoda; class Insecta; order Coleoptera; family Chrysomelidae; genus Zygogramma; species Zygogramma bicolorata. Next base: position 263,499 of record JAVJAQ010005669.1, on the reverse strand, counting down.
GAAGCTGCAATAGAACTCATAATACAAGATGGCCCAGAATACCTCTCAGAATAAATGGGAGCATGAAGATTGATAGGTATCAGTGCACTTGATGATAAAATAAGGAATATATTCTGGAAAAATTAACTGTTAACTTATCATTTGATTTTTTTACGTCCGGCAACATAGAGAATAATTATTGAGACTGTAGAGATCGATTATGTTAACATAACATTAAACCGATATTACCCGCAATCAACGCGCGTTTCGCAAAAAACGTTAGCATCTTCCGATACCAGAAGTTGAGGATTAGTAATCTATAATATATCTCACCGTTTTATGTAGTGCAGGCGAGCACTAACTGCAGATGTTTTTATTGGTCCGACCAGGACTCCCTCTATTATTATTCCAATTAATTCCATAACATTAAACTGAATAGCGAGACAAATGGGATAGGCCCTTTGTCACCATTCATATCATTTTTACATTCTATTTTTAGATTCTCAAATGCAACAGCCTCGTATCATGCACATTTTTGATCACACTCAGATTCTAATACTATAATCATGCTGGGCCACTCTGAGCTATTTTTCCCTTTCGTTTTTTATTTGCGCGAATGTTTTTTGGAGCAGACGCTTATAGTTTGTCGACTACCAGCGTATTTCTTGTTGCAATAAGTATAAAGGTTGAATGCCAAAAAATTGTCGGAAATTTAAAACATCTGTGATTGGTACATATGTCAAGTGATGATGGAAATTTTCATAATACCAAACATTTAGTAAACACAATTTGAAATTAGTTGATGCGATTTTTTTAAAATTCATTGATACGACGTCGTAATAAGTACATGTCAAACGCCTGCGTGGTATGATGCATTTGTGAGGTTGAAAGTTCCATCCTTCATGGATGACCGGAACTAAACAAGTTTGCAGAGTGAGCCCTTGAAATTTTGAATTCAAAAAGGAGCGCAGCATAGACCGTGTCAATGAATTGCTGAAGGCGATAGGAATGGAATTTACTGTTCGAATATCGAATATGAGGATAATCAAAATGTTTCGTGGAATTATGTCAAAAGGAATTATTATTGAATTGAATTGAATGGAAACTTGGGAGCTGTGGTTTCTCAAATATGAATTACCATGATCCAACCGCAGTAAAAATGAATATATCTCATTGAAATACTGAGATGCCTGATATCAGATCTCTTGTTGATGCATGAGACTATGAGATGAATTCCAGAAGGAATCCTTTATATTTATTTTATTCCCTTCAAGAATTTTCTTGGGGTCAAAATCCATAATGTGACCTTTCCTCTGCATATTTTCACTGAGGACACATCTTTCTGGTTGCAATCCGCAGTCATTCTTATAAGAACAAATTCTGTCATTGAGCAGTCTGCTCGTTTGACCAATATATTCACCGCTACAGCTAGAGCAAGGGATACAGTAAACTATATGTGACTGATATGCTAGGAAAATTCATCCTCGACTTTGGTGAAATGAGAATTTATTGTTGATACTGTTTCATTTGCAATTTCAATATTGTCGAAAGGTTTGAAAATTCTTTATATTTCATTGGTGATATCATCAATATATTGAAGAGATGTAAAAAAACACAACTAGAACTGGAACAACTGCAGCATCCAAAATTTTGTTACTGTTATTCATATCATTTTGTATAGGTTCCATTGTGGTGCGATATAGAATCTTATCAAGGTTGTAAATGATTCCCGAATTCCTGGCGTGGTGAATAAGAACCGTCAGAGATGCTGAGCACTCGGTGTTTCATCTGCTTAACTGAGTTCATTTTCATGGATTCCTTGTGATAAGTCAAGTAATTAATGAATTTATTGAAACTCATGGGTTTCCTGTTTCAATCTATGATGATGATGTTTAGTGTACAATTTGATTTTGTGTCCTAGAATTGTACACCACGTTCATCGTCCTCTCTATCTCAAACTGAATACACGGGTCGTAGCTGGCAAGGCAAGAATAACATCATCAACATTACATAGTAAGCAGAAATGGGAATAAATTCATATCAAACGAAAGCTTTTAAATTTAACCGTCAAATGAAAAAAACCATACCATCAAAGAGAAATGTGATTGGTTAAAGAAAAGTTACTTTTTGTACGTTACAACTGGAGCTAATACAGTGCTATTTTTTATCAAACGCTCTGATACAATAATCTAAAAAAACAATACTAATTGAAGAAACAACGTCTAAATTTGCTACTGGATAATTTGATGGAACCTTGTGGAGACATCAAATGTCAAAAGTCTCATAGACAAAAGTAGTTTATAGATTCCGGCTGGAAAATATAATTTTAAAATCATACCTTCGTTCAAGATGAGTTTCTTTTTTTCTACTCCCGCCAGTGAATATGCTAATTTGTTTATAGTTTACTAAACGGATAAGTAGGCGGTACCAGTCAAAGTATATTGAAGGAAGGATATGAATTCCACCAATCACAGAGAACAAAATACTTGGTTACCAGGGACAACCGTGTACAGACGTCACAATTCTTATCTGTCTACCTGATTGAAAAAAATTTTTCAAGAAAACATTCTCAGAAATCAATTTAGTTTGAATTGTCACCGGTGATATATTTTTTGTGGAATTGAAAGACATCTACTCTTCACTCCAGTGATTAACTGAAATTTTACAGTCCAAATGGCCTAGTTGGTTTAGTCGTTGGTTCGAGCCTCACCAAAACCGAATTATTTTTGTACTTTTTCTAACGATTGAAACACCATAACTCTTCAGGTACTGAGTAATAATTTTCGGAATTTCCGGAGGATGTCGATAATTATCAATATAAATCGATAGAACACTTGAAAGAAAGCTCTGAAGTATTTAAGAGAAAATTTTAACTGTATTTTCATTTTAAATTAACTGTATAACTCGGTCCGAATGGATATTGGCCACATCGCCCTCGGCATTGTGCTGAAACTTCGTCCTTGTGCGATATAGCCACCATATCCACTCTTGTTGAACGAACTACTATTGTGAGGTCATCTGTTCGACCAGACGTAGAAAGAGATTTCATTAGCATATTACATTCATTTTGAATTTGTTAAGTGAGGTCTTTATTGAGTGAAATATACGATTATTTTCTATTAGGTTTTCTGTGAGCGAAATGTACTGTTCTTTGTTCATTACAACGGTGACAATACCCTTATCTGACTTAGTCACAATCAAAATCGGATTTGCTCCAAAATAACGCTCTGATTTATCGAGTAGATGATGGAAATATAAAGAGGAATGAGAAAACTTAATAGCATAATTTGTAATTGCATTTGTGCACCTGGCAACTGCTGCATTAGGAATACGATCATCTGTTATGGATGAGGTGATGTAATCAGCATCTGACAGGATATTTTCAATTCATAAATCATTGTGCAACTGAGGTTCAATGCTGATTTAGGGTTAGGAGCTAAGAAATTTGTAATGTCTGGAGAAATTGTTGCACTCGAAAGGTTCTTAATCCATTCAGGTTTAACTCTTATAGTCCAGTCTATGACCATTTTCCCGTGTATTTATCTCATACACCACCGATTCGAATGAAAATTTGAATTCCGGATCTACATGCCCTGTTTTTCAAAATCTACCCTGTGGTGAGGGTTGCTTTCTCCCTGGGGTGGATGCCACCCCTTCTTGGGGGTGAAAAATTTTTCATTGGAAATAAGTGCGGAAATCAATAGATTGACTAATTCTAAGCACCTCTTGTTCAATGAAGCTTTTTCTGAAAAGTAATACTTCTCGACTTATTCGCGGGTGAAATTGTCGGTTTTCAGGCAAAAAAAACACGTTTTCAGATCCTTTTTCGCGAATAACTGGAAAAATGTGCATCTCATCGAAAAACCTGCAGAGAGCAAAATTATAGCTTTTGAAAAACAAAGGTGATTTTTCATTTGTGATGTATGCAAAAAACACTACAAACTGAATAATTGCTTGTTGAAAGTTGATTGGTATTTCAAACTCCAAAATGGAAAGTTTCTACGTACAATAACTAAAAACCAATGCATTGTTCGGGAAAAACTCATTGAACCTTTTTTGAAGTCCTTCATAAATCCTTCATTTTTGTTATTTGAAGAAGTTTTTAGCATCAAAACTGAGCGAGGTATGAAGGAAATTATGTTGAATCCTATTATTTCGTTGAAAAAAAATTGTAAATAACTCATCCTCTCTTCTCCCCCCCTTGGAAAAAATCGTTGTTACTCCATAATTCACTTCATTCGTGTTCTTATAGACAGTTCTGAGTTTTTCATCAATTGAAAGTACGTAGTTTTGGAAAAAATTGAGACTGAAGAGAAAAAATCACATACGTAATTCAGCGAAAAATCACCATCTCTTCGAAATAACTCGAAAAGTATCGATCACATGCAAAATTTTCTAGAGTACAAAATTGAAGGTTATTTTTCTCCGAGAATTTTGGTGTTTCATATTTTTCAGCAGGATGAAAATGGGGTAAGATATGGCCAGTTAAATATTGTGAGGGTTCGCGCAGAGTACCTTTTTTGAGCTTTTTCAGCACCTTTTCAAATATATGATCGAGAACGAAAAATAATATGAATGAGCTTATAGCTCTTGTGGAAAGCTACAAAATACTTTTTTGATGGATTTGATTGTTTGAAGACTAAGCGAGTTATGGGAGAAAAACCATAAACAATTTTTGTAGAAATTAGAGTATGTACATTAGAAGAAATGGTGATTTTTCGCTGAATTACGTATATGATTTTCTCTCTTCAGTCTCAATTTTTTCCAAAACTACGTACTTTCAATTGATGAAAAACTCAGAACTGTCTATAAGAACACGAATGAAGTGAATTATGGAGTAACAACGATTATATAATATATATAATATATAATATATAAATAGTTGAAGAATTTTTCTTCATCTTCTCCTAATTCGAAATAGAGTATTGAAGTGTCTTATAGTCGGGCTGTTCAAAAGATAGAATTCAAGGACGCGTGATCAGTGAATGCCTGCATCTAAATATAGCCTGCCCGGCGTAGCCACGCCTTCTAAACTGAAATAAATGAAGAACGGTTTACACTGTACTCTACTCATTTGTGCTTTGTATTTACGTGTGTTACGTTTTTATGTGTGTGTTTTTGTTGAGTGGTGTAAATCGGACTTGTAACATTGGGGATAGGAACATTCAAAGAGTGCGTGCCGTTCACGTGATCATTCTATCTTTTGAACAGCCCGACTATAGTATGTTTCTCTTCTGCACAACAGGATGTATCCATACACTTCTATCACGTTTCTTTTTACGTCTGTGACGCAGTAAACAAATCACTGCTAATAGTTTACTTCTATCTTCGTCCATGATCAAGCCGAAAATGACGAGAAGTGGAATAAAATCTCCCGGACGGGAGTTTGCTCGGATGTAGTGTGTTCTGTTCATCAAAATTTCATCCGTCCGGCCAATCGCCCGTCCGAGCAGCCACCCGGACCGTGTGTCCCCGGCCTAAGTCGTTCCCTGAACGCACTCTTGGAACCGAAACCAGTATTGTTAATCAGATTCGACAAAATAAAGTGATGAAGTTTTTCTTCAATGAATCATGACTCAACGTTATCTCAAATTAAACATGGTTCAATATATCCGCCCCGAATGACAATCATTCTTAGAGGGAATATAGATTTAAAGACAATTTTTCCTTCAAGATGAGATCAAAACAAGTAAGGAATTATTTACAAAAGTAACAACAGTAATAGAAGATTTTTTTTTGTGGTCTCGGTAGTGTAGTGGTTAGCATATCTGCCTATCAAGCGGAAGGCCGGGGTTCGAATCCTCGCCGGGCCACCGTGCTGGGTAATCGCACGTTAAAAGGTAAGGCCTCGTTGATCCATTGCTCGCACAAGTTTCGACTTCTGAGGGTTGACGTTCGTCAGCTGGTTAACGAAAACGAACAATTTTAGAACAAAGAACAAGAACAAATAGAAGATATGCTAGTAGAACAATAAGTCATCGTCCTTATTCGGACTAATTTTACAACGCTTTCTTCATTATCGAGTTTAATGAGACTAGTACCATCATTTAAGCAGTCTTGTGAATTTAATAATTGCAAATTCATCTTTGTTCGATGATTTCATAAACGTATACCGGTAAATTCAATTTTCGTAATACCATACTGTAATTTTGATTCAACGGTCTCCAGATGACAATTGAAAAGGTAATGTCAACAGCCTCCAAAATTTTTTAACGGTCGGCGACCATAATGATATTGTTGTGATATTGTTAAGCTGTTCCATGACAACACGATGTCAGGATTGTTTTATAGAATTACTGATACACAATGTAAGTATTATACTTATGGTTTCTGCAGTATAATGCTGTATATAATGGCGAAGGATCGATAGTAATAGTATTCATCCCCTGTAGTCTATCACAAAATTTCTCGATATATTACCATGGAAACGATATCTGAACTCCAAAGTGTCAGTGTCAAACGCGTAGCTTTTGTTTGTGTATTTGTATTAAGATGAATGAAACTGAAGAATCATTCATTTATGATGGATAAAATAGTCGTAAATAAAGTAGAGTATACTACTCGCAATGATGACTATTATTGACTCGTGATATAATCTACTATCAAAATTGTTCATTCCGTCAACCAGTTGACGAACGTTAACCCTTAGAAATCAAAACTTGTGCGAGCAATGGATTATTAACAGTTCGTTCTTTCCTCGGAATCAAAATGTAAACTTTCAGCGGGATTACGAAAACTCTCTAAAGACACACACGCAAATAACGGATTAGGTTAAATATTGTATTGCGAGGCGCAGCCGAGTATTATAACAACCGAATTTGTTACATTTCGGCCTTGTAACCTTAATAACTATATTGAGAATCTCCCTTCAATCAACCACCAAATTACGTACCAGTTCTTTTCGACAAATCGAAACGTTAGGTCCGCCCTAGTCTTCCAGTCATCTCTTGTATTACATCCACCATATTCGTTCGCAGCTCTATATTTAATTGCCCTAATGGAATCGCTGTCATGCCTCGAATATACGGCCAATTCGACTCGATTACAATGAATTTCTATCATTACACCTTCACAGACGCGCCTACACACTGTTTATATTTATGTATCAGATTGTCACACAACAGTTGGTAGTTCGTTGCACTATTCTATTTTCGTAGGGCAATAGTGATTTTTTTTTTGTATTTTCATGTTTTGTGATGTTCACTTTATAGCGGAAATGTACGACTGTACCACTGATCTTTAGGTTCATCGTGAGCTGCAATTAAAATGGTGCAATCAACAATTGAATCATCTATATTCATTATTGGTTATTCCATAGCAATGGGTGCGGTGGAAGAATTTCAGTCACCTTAGGTTTGAAAACTGTCAGCTCAAGAAGAAGCTGCAATAGAACTCATAATACAGGATGGCCCAGAATACCTCTCAGAATAAATGGGAGCATGAAGATTGATAGGTATCAGTGCACTTGATGATAAAATAAGGAATATATTCTGGAAAAATTAATTGTTAACTTATCATTTGATTTTTTTACGTCCGGCAACATATAGAATAATGAATTGAGACTGTAGAGATCGATTATGTTAATATAACATTAAACCGATATTACCCGCAATCGACGCGCGTTTCGCAAAAAACGTTAGCATCTTCCGATACCAGAAGTTGGGGATTAGTAATCTATAATATATCTCACCGTTTTATGTAGTGCAGGCGAGCACTAACTGCAGATGTTTTTGTTGGTCCGACCAGGACTCCCTCTATTATTATTCCAATTAATTCCTTAACATTAAACTGAATAGCGAGACAAATGGGATAGGCCCTTTGTCACCATTCATATCATTTTTACATTCTATTTTTAGATTCTCAAATGCAACAGCCTCGTATCATGCACATTTTTGATCACGCTCAGATTCTAATTCTATAATCATGCTGGGCCACACTGAGCTATTTTTCCTTTTCGTTTTTTATGTGCGCGAATGTTTTTTGGAGCAGACGTTTATAGTTTGTCGACTACCAGCGTATTTCTTGTTGCAATAAGTATAAAGGTTGAATGCCAAAAAATTGTCGGAAATTTAAAACATCTGTGATTGGTACATATGTCAAGTGATGATGGAAATTTTCATAAAACCAAACATTTAGTAAACACAATTTGAAATTAGTTGATGCGATTTTTTAAAAATTCATTGATACGACGTCGTAATAAGTACATGTCAAACGCCTGCGTGGTATGATGCATTTGTGAGGTTGAAAGTTCCATCCTTCATGGATGACCGGAACTAAACAAGTTTGAAGGGTGAGCCCTTGAAATTTTGAATTCAAAAAGGAGCGCAGCATAGACCTTGTCAATGGATTGCTGGAGGCGATAGGAATGGAATTTACTGTTCGAATATCGAATATGAGGATAATCAAAATGTTCCGTGGAATTATGTCAAAAGGAATTATTATTGAATTGAATTGAATGGAAACTTGGGAGCTGTGGTTTCTCAAATATGAATTACCATGATCCAACCGCATTAAAAATGAGTATATCTCATTGAAATACTGAGATGCCTGATATCAGATCTCTGGTTGATGCATGAGACCGACTATGAGATGAATTCCAGAAGGAATCCTTTATATTTATTTTATTCCCTTCAAGAATTTTTTTGGGGTCAAAATCCATAATGTGACCTTTCCTCTGCATATTTTCACTGAGGACACATCTTTCTGATTGCAATCCGCAGTCATTCTTATAAGAACAAATTCTGTCACTGAGCAGTCTGCTCGTTTGACCAATATATTCACCGCTACAGCTAGAGCAAGGGATACAGTAAACTATATGTGACTGATATGCTAGGAAAATTCATCCTCGACTTTGGTGAAATGAGAATTTATTGTTGATACTGTTTCATTTGCAATTTCAATATTGTCGAAAGGTTTGAAAATTCTTTATATTTCATGGGTGATATCATCAATATATTGAAGAGATGTAAAAAAACACAACTAGAACTGGAACAACTGCAGCATCCAAAATTTTGTTACTGTTATTCATATCATTTTGTATAGGTTCCATTGTGGTGCGATATAGAATCTTATCAAGGAGAGCATGTGGGTATGAGTTATCTCGCGATAGGTTGTAAATGATTCCCGAATTCCTGGCGTGGTGAATAAGAACTGTCAGAGATGCTGAGCACTCGGTGTTTCATCTGCTTAACTGAGTTCATTTTCATGGATTCCTTGTGATAAGTCAAGTAATTAATGAATTTATTGAAACTCATGGGTTTTCTGTTTCAATCTATGATGATGATGTTTAGTGTACAATTTGATTTTGTGTCCTAGAATTGTACACCACGTTCATCGTCCTCTCTATCTCAAACTGAATACACGGGTCGTAGCTGGCAAGGCAAGAATAACATCATCAACATTACATAGTAAGCAGAAATGGGAATGAATTCATATTAAACGACTGCTTTTAAATTTAACCGTCAAATGAAAAAACCATATCATCAAAGAGAAATGTGATTGGTTAAAGAAAAGTTACTTTTTGTACGTTACAACTGGAGCTAATACAGTGCTATTTTTTATCAAACGCTCTGATACAATAATCTAAAAAAACAATACTAATTGAAGAAACAACGTCTAAATTTGCTACTGGATAATTTGATGGAACCTTGTGGAGACATCAAATGTCAAAAGTCTCATAGACAAAAGTAGTTTATAGATTCCGGCTAGAAAATATAATTTTAAAATCATACCTTCCTTCAAGATGAGTTTCTTTTTTTCTACTCCCGCCCGTGAATATGCTAATTTGTTTATAGTTTACTAAACGGATAAGTAGGCGGTACCAGTCAAAGGAAATTGAAGGAAGGATATGAATTCCACCAATCACAGAGAACAAAATACTTGGTTACCAGGGACAACCGTGTACAGACGTCACAATTCTTATCTGTCTACCTGATTGAAAAAAATTTTTCAAGAAAACATTCTCAGAAATCAATTTAGTTTGAATTGTCACCGGTGATATATTTTTTGTGGAATTGAAAGACATCTACTCTTCACTCCAGTGATTAACTGAAATTTCACAGTCCAAATGGCCTAGTTGGTTTAGTCGTTGGTTCGAGCCTCAACAAAACCGAATTATTTTTGTACTTTTTCCAACGATTGAAACACCATAACTCTTCAGGTACTGAGTATTAATTTTCGGAATTTCCAGAGGATGTCGATAATTATCAATATAAATCGATAGAACACTTGAAAGAAAGCTCTGAAGTATTTAAGAGAAAATTTCAACTGTATTTTCATTTTAAATTAACTGTATAACTCGGTCTAAATGGATATTGGCCACATCGCCCTCGGTATTGTGCTCAAACTTCGTCCTTGTGCGATATAGCCACCATATCCACTCTTGTTGAAAGAACTACTATTGTGAGGTCATCTGTTCGACCAGACGTAGAAAGAGATTTCATTAGCATATTACATTCATTTTGAATTTGTGGAGTGAGGTCTTTATTGAGTGAAATATACGATTATTTTCTATTAGGTTTTCTGTGAGCGAAATGTACTGTTCTTTGTTCATTACAACGGTGACAATACCCTTATCTGACTTAGTCACAATCAAAATCGGATTTGCTCCAAAATAATGCTTTGATTTATCGAGTAGATAATGGAAATATAAAGAGGAATGAGAAAACTTATTAGCATAATTTGTAATTGCATTTGTGCACCTGGCAACTGCTGCATTAAGAATACGATCATCTGTTATGGATGAGGTGATGTAATCAGCATCTGACAGGATATTTTCAATTCATAAATCATTGTGCAACTGAGGTTCAATGCTGATTTAGGGTTAGGAGCTAAAAAATTTGTAATGTCTGGAGAAATTGTTGCACTCGAAAGGTTCTTAATCCATTCAGGTTTAACTCTTATAGTCCAGTCTATGACCATTTTCCCGTGTATTTATCTCATACACCACCGATTCGAATGAAAATTTGGATTCCGGATCTACATGCCCTGTTTCTCAAAATCTACCCTGAGGTGAGGGTTGCTTTCTCCCTGGGGTGGATGCCACCCCTTCTTGGGGGTGAAAATTTTTTTATTGGAAATAAGTGCGGAAATCAATAGATTGACTAATTCTAAGCACCTTTTGTTCAATGAAGCTTTTTCTGAAAAGCAATACTTCTCGACTTATTCGCGAGTGAAATTGTCGGTTTTCAGGCAAAAAAAACACGTTTTCAGATCCTTTTTCGCGAATAACTGGAAAAATGTGCATCTCATCGAAAAACCTGCAGAGAGCAAAATTATAGCTTTTGAAAAAACAAAGGCAATCGTTCATTCGTAATGTATGCAAACCCACTACAAACTGAATAATTGCTTGTTGAAAGTTGATTGGTATTTTCAAACGCCAAAATGGAAAGTTTCTACGTACAATAACCAAAAACCAATGCATTGTTCGGGAAAAACTCATTGAACCTTTTTTGAAGTCCTTCATAAATCCTTCATTTTTGTTATTTGAAAAAGTTTCTAGCATCAAAACCGACCGAGGTATGAAGGAAATAATGTTGAATCCTATTATTTCCTTGAAAAAAAATTTTGAATAACTCATCCTCTCTTCTCCCCCCTTTGAAAAAAATCGTTGTTACTCCATAATTCACTTCATTCGTGTTCTTATAGACAGTTCTGAGTTTTTCATCAATTGAAAGTACGTAGTTTTGGAAAAAATTGAGATTGAAGAGAAAAAATCACATACGTAATTCAGCGAAAAATCACCATCTCTTCGAAATAACTCGAAAAGTATCGATCACATGCAAAATTTCCTAGAGTACAAAATTGAAGGTTATTTTTCTCCGAGAATTTTGGTGTTTCATATTTTTCAGCAGGATGAAAATGGGGTAAGATATGGCCAGTTAAATATTGTGAGGGTTCGCGCAGAGTACCTTTTTTGAGCTTTTTCAGCACCTTTTCAAATATATGATCGAGAACGAAAAATAATATGAATGAGCTTATAGCTCTTGTAGAAAGCTACAAAATACGTTTTTGATGGATTTGATTGTTTGAAGACTAAGCGAGTTATGGGAGAAAAACCATAAACAATTTTTGTAGAAATTAGAGTATGTACATTAGAAGAAATGGTGATTTTTCGCTGAATTACGTATATGATTTTTTCTCTTCAGTCTCAATTTTTTCCAAAACTACGTACTTTCAATTGATGAAAAACTCAGAACTGTCTATAAGAACACGAATGAAGTGAATTATGGAGTAACAACGATTTTTTTCAAAGGGGGGAGAAGAGAGGATGAGTTATTCAAATTTTTTTTTCAACGAAATAATAGGATTCAACATTAATTCCTTCATACCTCGGTCGGTTTTGATGCTAGAAACTTTTTCAAATAACAAAAATGAAGGATTTATGAAGGACTTCAAAAAAGGTCTAATGAGTTTTTTCCGAACAATGCATTGGTTTTTGATTATTGTACGTAGAAACTTTCCATTTTGGCGTTTGAAAATACCAATCAACTTTCATCAAGCAATTATTCAGTTTGTAGTGGGTTTGCACATATCACAAATGAACAATTGCCTTTGTTTTTTCAAAAGCTATAATTTTGCTCTCTGCAGGTTTTTCGATGAGATGCATATTTTTCCAGTTATTCGCGAAAAAGGATCTGAAAACGTGTTTTTTTTTGCCTGAAAACCGACAATTTCACTCGCGAATAAGTCGAAAAGTATTGCTTTTCAGAAAAAACTTCATTGACCAAAAAGTGCTTAGAATTAGTCAATCTATTGATTTCCGCACTTATTTCCAATAAGAAATTTTTCACCCCCAAGAAGGGGTGGCATCCACCCCCAGGGAGAAAGCAACCATCGGCACAGGGTAGATTTTGAAATAGAGGGTAAGTAGAACCTATATCCAAATTTTCATACGAATCGATGCTGTATAGGATGAATAGACAGTTTACACTTTTTTTACCGTCATAGACTGGAGTATTAAGTTGTATGGGACTGGATGAGTAACAAATTATTCAATTTATCGGCATTTGAAAATTCAATATTGTGAAAGAGTTAACGATAACTGGATTGTTGCCTCTCCGGAAAAAAGGTAATTTGTCGCTGAAATAATCTCACTCTTGAGTAGGTTCAGCATACGTTCACGCATCTTGAATGATTTGAAATTCTGAATTCAGGAATAGATATAAATCATAAATTAATTGAGATGCTCGAACGTAGGCTGAACCTAGAGCAGGAGTATTTCACTGACAAATAAGCTCCTTTCTGTTGAATCAGTTGCATTCGGGATAACTTAGGGAATTCGTAAAGAGATGAAATATATCAGTTGTATTGTGAGGTCCCCTAAGGTATTTGCTTTGTCTAGCTCAGTTACTTAGTGAGTGGAGTATTTGGCCAGGACAATATGGACAGATACGTCGAAGATAATTCGGAAGAAACCAAACGGATAAATATCCCGTGAAGACCATCAGGCATAAACGAAGTTCAGTGAAACCATCCATTTCCACTTCACGCTGAGGTCTCAATCTGCCTACTCTTCAGGTATTGTCAACACTTTGGAAAAACCTTATAATAGCTATTGCCAAAAGTGTATTTTTGAAATCCACTTTCTCTCTGTTGCATATCAACGATCTGCTGGTGAAAACATCTTGCTCAGTACATAGTTTTGTGGACGAGAGTACTCTTCATACTAGTTTCTCTTCCCATACCAGCTCGAGAAACAAAAATTGAAAGAAACATCCACGTTTCATCGTCAATAAAATTAACGATAACTTAGAATAATAGAATGGAGTAACATGAACTTAGTGCAATTCAATGCTAGGAAAACCCAGGCATGCCTCTTTTCAAGGAAAGCCGATCTATCATCATCTAGTTTTCAGATGTCAGGAGTAACTATTCCTACAAAGGCAAGTCGATGCTAGGAATTACAATTAGTGATAATCTCTCATGGGAAAACCATGTGAGATCGATCGCTAGAGGTGCTTTCCAGAAACTTGGATTTCTATTTCGTGCGAAGAAATACTTCACTTCTCGTCTGCTTCTGATGATCTACAAGGCTCAGATACGATCTGTCTTGGAATTAATTCTCATGTGTGGAGTTTGGCACCGAAATCATTCATTGAGGCTTCTCGATTCTATCTAGAGAAAAGCAATCTGTCATGTTGGTGATTTTTCGCTCACAGACTCGCTCACTCCATTGGAACATCGAAGAAGGGCCGGAGACATTGTCTCTCTTCTATAGATATTTTCAAGGTCGGTGCTCTTCTGAATTGCTATCAATCGTTCCATCATCAGCAATATCTACATGGATGACTAGACGGGTACAGAATTCTCACCCATTTTGTTGTGAATTTGGAGACCTGTCGAACTTCTCTTGCTCGGGGATCTTTTTTCAATAGAACAGCTGAGCTGTTCTGAGCGGTGAGCTGAGCGGTGTTTTTTTAACATTATAGGGCTTCCCTTTCGTGTGAATCAGCATTTAAAAAAAATGTGTATTTTATGTGAAGGAACGCATTTTTTCCGGTTAGTTTCTGTTGATTGATAAACTCATACTGGAGCTGTTATTTACATTCTGAAAAAAACAATTTATTTTTCTGCAGGATATTTCTCCCCCAGACTCGCCAAATTTCCTGGAACACCACAGAGAAGTTCAACCATTCCACGAAAAGTTTTTTCCATAATTGCATAAAGCGTCTTTCCGAATCTCAGTTGTCTATTTCGTCTCGGAAAACTTCACATCCCGCTCAGCTTCTGTTGATAGGTTGATTAGGCATAAGTCTGATCTACATTAGGCAGTGTTTGCATGTTAGAGGTTCAACATGAAAATTTACATAGAACCATTTCGATAAATGCAGGAAAAAAAACATGATTTTTGAAGAAAACTCCCCCCCAAGATTGCTGTAAAAAATTAATCTATTTATCTGAACAATATTTCCATCACTCTTTGAAAAGATGTTTCCATCATTTCAAAAATTCATAGTATTTAACTGGAAAACACTTTTTATATTATTGACTCTGAGTCTGAAAGACTTCTAGTCAGTAGCCGGAGACAATAATGGAATGCCATTATCATTGTTTTCCCTCGAAAAACAACTCTTCAATTATCATAGAATACCTAATCCCTCCACAGCCCTCTGAAAATACATTTCATTCTCTCAACAATGAGAACGAAGCAAGGACAACAACATTCAATGGCGATTGAACGCTAAGCAGTCTGACAGGACCTTGTAGTAGATGGAGCGTAGTGTTTAGACCCGTGTAGAAATGACGTCACCGGCCGGGATACGCTGCCGATCGATGTGTTTTCTGCCCCTCCCTGCTTATCCAGACGGCCATGGATTCGGGTATTCTTTCCATTGCGGCGGTGACAAGTCTGCAAAGACGGAGCTGTGCCACATGGAAACATTTGCCGGTGTTTGGAATTCGAGCCCGATTTCTACGAAAATAACGGGTATCGAATGGAAAATGAAATGGGGAAGTCTTCCAATCATTCCTTCTGATCAAATCAGAAGTTTTTCTGGACGATATCATCTTATTATTTGATTTTTGTTAGTGGTGAACCAATTAGTCCAACAAACAGCACGTATTTCTGACGGTTACAACTTATCTGTGGAATTTCTTGAAATCTTTATAGCCATTCATCGTGATCACTCTGAAGTTGAGATTACTACTCCATTAAATTTAGTGACTATGACCACTACTACGTTCTATGTAGTCGCCATTCTTTTCAACAACTTTCAACGATATCAACCTGATATCCTGATATGTCGAATTTATGGTCAGATAACCAGGTAACTAGATTCGTTTTTGATGCATTCAACAGCAGCAGATACGCATCACACCAAACACTAGATGATCTTTGATCTTATTGCTGGTTAATATTTTAATATTTTATTATCCTTGTATTTTTTATGTTTGTGATGTACCTATGAACATGAATAATGTTTCCTTATTATTTCATTAAAATTCATTTCAGTTTCGTAAGACTATCTGTATATTTGATGGTTATGTGAATAGGTAATTTTTTTTGTAAATTAGATTGATCTTTTTCAAAAACTACTACTTTTTTGACATAAAAAGTAAGACAAGTGACCATATCAGTTCGATCTTTATTGTGCCAGAGTATTGTTGCTTCATCTGCAAATAATGTTTCTTATAGCCAATTTCTCAGTTATTTCCACATGAAAGGGAAGCCTTGTAATGTTCAAAGAACACCGTGTGAATCAGAGGACAGGAGATACGAATTAACATTGACTTTGAATTTTTGGAGTTTTGAAACCTCAGGTAAAACCTCCTTCGGCATAATCTTCATTTCTGGGTCATGGAAATACACAAGCTCAATACAAATCTGGTATACAGGGTGTTTTGAGAGTTGAGTAATTTATTATACCAGCTTGTAGAACGCGTCAAAACGAGTTGATATACCAAGAGTCACCTTTATAATAGTTGCATAATAAAATAGATAGGTTAGATTATTACCAAAGTCTCCATTTTCAAAATGACTCTATCTATTCGATCAACACACTACAAACTTGGCGAATACTCGACTCTTTACAAGCTTCGAAAATAGACTTCTGGTGTCCAAGCAATGGACGCAGTGCTTGGGCTGCTCGAAATAGTTGGTGTATCATGATGAAGCAGAAAATACTCTGGAAATCTTAACAGAGTATTGAAAATGCTTGTAATCAAATTTGTGGACTCCAAGATTTGATTTCCTAAGCTTGTGAAGAGTAGTAAATGGTAAGGCCTCGTTGATCCATTGCTCGCACAAGTTTTGACTTCTGAGGGTTGACGTTCGTTAGCTGGTTTACGAAAACGAACGATTTTAGAACATTTTTTTAAGTAGTGCATTCGCCAAGCAAGATTGTGTGTTGAAAAAGAAATGAGGAGAATTCCAAACAGTTTCTGCGAAAGGGTATCCATTCAAAGTGATGAAGATGTTGAAAAACATCTGGTAATTCATTGGAAAATAGGAGGGAAAGTTGGCAAAGGTATCCAATATCTCTGAGACGCCAAGAGCTTTACCTGAATCTGCCATCAAGGCTTGCCTTCTTAAATGTATGCTCCTCATTGCAATTTTTTCCATACGGTAGAGCTCTAAATGGATTGGTAGAGATACATTTTACAGTTTACTCATAAAGGCTGGTGTTCTGCGAGGATCAACTTTCAAACCCACTTTATTGTTATCATTCAATACAAACGACTTCTTGCGGAGTTCCTTTTTGTTCTGTGCTTAGTTTCATTCTCATTAAGTAGCACAGGATATCCTGACGACATATGTCATGTCCAAAATACGTACGAACGTCCTTGAATATATAGTAATAAAGTCGATATACACAATGAATAATTATTCGAAGGAAAGAAATAGATTCCAATGGTTATCCACGGTGGACCTCTAGTGGAATATGAATATGTGAAAGGAATATTGCATCAAACTTCCAATTCAACATTTTTATCGTTTATACATCATTTCCAATACAGTTATTCACATTTGACAATGAGAGGTTCGATCCGTAGGTTTGCCTTGAAGTTTTTTTTCAATACCATTATTGGTTATTTGCAGTCAGTAGATGAAACTTGGCTCAATTAATTTTTTGAATTTATTGATATTGAACTGATGGAGAATATTTTTTCAACGCGTTGCATACTATTCAAAGCGAAAAATGATCACATTATAATCCGCTTCAGATGAAAAATCGGACTTTGTCGATAGACTGGTGCATCTTCTTCTACAATAAATGAAAATTTCAAACTTTATGTGGATTTCATAGAAATCAGTTTTTTTTTTCTTTCTTGCAAACAATATCAGTTCTATTGGTGTTCTCTGGAACTAGAACACATCCTGAATTGATGCAATATGTGTGGGTTCCCTTACGATCCCACTGACAATGGATTAACAAAACCGCGACGAACTCAGTTTGAGACTGGCCTGAACAAATTATTCAAAAGATGATTTGATTCAAATACCCTCAGTGAGAACCAACACAAGCCTAAACATAACATGATATTAACTCTCGAAATCGAAAATTTTCATTACGACCGAGTCTTGTCGAATCAGTATTGATGACTTATCTTACTCAGTTCAATTCTCACGGTGGGCCTATGATATAATTAGGGGAATCGAAGTAACTTAAGATTCAGTGGAGATCTGACAGCGCCTGGTCGAAAAAGTTTGAAAGAGGTTTGATATTTACCTTCTAACTATATTGAATGAAAAAAAAATTAATGTGAAATGTTTCTGTTAACTTCAGTAAAAATAAAGATCATTCGGAGGTCCAGTGAATATCCATTTTTTCCATTCTGAAAACTATTCTTCTGTTTCACGTGTGTTGGAAATGTTCTTCCCTTCGACCTCTTTATTTAACAACATCGCATATTTGCAATCCAATGCATGTTGCCAAAGGCTCAAAATCACCACCTAACGTCTATCCGTTGACTGCAGTTTCGCCATATGAATCTCTTCAGCAAGGCGATGACCGCATTCGAACAAACTAATTCGCATTCACCATGAGGAATGCTGAAATTTGCCATTTGGCTCATCCCGCCACGATCCAACGATGAGCGTGAACTAATCGCCATCTCGTGGTCAATTGACAAAGCGAATGATCTGATGAAAATGCTCGGCATATGCCCATAACCTGCAAAAATTGTGCGATTCACGAGAAACTGAAACCGAAGTTTTCTGCCATTACTCTAGTGTGTTGTTGCCACTTTGGTTGACATAAAGCCCAGCAGATGCTTTCAGAATTTTCATCCGGGGGCCCCCTTGCAGATCTTTGCCCCGTTGGCAATCAAACCCACGACCGCTCGATCACGAGTCGAGCACGCGACCATCTGTGCCAACTCACTTGCACAAATGTTCTTCAGATATTCTAAAAATATTCAACATATTTCCAAAATTACTGAGAAGGAAGTGGGAATGTGAATTCCAGTTAATTTTATCTGTCCATGGGATGTTAATATGTCCATGAGATGTGAAACTATTCATAGAAAATTCAAGTATTCCAGACCATAATACACGTTGTAGTCTTCACCTAGTTCATAGGTGGAATCGCTACGTAGGTGCTTCATGACTATAGCAAATTCGGCCGTATTTTCCTCTGTTTTCCAGGTGAAGTAAAGAAGAAATTTAGAGTTTAGGGGGCATCATCATCGTCTTTGGTTAAAGTGAAATTACTCGACTGATGTGAGTATATGGATGAAAATTATAATTGATATTGAAATCTTTACAAGTATAGAAGGGCATAATTTTCCATTGTAAATCCGAAAAATTGTAGCCTTAATTTTTAAAACAGTTTCTTCTGAACAGAACACGTTCTACTACAACTCCTTGTGAAACTCAGTTTTGCCTTTCAAGGTTTACGTTTTATACGTTTCGATATAGAATGTGTTTCCATTTTCAAAAATTCTTAACAAATATTTCTCTTTTAGGTTAGTTTTCGAGAATCTGCCAAAGATTCTATATTGACATAGGATTTCGTCCTTCAAGAGAGGTGCCTAGGTGCGACTTAGATGAACTGTACTCGTTGAGAGGCAAGTATCCTCAGACAGCTTGATAAAAGCAGATTCCTTCAACTTTCGTGTCCTGCTTCCTCTTGCCATCGTTTGAGTGTCATCGGCAGTGACGATGTGTTCTGATGATTCAGAACCACCAATATATTTGTTCTGTACATCTTGGGCTCACTTTTCCGTACTTCCAAAAATCTGGATGTTCCATCGATATATTTTTTCAGATTGTGGACGGTTAGGTACCTGTATGAAAAAAGAATTCATCCACCACAAAATTATGACTTTCAAACAATACTTTCAATGATGTATATTTTCTGTTCTGGAGGTTAACATGCCTTATACATATTGGAAGTAACGAACCAATATATTTTCAGTTGAAGAAGAGAAACTGAATCAATGTCATACAATGATCATATGACAAAATCATATGTAAGCATTCACTTGCTTGTACTTCATGAAAATTGAACAGAAAGTGGAAAATCGTATAGTAGTGGTGCTCATATGACTACTGTTCTAGTAATAAAACTGAAGGCAAAATTAGTACATGTGGCAACACCGCTCTCTCGTCGTGTCGGTTTGCCTGCGACGCCGTTTTATATGGCACTCGTGCACCACAGACCTATATAGGGGCTGGCCGAAACTCGAGGGAAGATGAAGTGGAGGGTGCTAAATAGCCGACTGAACACGTTTATCTGGAGTTCCTGTTGAGGGGATAACATCGAGAGGACTCCTCAGTTTTTTCATTTGAAACATAAACGAGAGTTATCGCATGGAACTCCATAACATGAGAGCTTTTACAAGGGCTGAATGTGTGCTGAGTTGTTATATGGAAGTGAAGCAGCTGTTTGAGTCGATGTTATGAAGAGTAGAAAAAACTAGTCGAGGGAAGTGGTTACTACTACTACAACAGCGAGTTTCGTCATGAATAACACTTCCTGCACACTTTACATTGTACTGAGACTGAAACCTTTCAATACATCTCGGGATATTATACCCATTAGTATAATTCTAATGAACACCGATTCCCAATCTGACTTCTTTTTTCTCTTACCTGAAAATGAAAATAGGGCACTTTGAAAGTTTATTTTATCTGCCAGTGTCGCATTTTGACACTACTCACCAGAAACTTGAATCGTATACCAAATTTCCAAAAAGTTTGGGAAAGAAAGCCTCCAAAACGTCACCAAAAGGAAGTTAAGCATTTCTCGATATATTTTTTTCAGTAAGATCTCTAAATTCATAAAACTATGAATTCGAGGTACGTTTCAAGGCAAATTTACCGAATTGTCATCAGATCAGATAATACGAGAAATCAAATCACTCTGGTGGCATACATCGAAGGATGCATAAATGCCTTGGAGTGGGCTGATCCTGGTAAATTCTGCCAGAAGTGTAATGCTTTTCTCACAATCCAGCTATTCAATATTTTTTTGGCGTAATATATTGCAATACCAATGACGGGTTATGAGACAATTTGTTAAGTTTCCCAGACAGTCTTTTCTGACAGGTCCAAAGGCCTCCAGAGCCGCATGGCTATCAGAAAAAATGTTTATCTTTTCATGCGTGAGGTTGGATTTCACCACTCTCTCAGCTCATAAATTGATGGCGTGAGATCTTTGGTGGGTTGATATTTCTATCCTAGGACTGCGACCGTATACACCTGCACCTGAATCCAAAGTTTTTTTTGATCCATCTGTAAACCAACAACTAGCTGGACTTGGTAAATTCCCTTCACAAAGAATCCAGTTCTTCCTGTTCGGGACTCTGATGCAGGCGAGATTAACTGCAGAAGGCATTAGATCGTAGGTTATTTCCAGAATGCTGTGACTTTCAGTGTCCACCAGCAGCCTGCTGCGGTCCGCAGGGACCTGGTTTTGTGCAAATGTGTGTGAGTCTGTATGTTTTCGATATTGACTCCCTCGAAAATGATTTGATCTGTATACAGGGAACTTCGCCTGGGCCTTTTTCTGAAATGCTTTTCACCACCAGACTATGTGATCATTGATATGATAATCATCACAAATTTCCAGTTAATTTGTTTGGGTCCAAGACCCCAAGATCTCTGAAACTTTTCCAAGAGATCAATAACCTTAACACCAAACTGATATTTTTGCACTCGACGCGCGTTTTGCTAACAAGGTTAGCATCTTCAGGAGAAGAAAATATAATAAAAAATATATAATAGCAAAATGTAAAAACAGCATGAATGGTGACAAGGGACCTATCCCTTTTAGCCCGCTTTTCAATTTATTGTTGAGGAAGTAATCAGAAATCAATACTAACAGATGACGGAACTTGCAGGTAGTCAGTTCATTACCGAGAAATTAATTAGAATAATTAACAGTAACAAACGAAGTCCATATCGGACCGGGAAACTTTAGGTATATAAATAACTAACCTCAGCTCTAGATTTAGTATCAATTTTCTTCTCCTGAAGATGCTAACCTTGTTAGCGAAACGCGCATCAAGTGCAAAAATATCAGTTTGATGTTAGGGTAATTGATCTCTTGGAAAAGTTTCAACTTTTACACCGAAGGTTCCAAAACTCATCGTTTATTTACCCAAGATCTCTCACAAATCCTGCGGCATGTCCATAAAACAGTTCAGCTTCTTGAATAACTTTATCCAATTGGGCGTTCCAAGTGATTTTTCAATCGAGGATGATGCCTAAATATTGCATTTCTGTTGTAGTGGATTCACCTCGCCATTAAAGGAAATTGAAAGAAATTGAAGGGTCACCCCAATTTCTCCTCCTGGTTTTGCTGGGGTTGACATTCATCTGCTTTCTCCGATATTAACTGCCAACATCGTCAAATGTTCTTCGAAATATATCAGAAACTACTCTTCCACACGTGGTCCTTGACACCTGTTTGATATTTTTTCCCCGGGTTTGTTTTCAACAATATCACCAATCAAAGAGCCTATTTATCAAAGCTTTTTGTGATATAATGCCATTCGATTATTTCTGAATAAAATTGTTGGATTACCAAATGAAAACGGTTACTTTGATGAAGCGATATCCCTAATGATATTAGTGTTAATGGGCAAAGTACAAGTAATTTTCATATCACTGCAGCTGCATGAAAAAAAGAGCGCATTGATAAAGCGGCATCAAGTCCGAGGATAAGAAGGTAATAAGTGATATTTTTTTCTGAACCATCGTTTGAATAGTGGTTGAACGTTCAATGTTCCTCGACTCTATGTTCGAAACATTGATGATTCAATAGGTTGAATTTTATTCAGGGTGATCCAACCCCCCAAGATGACGAAATCGGTCGATTTTTCTTATGGAGATTCCAACTTGATTGTCATGTGCTAGTTTTTAAATCAGATTGTGGGGTTATTGTAAGATGTCTATATACTGGTGTTTCTAATGTTGCGATATTGTTTCAGACAAACCTGTGGACAAGGCGTGGTAGTTCATCAGTGGCCATGAGGGAGCGCTGGTTATCAAAAATTTCTATTAATTTTCGTGATCACTCGATCCATGGAACACGCTGTTGCCAATTCTTGTTTTTGTAAAAGGATAGAGAATTTATCGGGACTGGATATGTGAAGTTATTGAAAATACCAAAACGCGCCAAATTTGTGTTTAACTTTATGCGTTATTTATTCCATGTGGTTTGAAAATAATTTCTCAGTTGGAATAAATTTGCATTGTGTTTCTACTGATCTGGACCAGAATCCGCAACGACATGGCCACTTGGCAACACAGGACTGTCATCTCCACTGCAAGAGTGCCGGTACCTGGCGGATTTTTTGCAGTACTACTACGCCTACATCATCAAATTTTTCATCAAGTTGGCCATATCGGTCGTCTGATTTGCTGACAATCTCTTATATGGAGTAAACACACCAGTATATAGCCACCTTAGGTTATTGAAATATGTGACAACTATGTCAGTTCTAATCAGACCGACACATCTATCAGTAATCTCAGATCATTCCCTATACTATTTGTCATGTTTTCCCGGCAGTACACACACATTTTGTTCTCAATTGTACCAAAATTTGATCATAAAGGAAAAAAATCATGCTTTGTATTTTCAACTTTGAATTATCCTATCAGGAATTTGACTATTCCTATAATTCAAAATGTTTCTTTTAACAAATGACAAGTCATAAAACACATTCATATATTTATCAACATGAGGTATACTGGAATATTTTTCCCACTTCGTTCCGTTATCTCCAAATTCTCTTAGTCTACGTTATCGCCAGGAGGACATGCAGGAATTTCTTCTGTGAAGAGAATGACACTTGTCGCATAAAATCCAACGTCCTTCGTGGTATTGGCCAGGAAACTATTTGTTTTTTGATGGGTGTTAGTCTGTTAACCCACTGTGTAGGCAAGTTGAGTCTAAACTGAACAAATTGTTCATTCAGAATAGTATTCACGTTACTGATATTGATTCATTTTCAGTTTTCATTCGATATTCCACAAACGGTTATAGTAATATAAAATATAACGGATCGCGCAAAACAAATCGCATAATTCCTGTAAGTTTGACCACAAATTGTCATTAAATCATTTATATTCATTGAAAAATTCATATTCATAACTTTATATCCCCCTGGATTAACCTTCATTAACCCAGTTCCAGAACTGAGCTCATTCTCTCATCTATACAGGGTGTTTTCAAAGTTTAGTCATTGATTTCAACAGCTTGTAGAACTCGTCAAAAGAAGTTGATATACCAAAAATCACTCAGATGAAAGTTTCATAATGAGAGAGTTAGTTCACATTTTTAACAAATTTTAGGAAAAAAAGGGATTATCATGTTGAATGGATACCGTTTTTACAAAAACTGTTCAAATTTTTTTACATTTGTTCGATTAACGCACAATGTTGCTCGGTGAACCCACGACTTCTGATGCGCTGTAGGAGTTCTTCCATCATGATACACCTACTCTTCGAAATAGCCCTATTGAAAAAAACCGGAGAGCGAGCAGGCCATGCAATGGGACCATTGTGCCTTATCCATCTATTCGGAAAGAGTGGTAAACAAAATATGCAAATATTTTATACGGCAGTGATCAAAAATATCACGAAAGATGTGCTAGGTGTGATATTTTTTTTAATTTTCAATCTATTACCATCTTTTCTATCATGTCAACTTCATTGACGAGTCCTACAAGCGGATGCAATGAATGAATTAACTTTGAAAACGCCCTGTTTATAAGTGAGAGCAGGGGGAGCTCAGCTCTACGTGACTTAGACATCATCAGGCCCATTGTGCATCTTGTAGGCTCAGAAGAGAATTATTGAGTATCTAATGAACTGAAACAAGTTATGCCAATTACAGAAACTTTCATCCCGATGCTAGGAATTACGATCAGTAATAATCTCTCATGGGAAAACTATGTGAGATCGATCGTCCAAAGTAATTCCCAGAAATTTATATTTCTATTTCGTGCGAAGAAATACTGCTTGTCAGCTTCTAATGATCTACAAGGCTCATATACGACTTATCTTGGAATACAGTTCTCATGTATGGAGCTCGGCACCAAAACATCTATTGAAGCTTCTTGATTGTATCCGTTTTGTTGGCGATTCTTCGCTCACAGACTCGCTCACTTCACTGGAACACCGTAGATGGGTCGGAGACTTGCCTCTCTTCTATAGATATTTTCAGGGTCGGTGACCTTCTGAATTGTTATCAATCGTTCCACCCTACACGGATGACCCGACCAGTACAGAATTCTAACCTCTTTGTTGTGAGCTTGGAGACCTGTCGAACCTCTCTTGCTCCGGTATCTTTTTTCAATAGAACAGTTGAACTTTGGAACTCCCAGAGAGGTTTTTCCTGAGGCTTACAAACTTCAAAAATTCAAAGTGAATGTTGATTCGTATCTCTTGTCCCTTGATTCACGCGGTGTTCTTCGTACATTACAGGGCTTCCCTTTCATGTGAATCTGCACATAAAAAATTCTAGGCTACCTTTTGTGTGCGTTTCATTGGAGGTAAATTGAGATTAGGGCATCGACCTATTCGAGTTCAATGCTACAAAAGAAAGGTATAATTTTTGTAATACTATCGTTACTGTCAGTATAACTTGGACATCTTTCAATTTAAAATACATTTCAAATTTCTTAATAAAAACCAACCATCTTGATGGCGCTTTCATGGATCTGCAGACTCCGGAACAAAGTATTAAGAGGAGATTAAGATTCTTCTGGTATTGAATGATGGATGATGCCACTTCACAGGCGAGAATGAAAACGAGGGGGATGAAAGTGAAAGTCAAAAATTATCGATTCCATTCGTTCGGGTAGCGATTCCTTAGAAAACATCAGTTGCCACTTTCATGCTTTATCATCATATATTCTAATAGAATTGATAATCAAGACATGAATGGAGAGCATTCGCAAAAGTCTAAAAGGCGATAAGAGTTTAAATAAATTTTATTTTCTCTCAATAAACAGATATCCTTCCTTATACGACCGCCAATACCCAGAAGTGGGCAAGCTAAGGATCAACAAAGTTGATTTTATGTACAACCGGGTGCGAAACAAGCATTTCGCAGCCGCAACAGAGGCCGCAAAATAATATTTCGCAGGCGTTACCCAGGGTGACAGCCGGCAAAAATCTCCGTGGTTGCACGAAACGATGTTTGATGTTCTGAATGTATGACTAAGTTGCTGGCAGACCATAATAGACTTACGCTACAATGGGTCCCAGGTCACTCAGGTATCACAGGCAATGAAAAAGCCGATAAGCTTGCAAGGCAAGGATCATCGACACCATATACCATCGAACCAGCAGTGGGGGTATCCAGAACGATGGTACGGAATCATATAAGGAATTGGGTGAGAACAAAACACAGATATTACTGGAAAAATCTACCTAGTAGTGCTCACGGGAGAACTTTTATAAAAGGACCGTTGAAGAAAAAGACTGAAGACCTGCTTCAGTGTAACAGGAATCAGATTAGGATTATAACAGGGCTACTGACTGGACACTGTCACAAAAGGCAACAAATATATGGAAAACCAATTCTGGATCCAGAAGAATATGACAAACACCCAGCAATCAACCTGCACAAACTTGTGCAGGGGACAAGGCTGTTGGAATGGGTGTCATGAAATATAGGGAAGTAAAGCGCAATAAGCCCTAGAGGCTGAGGTGCTGTCTGGAGACCTGGTTGTGAAAGACAGGTCAGACGGCTTCCACGGAGCGGAAAAAAAAATGACTGAGTTGCATTTATTGTAGCTCAGCTGTTCGACAGTTTAGGAACCTACTACAGTGCCACATATGCTTCCAGCGTATATAATAAGAACAATGTCGTTTACATCTAAACAATATTCTTGTCGCCATTTATTCATAAATGCTAACTATTCAACAGGCTACCAACCAATCTGAAAAAACTTGATGGTGATGACAAATTTTTTTATTGTGAGAATTTTCAAACGGCTGTTATTTTTTCTTAGCAACAATTTTCTTTGTTTGAGTTCATTAAATATAGCATCCTTTCGACATTATCTCACACTTGTACTTTGTAGGTCTCTTTGGAAATGTATGCTGTTATATTGTATTGTATAGTGAGACATTTCTGGTCATGCTCTTCTATAACATACATTGCTGGAAAATTATAGTAACGTTACTTTTTCTATTGATTCGAAAAAGAAGTCGAATATTACTTTTTTGAAACTTTGTGGGGTTTACAGTCATCTGCTCCCTTTGACACCAACTCTGAACATTGTCCAATGATCTTTGGAGAACATTTGATGCTACCCCCCAAGACGTGGTCAGCTCCACTTCTCTCCTGTTGAGGGCATCAAGCAACCCGTACATCAGAAAACAATTATTTTACCGAAGGCTCGTTTCAATGCCAATGTCATTCAATTGTTACTTTATTCGAAGCAGACTAGCTCTAAATTGATTTTATCGAATATTTCCCTCATATATAAAATATCCCATAGGAACAATGCAATTATCGAAAACTTACAGCGGTGATTGCATTGTATCAAGTCATCAAAACAACACATTTGAAACCGTTTCGCTAGACGTCAGTAAACAACACAAATAAATGTCAGATAGACTTCAAAAATAGAAAAACATTTCGCGTTTAGGTGAGTGCTCCATACAATCTATAGAGGAAAGTATAAATGAACAAAAAATAACATTTCCTTGAGAATTTTTTCATTCGTGAAATATCCCAATGGAATACATTCGTGAATAAAAATGATCAGATAATTTTGCATTCGAACGTGATATCTTATACAAATTGCATTCGGTTATTTTCATATTTTGTAAAAGAACCCTCGTCCTTCGGACTCGGTCACATTCGCCAAAATATGAAAATGAACTCTTGCAATTTTTAGATATCACGCTTTCTTGCAAAATTATCGGTAATTTTTATGCACTCGTGCAATTATAACCGAAAATTTTCAGTGTATCCAGTGAGGAAGTTTCTCAATTCGTTCAAATGTCCACTAGAGTATTGATTTTCCCCAGCAAAACGAGTTTGTCTGGTTAGTGGATGAAATATTCCGCTGAATGAAATTCCATATCATTTGATTATAATTGCGTGTGCTAAGTATACAAGAAGTTAGAGCAGAGAGGGTAAGAGAAAGTGACTCCTTCATGAATCACCGCCATTCAGGCAGCTGACTCATTTTTTAGTTTCTGTGAATGAATCGAACTTCTGAAAATTTTTTTCTTATAGCAGCAAGAACTATTTCCTGATTTATTCATATTACTCCTTTCGAAGGAGTTTCTTATTTTTCAAGCGTTGAGTTGGAGAAGAGAGACATAAAAATTACTCGAGTCTAAACCTCTTCCTCCACAAAAATAAGCATGTTTTGGATTTACATGAATAACTTTATTGCAACGTTATTAGTTCGAAACACTGAAATAAAATGAAACAAAGATAACTGAAATGACAGTTGATGAAAAATTCGAATCAGAGAGATTAATTCACCAGAGCTGAAATTGGAATAAAAGCAATTATGGCTAAAATTAGTCTCAAAAAATGTCTTGAATACTGGGTTGAATACTGAGTTGAATTTGTAGGTACGAGGAAATTGAAATGAAAAGTGATCAAAAAATATCAGTTGAATGAATTCAGGGAGCAGCGCCAACAAATAAAAAGAAGAAGAAGAAGGTTGATGAAGAGAAATTGAAGTGAACCGATAGTGGAATGAGTCAAAAATAACAAAATATAGAGATTGAACAAGAGTAAGATAGTTATATCCATTTTATGATTTTTCTCTCCCCTCGAAATGAAA
The DNA here is from genome assembly GCA_032362365.1 of Zygogramma bicolorata. NCBI lineage: Eukaryota > Metazoa > Arthropoda > Insecta > Coleoptera > Chrysomelidae > Zygogramma > Zygogramma bicolorata. Next base: position 234,804 of record JAVJAQ010005669.1, on the reverse strand, counting down.
CCGGTATATTGCTATCATACGTAACTGGGATGTAATGAAAAAGACAAATTAACTGACTGCTTTGTCAGTTGCATATCGGGTTTTTCAAGAATTTGGAGATCAAATTAAAGAATATAGAAAAATTTATATACGCTTAGTTGGTGTCGTTTCGAAAGCTAGTCTGTCTCCTTTTTCAAGCCTTTTTGAAATTTATAAGGAGATGAGAATTTAGTACTCATTAATGTCAAATAATTCTATCATCTCGATAATAATTTTATAAAGGCTTGAAATAGGGGACAGTATATGAATTCAATCTTCAAAGTCATGAAATATTTGATACCTAACTGACAAAATGGTCAGTCAAATATTGCTTTTTTATAAATTACAGTTGCGTATCGGGGCATATTTAACAATTTGCCCTAAAAAAAGGACTTGAAGCTTTTTCTTTTTCCATTTCCAAGGAAGAGAAAACCCGAAAGAAGGATTTCAGGACATTTCAACCTCCTCAAACATTCGAACAACATTAACAAAAGTAATGACTAACAAAGATTATATGGCCATGTTTCAAGTTGAGTGTATCTACATGCAAAATTTCATGACAGATATTCGCAATCTCACCTGAGGACGATTTCGATTTGTTGTTTTCGATGAATAGGTATGACTTCTGCGAATTGGTGATTAATTATTTTATGCCGTTAATCATATCGTCGATCTCCAACAAGTTCTGAGTAATGTAAATATTCTATAAAATCAAATCCTCAATCAATTAACCTCGATTTACAACCAACCATATTTGGAATGCAATACCTCAACTGACCGATATTTCAGAGAAGCTCTACATCATAAAACTCGAACTACTTTCTACCCGCTATTAGGTTCATAATACTTCAAAGGCACGGAAAATCTATTGGAGTGTGCCAATTTCATCATAACAAACATGCAAGGAAATTTTAACTTTGAACCTCTCGAACTACCGAATGAATTTGTAAAATGTTTTCAGAAAATATCCGCTTTGATGATGCTCGAATCGAAGTTTGATTTCAATGGTATAGAAATATTTCGTAAAGTGGAAAATTATAATATGATTGCAATTCCAACAAGCAGAAAATGTATGCTGAATATACTCATTATTTGATTATACAATAATTTCTAGTCCTTCGTGTTACTTTACATTCAAGGGAATTGCTGATCTGAAGAGGAATGTAAGAAATTATCATTCTTTTGGATAATGTGAAGTTTGGAAGGAAAGTATCGACATTTTCTTCTTCGAATAGTTATATAGATAACTCCTTGGAGGAGTTCTAGGTATTATCAATAATAAACACCTTCTGACTATAAATATGGGAGTTCATCCTCCACAGAGAGTATGTCGTCACATGGAACAACATTATTCAAAAATATTGCCTGTAGAAATTATTTCCTAGGTCAGCTTATTTATTATACCTACCTGATCAAAAGAGCTGGTTTTGATGGATGATTCATATTTCAACAAGTTCCACATAGGAAACAAAGACAAACAGATGCAATTCCAACATTCAAACATAGCTCTCGGGCTGGAAACAGTACACAAAGGGGAATATTTTTGTACTGGTAATACCTGTGATCGGACATTCTTTTTTTGAAACAAAGGACTTTGTTTTCAATATTACTGTCATAAGTGGTATTGGTTCGGAACTCTAATGTCTATATTGTACACTCTATTGAAACCTGTTACTAAGCAAAAAAGTCAGAAAACGTATAAAAATGCAAATCGAATAAGGAAATCAAATCCAGACAAAAAAGGTTGAAATTAGTTTTTTTGGGTCAAAAAATAAAATTAAAGGTTTGATTGATCGAAGATAATAATATTGTCGCATATAAATTGAGATATCGAATATGAAATAGCTCAAGACAGTTGCGGATACTAACGTCATGAGTGCACCCAACTTGAAACTTGGTTTCAACATTTGTTCATATAACTTCAGATATTTTCTTTATAGGCAGATTCACACGAAAGTCAAGTATTGTTATGTTCAAAGAACACCGCGTGAATCAAGGAACGGGAGATACGAATTAACATTTACTTTGAATTATTGAAGTTTGCAAGCCTCAGGAAAAACCTCTTTCGGCAAGGAGTTCTGAGTTTCAGCTGTTCTATTGGAAAAAGATCCCTGAGTAAGAGGGATTCGACAGGTAAGCTTACAACAAAGGAGTGGGAATTCTGTACTCGTCGGGTCATCCATGCAGATCTATAGAAGAGAGACAATTCTCCGAACTTTCTACGATGCTCCAATGAAGTGAGCGAGTCTATGAGCGAAGATCCACCAACAAAACGGATTGCTTTTCTCTGAATAGAATCAAGAAGCTTCAATGAATGTTTTGGTGCTGAGCTCCATACATGAGAACTATATTCCGAGACAGGTCGTATTTGAGGCTTTCAGATAATTAGAAGCTGACGAGAAGTGAAGTAATGCTTCGCAAGAAATATAAATAAATCTATTATCTATCTATCTATTGGAATTTCAAGTCTCAAGTGTATCATAAATGGTTTATAAATATTATTATTATTATTAATAAATATAAATCCAAGTTTCTGGAAAGGACATTTAGCGATCGATCTCATATGGTATTCCAAAAATGAACAATTTGTTCAGGCCAGCCTCAACTCACCTACACTGTAGGTTGACGGACTAACACCTATTAGAAAACAACTACTCCCCTGGCTAATACCACGAAGGGCATTGGATTACATCCAATAGGTGTTAGTGTGGGATTCTTCACAGAAGAAATTCCACATATGCTTTTGGCGATACACCACCAAAATTGATTTTCAATTATTGGGACGGGACACACTTGCAGACCGGTTTCGGGCTATTTGGCCTCTCGTCAGTGCAAGGCAGTACCATCATCAACATGAGTCGATGACTTCCCATAATTAAAAATCATACTCGAGTAGAGTATCTTTCCTAGACCTAGGCTGATACAAACAACTAGCAAAATAGCCGTTGTTGCGCCATCTGCCCGTAGACTAGGTACTAACACCTGTTGGATGTAATCCAATGCCCTTCGTGGTATTAGCCAGGGGAGTAGTTGTTTTCTAATAGGTGTTCGTCCGTCAACCTACAGTGTAGGTGAGTTGAGGCTGGCCTCAACAAATTGTTCATTTTTGGAATATGTGATTTAAAGCCAGTCTTCAAGCATCCCCATGAATATTTGTTTTGATCTCATATGGTTTTCCCATGAGAAATTATTACTGATCGTAATTCCTAGCAACGACTTCATAGGAATGGTTACTCCTGACATCTGAATACTAGATGAGGATAGATCGGCTTTCTCTGGGAAGAGATATGCCTGAGTTTTCCCAGCATTAAATTGTACCAAACTCATGTTACCCCATTCTATTATTTTTGCCAAGTCATCGTTGATTTTATTGACGTGAATTTTCTCAGAATTTCTGTTTCTCGTGCTGGTATGGGGACTCTGGAAGAGAAACTATTATGAAGAGTTATGTCTTCCGCAAAACTATGCACTGTACAAGATGTTTTGTCCAGCAAATCATTGATATGAAGCAGAAACAAAGTGGGCACCAGAACTGAATCCTGTGGAACACTTGCATTTATTGGGAAAATATCAGATGATACTCAATCAACAACCACATACAGTGACCTATCAGACAAGAAACTCTTCAACAAAGCACACAACTGTGGGGACGAACCATAACACAGCAGTTTAGAAAGGAGACCCTGATGCCAAAATCGATCAAACGCTTCGATAGAATGCTGGCAAATATTAGAAACAGACCCCAATAAGTCACTGGTATTAATTTCATGGCGTAATCTATTTTTTTTGGTCATTGATTATTCCTGATTCCTCTAGATATTTGATAAGCTTCATATTGGTTGTTTTTTCTATGACTTTGGAGAAAGCAATGCAATTGGTCTATAATAACAAGGTGAAGTTTCTGAACTCTTGTTGTTCTAAGGACTAAGGAGAAAACCCTAAGTTATAAGAACGGTTGAATAATTCGTAAAGTCCTGGTGTCAATTCGGGAGCGCACAAACTCAAAAAAAATTTTCTGGGTTTCCTTCAGTTCCGTGAGCCTTATCCGTCTTCAGGTCCAGTATAATATTTCTTATATTTTATTGGTGAAAAATTATTTCAGGCGTGATACCGGGGGATCTTTTCCTGACGAGTCCAGAGTAGAATTCCAATTGAGTTAGTAATGTAGACAATGGAAGTCCCAACCAATACCACTCAGTAAGGAATATTGTCAAGCACATTCAAGCAAACATCACCGTCATTTTGCTGCTAAACCTGAGAATATGTCAATATTTGCGTAGTTATTTTCCATTCTTCACATTTGTACTTGAATAACTTCAACTCGAGTGAGTACAAGTGAAATCGAGTTTATCCCAAGCAATCACAATAAATAGAAAAAAGTTCGGAAGAGAGTTTGTAAAAAATAAAAATTAATTGGGAGAATGTGTAGTCAGTTAGTTCCAAGAATTCATCGGAAGAGTAGAAAAATTGCCTGGACAAGAATTGTTTTGTTTGAAGTTTCTGAAATGCAGTGAACGGATATGCGAAGAAAGTTTATTGTAATGGGGTCCAACGAATTTTTTTGTGACATCAGTATGTAATTTGAATCTATAGGTATTCACTTAATTACTGGAATGCTGGTGGGATTCAGATTGAAACATTTTTGTTTTCATAATTTCAAGTTGTAGAGTGGAATGAATATATTTGCTAGGCAAAGGCATGATAGCAAAATCCACAAAGAGAGGCCATCGTTGATGAATGTTTTCACTTACCAGTATTCGGATATTCATGCATTGAAGTGAACATACTTTGATGAAATAAAAGGAACCACCCCGTATCAAAATTCCCGATTCTAGGTCACAATATCAATATATAATTCCGTTAGCAACCTGGATGTTTATTACTTGGAATACAAGTTTCTCACTAGCGTGTCACGGTTTTGGTGAGAGAGGTGAGAATCATACAGAAAATTGCAGTTTTTTGTTTCAAATGTGGATTTTCATCATGTCTCGGCAATGTGCCGGAATATTAATGTATTGTTATAATGAAATTGTTATTTCAATTTTCTTGTGGCGCAGTGGTTGAACAAACGAATCAAGACCGAAGGGTCTTGCCTTTGATCCCACAATGGGATGAGGATTTTTCTCTGAAATTTCTCTCTCGCTCTGTCGTATTGGGTAATGACTCTGTCACTTTTAATAGTTGACGTGTTCGCAAATAACCATGCTGCTTCCGAGGAATGACGTTGAAAGTTGTGGTAAGGCCTAGACCTCTATTCTGCACGAGTATCTCGAAGAATTCTTAAAGTTTTTCGTAACTTATCGACGATAGGAAAATAAAGAAATGTAGTTACTTTTTCCGGTCATTTTTCATGACAATGATGCAATAGCATTTGAAATGAATGAATTTTTCTATTTGAGAAACTTCCTTCATAGAGATTGATGTCTCAAGATCATGCAGACTATCTCTAGAGAAAATTTCACGTGGAATCGTAGTGGTATTTTCTATTGTGTGGAGTTTTCTTTTTCTGTGGGCTTACTGCTATGACCTGACGAGATTAGTATTGCATTCATTTCTTGATGCTCAATTCTATTCGCTTTCCCGTAATTTGTCGTAGATACTCCAAGAAGCATTGTTTTTCGTGAGGAGTCAGTACAATATAATTTTTTCCTATCTCATTGCCTATCCAAAACTACAAGAAATAACATTAATCAAATTACTTACCGTTGTTAATGTTTCCAAACAGCAATTCTGCTTCCGTTTTCAAAACATATGTCAGTCTCATATTTTTGACAGATTTTCGAAATCGAGCCAAAAAGAGAAATATTTCTGAACAAGTTCTGAAACCGGAAGTAGATTTGATTTTACGAAACGTAAACATTTATAATTATTTCGAATATTTCCATCGTATGTTGAAAATCCCATATGAAGCGGGACATTTTCGATCAATTACAGCGATAAATTCCCGGCGGGACATTTTCGCGCTAGTAAATACCCAGTAGGTATCGAAAAATACCCGCTCGGTCCATGTATCTATAGTAACGATTGTTAAAATGTACATCATCATCATCTTGACCGGCATAAATACTGAATTTTAAACGTCGTTTTTTTTAACTCCGGATATATTCTACCGAATTACACTCGTGCATCAAAAAAACCTGATAACTTTCCATTCAAGCATGTTGTCAGTAAAAAAACTGCATTCTGTTATTTTCATATTTTGCTTAAAGAGCTCTCCTCCTTCGGAGTCGGGCTCTTTCGACAAAATATGAAAATAAACTCATGCAGTTTTTAGACAACATGCTTTCATGGAAAATCATCGGTAATTTTGAAGCACTTGTGTGATTACTCCCGATAAATAAATAATATTTATACGAGAAGCTAGTGACTAGTAGAACGTGTTCCATTCAAGGAAGAGAGATTAACGCAGTAATTCTTCGGTATAGATTAGGATTCTGCCCTTCTACGATTGTATCAATTCCAATAAAACTCAATTTTTCACAGATTGTATAAGGTCAAGAACTCAAAAAAAAAAAAATTTTTAACTACGCAATAATTACTTTCAAACAATACTTATCATTTTCTTCTGCTGAATATACTAACTTGGTAGGCCATAAGTTGATTGCGAGAGATTTTCCAGTTGGTGTTAGGATAAATTAATCTGTGTTGAGATTTTGACATCGGTATAGTAGTTTTCACAATAAATTAAGTTGTAAAATCCGAGATGCACATCATAAATGTGAAAGGACCGGATTCAGGTAATTTTGTTTCTCAGAGAGGGATTGTGAATATTAAGGACTTCTGTGTTGATTATCACGAAGATACGACAGCAGAGCTTTTTGAAGATTGGTTTAAAAATTGTCTGTTACCCAACATTCCGCCAAACAGCGTTATAGTAATGGACAACGCAAGCTATCATAGTCGACAATTGCAATAAATTCCTGGCTCAAAGAATACGAAATTGGAGATTCAAAACTTCATGGCTGCAAATGAGATATAGTTTGATGAAAATTATACAAAAAAAAAAACTTTTACAAGTGCTGCAGTCATTTTCTTAAAAAAAAACGTATGTTTGTGATACAATTGCAGAAGAATTGGGACATACAGTGTTACGACTACCTCCCTACTACTGCGTGTTCAATCCCATAGAGCTTATGTGGCACCAACTCAAATCGAGCCTGCGCGGAAAAAATACTTCTCCGACTTCAAGTGGTAGTGTGGTAGATTTAATTAGGAATTGTATGAATGACATTCCTACCGAGAGTTGGAAAATTTCTGTTAGTCATGTTATAAATGTTGAAAACTCGTACCTTTCTGTAAAATCAATTGCGCCAATTATAATTAATTTAGATGAGGATAGCAATAGCGACACTGAACTAAATATGGAATAGAATTGTAACACTTAAATAAATTACTTGTATATCTCCTACATTATGCAAAATTCAAATTCCTTAAGTTCGACCCTGTAGCACATTTGCATCTTTTACCAGATGATTTTCTACACAATGGGATTAAATCGGGTAGTTTATTGCAGTTAATAAGCCAATAACATTCACTGTGAAAAATACTATACAGCCGAATCGAGAACCTCTTTTTGAAATTATTGGTAATGCAATGGTCATAGTTGACATCAAGTGAATCAGAATGGCGCTATCTAAGCCGAATTATATTTATCGCTTTTAGAAGCCTCATTACAAGTTTCATTTCAATATAAGTATCTTACTTTTTTGCATTGAAACTCAGCATTGTCATTAGACAATGCTGAGTTTCTATGAAACAATTTGCAATTCATTGAAAATCGAAGCGAAAACCTCAGATACATTCGATTAGAAACTATGATGAATAATAATGGCATTCTCAACTCCATTTTGAAATAATTCTATTAAATATAGTATATCGCAGGGTATTTCGTTTCATACTACCAATTCCTCCGAGAGATTTTTTGTTGGAGGGTTTCCTATTTGCAAAACAAATTGAATCGCTGAACAAACATCAGATTTATACCCGAAAAACTACCACTAATTCAGTCACGATTCCCCCGAAAGAGTTTGCATTCAATTAACCGCATTTCCACCCATCCGGACAGCTTTAAAAACCTCTTTTAATCGGCTCATCTGGAGCCATCGACAGTTTGAGCTTTCGGGTTTTTTTTAAGTAGTGGAATACCGCAATTTAAAACGTTTTTTTAACGTTAACGACAGATCTGATCAAGAGAATTTCAGATGAAATAATAGTAAAAATAATATTCTTCTTACACAAATATTGTATAATATACCCATTATACGTCTCTTTTCTCGACCTTAATGATATCTATTATTCACTAGTGATTAATGAATATTATACACTGCTGTCGAATAATGCTTCCTTGACTTAGCTATAATATAAATATTGTTCAGCTACAAACAATCGGTTTTTGAAATTTTATCGTGTAAACCACCAAATATTTTCAATTCAGTTCTTTCCCTACATAAAAAAAAGAAGGCGAGAAGCATCTACTCTGAAATATCAGCGACAATGAATGTGCGTGTCATATCGAAATAGCTTTTGAATCCAAACAAATTTGACTGAAACCTGTCAACATGAATATTTGTTAGAATAAAATAATAGTGTTTCTGAAAACATGTATCTGAAATAACAAAATTCTTCAGAAAAAAACTTCAAAAATTTTGTTATCAGTCGTGGATGAAGTATAGTATTCTACTCGCTTATATTGGCTATTATTCTCTCTGTGATTTAGGCCACCCGCTGCCTGCGGCTCGTTGAATAATATGCTATTATACATTATCCTATTCATTACTCTCACCAGTGCCTCAAAATGCAGCACATTTGGCAATTTGAAAAAAAAGAAAACCTGGTACACCTACAATACTATAGAGTCAGTTGATGTGCAACTCTAGGTTTGATATATTGTGCGTGTGTTGGTTAAAATCACAAAAGTTATCCTATTCATCAGGAAATATTCTTATTTCTCACTCATTTTCAGGTTAGGAAGTCACTCTTTGAAAGTTTATACCAGAAATATTGTTATGTAATAGATGGGATTTGAAACTTTGGTGTAAGAAAGTGGGGACTATAATAGTTATTTGAATATCAAAGGTAAGTAGATGTTTATGTCAAGAAAGCGACGATCTTACAAAGCTCAGGGCCTCTGACCCGAGGGCATATATATTTATTTATAGCCATGGTACATACAAACTTTGCGTCATACTTGTTCGTTATTGCATCAACAATATAAATATTCGAAAAAAAATTGATAATTCAACTCGATTTAAACTATATAGGTACACCACAACTAGCAATTTTATATTTTATAATATTATAAAACTGTATTCCTGTCAGAAATGTTTTCAATGTGTTTATAAAACAGTTATAAGTAGTACATTGGCACCGTTTTATATAACATTATAGTCTTTATTAATATTTTGTTGAGCCTTTTACAAACACTACAAAATAGTTTTATAAACATTTCGACCGATACCATAAAAGTTTTGTAACACTCTTAAAAAGTAGTTTTGTAAAGACTTCTCTTACTGCACTTCTACAACATATTTGAGCGATACTTATAAAATAATTAAGAGACAATTTCATATGAGTTTTTTAGTAGTTTTAAGTAAGCGTTGTAAAATATAATGCAGCCTAAAAAGATACCGATGAAATAAAAAAAAGTGTTAAAACTGTTTTCTTAAAGGCGCAAAAAGTAATTTTGTATTGGACACTGGGAAAAGATAATAGATATGTCACCAACTAAAAACCAACAAATAGAAAGGTTGAAGCCATTTCAATAATTTCCCTTTTGGACTCATAAAACTGTTAAAGACATTGTTTGTGCTTCAAAGATTGATATTTTTACTGCAAATGAAATTTTATTGACAATATATATATAGCGTATTATTAGCAAAAATTAAGCGCGTTTATTGATGCATTATTGCGCATTATTGATGTTTTTGGAAAAAAATATTGATTATACAAAAAATAACACTGTCGAAATATCAATTTTCTACTATGACTGTTAAGAAATACTGAGTTTTGAAAGTGATGGTATTGCGGCAGAGTCGGGCTACTTTTAAAGCTATAGATTCCTACAAAAGTAATTACCTATATGAAGATATTGCATGGGATTTCTCACATAGTTTGGATATAAGTATTATCTATCAGGATGTTTTGGCTAGGAAGCTTCTTCCATTGGTTATGAAGGCTAAATTTCGAAGGAGCTTTCAGCTAGTAGTTTGAGGGTATATATCCATAGTGTTACACTCAAATCGACAGGATTTCATAATTATTATATTAACCTTTTTCTGTTTTTAGCAAGAAAAAATCGTAAATACTATATATTACGTGGGAGATTTTGAAGTGTTTTGTTAGTATTTTCAATAAACAGAGTGATTCTTTTGATTCGCCTAAGTTAACCTGTTTTTGAAAATTAACGACAGAGATGCCCCTATCACTGCACATCATATTATTATCGTAACATATTTTCAGTCTTCGTCTAAACGAACCAATTTTCTTAATTTTTTTCCAATGACCAATACACGACATCATGCATTAGGTAAGTTATTGGGACACATTTGTCAAATAAAACTCACAAATTATACTTCATTGATCTCTAAAATCAATGACAGCTGGTTCTTCTTAAAAGCTGCACTTCATTCTTGGCGACAGCAAATATACATTCGCGGAAGCAATTTGATAGTAGGTGTAACAGTTATTTTGTTGTGTTAGAATGGTAGTAAATATACCATACTATAAAATAGTTTGGAAATTATCATTAATTCGACAATATGTTAATGAAAAATTGTGTTTGATAGCATTCCAATAAAATAGTTTCATTGAAGCTACAGGAAGCAGTTATAAAATAAGCTTCAAATAGTTTTATAGAGGTCATAACAAACTAGCAGAAGAGTGCTATAAAACTGCTTCAAAATGATTTACTTTTATAGCAAAATATGTTTTATAAGTTGGTTGTTTCAAACGTTTCTGTGATAATTTCGTGACAATTTTATAACGGTTTTTTAATTTAATTTATAAACGTTCCTATGACAAATTTATAAAACACAATTATTGCCTACAACTATATTGTTCTCACAGGTCGTCTAATATAATCTATTAGCATTTTGGAAGTATTTATAAAATAACAACAAAATGGAACTGTTGCAGCACCATGAAATCATAAAACAATTTTGCTGGTTGGGACGTGCGGACAATAAAGTGAGCTTTAGGCCCACGCGTGTCATGAAGAGCCTGCACGGGCATGAAGTTGGTTATTGACCAATGAATACGCAATAATGAAGTAGTATGAGTTAATATGAACATGTATGTCACTTATAGTGGATTGAAAATTATGTTATGCTCAAAATAAATTATGAAAGAATACAGAAAACTATTTATATTTGGAAAAATAATTTCTTGATGAGCCTATTTCATCAACACATGAAAATGAATTATAGAACGAAATACGAAACTTTCATTGAAGAAGTGAAATAAAAAAAATTCATAAACAAATGAAAATGAATCTATTGAATAGACTCCTTCATCCTTGTGTTCAAGATCTCTTAGAGTTTTGTTTTTGCATCAGTCCTCTATCCAGGATAAGTCCAGAATTGATACCATGACCCTTGTAGCACACCCAGTTTTTACATTCTCTCTGCTACTGAAGTTCATTTTGTTTCGAAAAATGATTCTATGAATAATAGAACAACATTATGAAATAAAACATTGAATAACATAAATTTCATTGATATTCCACCGAAATCAAACATATTCTTGGAGGTTACTTTCAGTTCAATACAGTGCCACCACGATGAAATCGTAAAAGAGGCACATTGTATAGGAAAATTGTGTTAGGGCAATTTCATGAAATATATGCAGTAACATTCGTGTACTAAGCATCGACAACGGATTCAAATTATGTCAATGGGATTCTCGATATGACATTGAGATTTCAAATCAATTCGGTTATCCGCAAACCAAACTGGAATATTGCTGCCAACTTCGCTTGCATTATCAGCATCAGGAAATAGATCGAATGTCAGTTCCAGATGAGATCAACATAATAGGCAGAAGTCATGTCGAATGAAATGTTTCTGGTTTCGAAGATGGGGGCTGTCCGTGATTTTTTGGTTCAACATTACTATTATGCCTTTAAAGAACATCTGATTTCAAGCCAATAATTATTCATTTCTGTGAAATCTGAAGTTGTCAATGGAATTGAAACTCAGCTACTTTTCCCGTTGCACACTGGTATTACAGACCATGACGAAAGAAAAAGCACCTACTAGGGATGAACTTCAACACAGTGGACACATATAATAGGTAATGTTCGAACGTCATTTTTTTGTCAATTTTTGTTTCGTAGTGTTCTGGGTTTGTAACCTACCACAATCTGAAAAAATAAGAATTAACATTGGAATCTATTCAAGTGTAGAAGGGCAGATTTCAAATATACCCTGAAGTTGCTGCGTCTATTGAAAAACAATTCTTTCTGGAAATATTTGAAATATTCGACAAATGTCAATAGATACTTTGTGGTTTATTCTCCTAACCTAGCTCCTGAAAAATAATTTCGAGAACGATTTTTCTGTGAACTCATTCCAGTCAGCAAATTGGTATTGCTGAATATAAGAAAATACTGGATTCATATCATGAACTACTATGACATGGTCAAGTGAAAATTAACCACATTCGCAAAAGTCTTGAGGAATAAATGGTATTTTTCTTTCAACCGACAGATATTTCCGAAATAGTAAAAATCCTGATGGTTCAATGATGAACATTTGATATATTAAATTCCGCTGGCATTTCTTCTTGAGAAGTTATTGTCAGTCATCAAAATACGAAATATAAACTCATCATTGATTCAATTCTCTCGGTCTCCATGAACTTCGAAAAGTCATGTTTTGCTGCTGCAGATGAACTATGATCCTGCGACATTACTCTGCAAACCCGAACGAGCTCAGAAATTCCAGCATCACCCGTGTATCACTCACCTCCAAATTCCCCCAGTTTTGTGCATTGATTTTCGCTGCTTCCACACTACCTTTGGCACCCATTATCACCGATCACACTGTATATAATCTATGGAACTGTATGAAAAAGCAATTGAAAAATTTGGCACTACGTTGCGTTGTGAATCGCCGGTACGAATCCCAAGTTCACGGTTGCGGGGAACTATCTAGGATAGTAGCAGTTCGGCACTCGACCGCTCCGATTTGCACCAACTGTTTTGAGAAATGCTGTTTGGCAAAAAAATTGTTAGACCTGGTCGTAGGTTCGGCTGCGGCGGCAGTTCAGGTCAGACTGAGGTTGGGGTGTTTGCCGGGAGAGGGCGCCGTGGAAACGCGCTTGCGTCAGATTTTCTCGCCCACTGTTCGCAGACTGGGGTGAATAGAGAGGAGTAATCAAGTTTTCAGGTGGATTTTTTAATTGTCTTGATTTCGCGGAGCACCGTTCCATTGATGTTCTTTTGTTCGATGAGTTTTTATGGGGTTATGCAGGTTTGTATGGCTGAATTGGAGGTTTTGAACGTGTTGGGACGTCGAAATCGGAATTGTCACTTCTCACAAGCTTCTGCAGGAACGTAAATGAGTTGGATTCGCAATAGCGTTCGACTATTATGAAAATTATATCATGAATGCTAGAAGAAACATTTTTCAATCAAAAATCTCAACGGTGTTTCAGTTGCAAATTTAACTTATTCGAAATATCTGAAACTCGTTCATTTCTTTCAACTTCGTTTTAGTATTTTTTGAACGGTTACGAAAACTTCGACAAGATGTCTCCCCAACCCACAATTGATGAGACCGGCTCTTTATGCACGTTTTGCTTACCAAAACAATCATACTGGGTTTTGATGCGATAGCAGGTATTGTAAGGACAAGCTGTACTTTGAAAAACCTCTGAGAATAAGGAAGTTTCAACAGTTAATTTCATCTTCAATTGAAAAATATTGTTCCCTTTGATTGTTATAATGGAAAATTTTCATTCGAAAACCAATATTTTTTAATATCAAGATATATTGCCATCCACTAGGACGCCATTCTGCAACCTAGGCTAATATAGTTATAGTATACAGAGGCGAAACGCATATCACTTCATTTTGATATAAAATGGTGAAGGTTTCGGTGTTTGATTTCTACTCGTTATAAAATTGGCTCCTCCACCCATAATTCAACAATTCAACATGTCCGTGATAATGGAGCAAATGACTTGAAAAAGGCAACTACTGCACACGACGACTTCGACCTAAGAAATATTAATTGGGACCTCCACCGATATATAAATGAAGATCTTCCTGAAGATATCAAATATTACTGTTCGTGTGTAAAAATAGCAATATCTCTTGGAGATAGATATGCCTCCTTCATCATCAATTCTTTTATGATTCTAGGAAATTACCCATTCAAAGCAGATTTAGGAAATGTAACCACAACTCATAATTATCTGCTCGTCACAAATTTTCAATGTACACCATGATTCATCTTTACTTGCTTTTTTTATATAAAGATTCAAACGAAAGGGACAGGAGATACGAATTAACATTTACTTTGAAGTTTGTAAGCCTCAGGAAAAACCTCTCTCAGCAAGGAGTTTTGAAGTTCAGCTGTTCTATTGAAAGCAAGAGACAGGTCTCCAAATACACAACAAAGGGGTGGGAATTCATTCTTGTAGATATTGCCAAGAGTGGAACGATTGATAACAATTTAGAAGAGCACCAACCGTGAAAATATATATATATATATATAGAGAAGAGACGAGACAAGGTGCAGTCGAAAATTGCAGTTAAATATAAATTATGAAAATTGAGCTGGAAATTCAAATTTCCGGAGTAAATAACTATCATAGATCACACGCAAGCGCATAATGAACATTCACAGATGGATATGGTACTTTCATCAAAGAAGATAGTTGTGACCCTTCATTCCATAGCACTTTATGAATAATGGGCTCCAAAGAACCATCGCATCTGATAAAATATGTTCAGATTTAACGAACTGCGAATTGAACTTACCCTTGCTTATCGATTGAATAATTTTCAATCCCCCTCAAGTTATCAAAAAAGATAATTATATTAAGGTAGTCGTTCATAGCGTCAGTTTCGATCTCCTGGAAAATCACTCCAAGAAGATTCATTCTTTCATTTATTCTTTTACATATTCACTTTCCAAGGGTTCATTACCCTCTGGCCTCGTATCCGAAACGGGTATATATGTTGCACCTTGTTTTAAATACGAAGGGCTGTTTCAGCAGTTCGAAAGTCTACCGCCCTCTAGCGAGTGGGATAGAAAAAAGAAAGGGAGGTAACTTCTCGCAACTCGCGAGACGCAGGTTCGTCTACTCTCTACGTAATCGCAAGCGCTGCAATCACGAATGCAATCGACTTTTGTTTTGGTCCGTTGTTTTCAAAAGAGGGGCGTTCACCGCTAGCGGGACCTTCCTATCTATGTGTTATTCTCCAAGGTGTGACTCTTTGAATCGATAGTGGAATTTCATGTCTACTATAGTAATTGATTTCATTCAAAAATAGTATTATTTCGATTTTCTTCATACAAAAATACTTATCAAAACAATCTTGCCAATTTAAATTACAAAAACTAGGTTGAGGCGAAATGTTGACATTCTTCATTTCTGAATTGACCGATTATGAAAGCTCTCAGGAACCCTCTCCTTTTTTACTCATTTTGACAGACAACATCACTTCTGAATAACAAGTAACACGCATCATATCGATGTATAGTGTGGGTGATTAGGTAGGTGTACCATCCATGAATGGTTGATTCATGCATTAAAATCAATACTTTCCTTGTATATAAAATGTCGCATGAGAGCAGTGCAATTATCGAAAACTTACAGAGGTAATTGCATTGTATCAACACATTTGAAACCGTATCGCTAGACGTCGGTAAACAACACAAATAAATGTCAGATAGACTTCAAAAACAGAAAAATATTTCGCGTTTTGAGTAACATTTCCTTGAGAATTCCTTTATTCGTGAAATATTCCAATGAATTACATTCGTGCATAAAAAGACCAGATAATTTTGCATTCAAGCGTGATATCTTAAAGAAATTGCATTCGGTTATTTGCAAAATTATCGGTAATTTTTATGCAGTCGTGCAATTATAATCGAAAACAGAGTATACGTAATAATTTGTTTTGCTACCACATTGGTGGAATAAATACAAATGAGGTTCGATCAGTTTGATTCAAATTTCGAAAAAATAATTTCTCTGTTGGACTCAACATCCGTCTCATCATATACGTAGAATGATAGAGTTACACAATTTCTCAACCGTTTCATTTCTTTCATCTATTATCAATATTCTCTGAATGATATAAAGATGATGTAAATCAATCAAACATCTTGGAATGTATACATATATCAACAAAGACTTCTGCTATTTTTCTTAAGAAGTTTCGCAGTTTTTCTGCAATGGTTTGGTTACAATTTAATATTTAAAGGATGTCAGTACGGTGATTCAGAACATGTTCCGAACCTACATAGGTTCATCATCAGATGAATTAACATTTATGATGAACCTATGTAGGTTCGAAACATGTACTGAATCGCCGTCCTGACATCCTTCAAATATTAAATTGTGGAGACGACCTAGAGTTTTTCTGCATCGTAAATCTTACACTCCACTTTGAGATACAATGGACTCCTACCACAGGTCAAATTTCATTGAACTATTTTCCACTTGTGTAAAAATATTCTATGACCATTATGTGTTTGTTTCAAGTTTCGTGTATTTGTCATACAAACCGAGTTGAAAAATGTTATTTATATGTGATTCTGTATTTTTCTTCATATGGGCAGAGTAATAAATAGAATAAAGTTACTTTTGTATTTCAACACAGACCATATGCTGGATTATAATGCAGCCTTTTCTAATGAGGTTATAAAAGAGGTGGAAAGAGAGTTGTTTATTATATATTGATTAGATGAAAAACTGAGATCCACAAAATATCATTTTCCCCACAGATAACATTTTTTTTTCAAAAGTGGAATATTTCACTCTTACTGCGAATTATATATATATATATATATATATATATATATATATATATTATATAAGTTAGTATCGATGATTTTTTTCCTTTTATTTCTTTCTTCCTTTTTCTTTTCTTCTTCTTTTTATTTCATTGACATTTATTAAAGAAGAAAAATCAAAAAATTTGCGAATACTCTGTGTTGATAGGTACGTGTTTATCATTTAGTTTGTGATTTCTTCGATTTCACTTCTTTTATAGAAGTTGCTTTCTCCACTTTTCGATTCGGAGATGAAGAAAGTCGAATAATAATTCCCCAATCTTCATAACCGAATACCAGTATCAATCGATCACGTGCTGAATATACTTTTTTTTAAAGAAACTATCCATGTTTTGGAGAACATATGTCTCTCACTATTTACTCAGAAAGATACAGGGATTATAAGTCGAACAAAGCAGAAAATTTGATCCAGTAAATTGGGTTTCCTCAAAGTTTAAAATATTTCATTTAATAAATATAAAATGAATTCACTCATTCATCAAATAAAATGAAAATCTCAAAATGTGGTGCTATGGAGACTTCCACAAAAACTACCTTCAAAATCCATTTTTACGAATTTTCAAATTCAAATTTCAGCTCAGGAATTGAATTGCACTCCAGTTCTTTCGAATGAATATTGCTTTCAGTTGGTTGGCAGTTTCGAGATATTCTTCAAGAATTGGAATTAAAAAGAGAATTCCTTTGAGTTTGTCGGAAGAATACCCAAAGCGAATTGATTATTGAACAGGCTTTGCTTGTTTCGTAAATGTCATCTAGGCCACATACGTTTTTTCAAGAGAGGCTGTACAGAAATAAATTCAAGCAAGGCCCAGCCTGTCTAACATGCAATTTTGAATAAATAATCTCAAGGATAAACTTCCTGAACCACCTTTCATGAAAGAAATGGAGAATCAGAAAGGAGAAAAATTTAAAATTGCTTTATCAGTTTCGAAGATGAGTGAAATGGAAATCTCTCAATACCTGATCTTGATAATAGTCGATCGAATCAGACCTATTCTATATAAAAACGTTGACACGTCTATCATTCGAAATTACATCCATTGGGTCTTCATAACCCCTCCCACTTTGCCTGACCTACACAACAGCTATGTTTTGTTGAACTCAAACTTTTCATATGACACTAGCATGCAGCCTTCCATTTCTTTGAAATGTAGGTTATTTTCAAATTGTGTAGGTCACTCAACCCAGAAAAATATTACTCACAAAATGAATCGTGTTCTAACTGAAAGGACAAATTGGAAGGCACGCCCCTTTAGATGGATGCTGTGACATAACACATCGAGCCATTGATTGAGAAGGGCCACATATAGGTCACCAAAGCTTGAATCTACTTCACAAAAAGCTGTTAATAGTTTTTAGTTAAGTCTGGAGAAGTAGTCAAAAAGGAATGAATAGCTACTGCTTGCTCTATTCATGTACAAAAACTGTTTTTCGAAATTTTCACATTTTCTAGTATTCATTAATACGTTCTAGTTTTTGTTCACTTACCTTATGAAAACGTATTTACGCCTCTGTAAGTCTTCTCACTCTATAAACGTTATATAAAATTTCTCAGAAAACACACTAACAAAATATAAATCTGCTATTCTAGGCAACCATGAACATTCAACATATTTTATTTACATTTTATTTAGAGTCCGTTTTTATCAAACAGTAAACATTCAACATTGATTTATATATTTTTTTATCATTGTTTATTCATTGTTTAATTAAAGTTGCACCAAAATTTTTTCGTCCTGTGGAAAAAATAAGAGAATGGTAACCCTGATGCATGATGTTCAAATAAATAAAATAACATCTCGTAGTTGTATGTTTATTAAAAAATAATACATTCATGTTACGTTGCTAACTGCATAAAAAAACATTCAACACAACCAAAGCGAAAAAATCTAGTTCACTTTCCGTGTGGTATGGTGAAAATATAACAACAAAGCCTTCATATATACAGCACTATTCTAAAAATCTGAATGAATGAGTGTACCTTGGACCAGTTATACATAACAACGATTTTTGTGGGGATAAAAATGTTTTTAAACGGAATCACAGCACTGTGGGATGAATCACATTATTTTAAGAGTTTTAGGAGACACTGTTGAGAAATTGGGAGATTGAGCATGGGTAATTTGTTAATTATGTATCAGGTTCGGGCGTACACCTCGGTAGGAAGTT
Source organism: Zygogramma bicolorata (assembly GCA_032362365.1). Taxonomy (NCBI): domain Eukaryota; kingdom Metazoa; phylum Arthropoda; class Insecta; order Coleoptera; family Chrysomelidae; genus Zygogramma; species Zygogramma bicolorata. The sequence goes on along the minus strand of JAVJAQ010005669.1, from coordinate 215,590 downwards.
CGCGATTCTGCCGAGCCGAAAGCGGATGGCACTACATGCAGCGTTGCCAAACTACTGAAGTCGAATATCGTGCAAGTCGATGAGAATTATCGTATTTGGATGCTGTTTTGTGGCTTCAATGGTTTAAATGATTAGATGAGTAGTTATCACCGGGACAGATAACTGAATCAGGAAAGGCGATACGTTGACGAATGAACCAGTAGTTTCAGTTATCTGACCTGATTCCAAATATTCTCCTGATAAAAATCTTATATCTCGAATCCTTGAAGATTGTCTCAGAGATTACAAATTTCCTTCGAAATCATATATAAAAAATATCAATTTGGTTAGAAAATACCTGAGGGGATATCCTTTTGGAACTCATATTTCCTCTTCCTGAAAATATGCTTCTACATACAGCTTCGTCACACTCATATAAAAAACAAATATATATAGCACAGAAAGATCTAGAAACAATTCAATCAATTATTTATCTTCCATAATCGACAACATACACTGTAAAGGAATAGTCATAGATTCTACAAAACTAGAGAACTTACAAACTAATTACTGTATATCAGAACTAGGTATTAATCCATTCAAAGTATGAAAAAATTCGTTCAATAAAAAAAAATATTTATTTATTAAATTATATTTCCCTCGTACAATTTTTTACTGATTCAGGTAATTCGTTGAATAGCCTTGGCCCAATACAGTTTGGCGAAAAATAGTTGATATTAGGTCTGGCAAAACGTATTCCCAAGTGATTCTTTTATCTTGCATTGATGTTATGTGAGTTATAATTCTTCGGCATTCCTCTCCTATTTCTGTGAACAAATGACCAAATATCAAAAATAAATAATACAGTCAGAGTTGATATGTTGATTTTTTGAAAAGATATCTGTAAGTGTGTTTCATGAGCATCTTACAATATTTTCTTGTGCAATGAATGTGTTCTTAGAATGTATGAAGTTGCTACAAAAGTTAATCAGATTATTAGATTAGATTATTTATTAAATGCTTAGCGATCGAAAACATGATTAAGGATACGTCACATACAACATATAAATATACAAACATAAAACTAGAGGTACTTGTTATGTAAATGTAACCATTCACAAATAAAATGAGATAAATAAATATATAATACCAAATACATACACTCACATAAATACATAAAATCAATTGGGACCAAAACTGTGAAATAATGAAAGCTCTATGGAAAGTGGATATTGAATACTAGGGTGATTCATAAATTCATTTGTGCTGTAACAGCAACCGTCAATTACAAACTGTTTGGGTTCTGCTTTAAAAATGTTTTCGCTTCTTTCACTTCTAAGTAGAGGATTGTTAAAAAAAAATCACCTGTATAAGATGGAAATTTTTCAGAAAATGAAGTAAAATGTTTACGAAGCCGTGTTAAGACTCTGTGCCCCGTAGGATAGGAATGGCTGTCAGATATTCGGTGATGATCACGTGATATATATATATATATATATATATATATATATATATTATATACCGCCTTTCATTCAAGTGAAATTTTGTTTGGGTTTTGAATTGATCTCCAATTGATTAGACAGTACCATTTCATCAGAGACTCTAATATAGATAGATATATAACGTTATTAGTTCTTTCAGAAACAATCAATGATATATTATCAGCATATGATGTTAAATGTAACAAAGGAGATATTGTACCGATCATTGTCTAGCCTGAAACTTGTTGAAAAACGGCATATTTCGAAAATACCGCTGATAAATGGTTGGATGTGAGAAAAACAGGTGGAAGGAATAAATGGAATTCAGAAATCAAAAGGAGAAGATAAAAAACTATAAAGCAAAAATTCAAATGAAGAAACGAATAGGAAATAGAATCACAATCAAAAATTTCAATATTGAAAATCAGATATCACTTATCATTTCGATTGTGTGTCTATTGTTCATTTCATAACTTTTTCGTTTATATTCTCTCTCTTTGTATTTTCGAAGTTTTTCAAATGTAAAATATAAGGTTCAATAACAATACCTACCTGACAAAGAACCATTGATGTGATAGAGCTGAACGAGCTCAAATTTCGTCCTATAAAACAATTCACATATTTTCGTCTCAACTGAATAATTTTTCAGAAAAACACATTTTTGTCTTTTTTCAGTCACTAGTCCCGTCGGAAGGTGGGGTTAGGTTAGGTCAGAAGTGAGTGGGTCTGTTCGGCCCACCACTGCAACCCACAAGGGTTTATTGTGGCTCACACCTATTCAAACTCGACCAAATAAACTCAGCTCCTTAACGAAGCCGATCAGTTTGTATGGTGAGTGATCTTTCAGGTCAGATGGTAAGAGTGAAACTTTGCCAAACTCTGAAAACCTGATTCGGTCCGCAGCGGGGCAGGCACAAATTATGTGCTCTGCTGTTTCATCATTTTCCAGACCGAGACAACACAAGCTGTCTTCTGACAGTCCGATTCTCTGGATATGATGATTCAAATGACAATGACCTGTGAGAAGGCCAGTTAGACATCGTAGTTCGTCCCTACTGTAGTCCAACAACTGTTTGGTTTCCGACTTCGAAGGGTGAATAAACGCCTTGGAATGAGTCAATCCTGGAAGATTTTGTCAGAAGTCCATGAATCTTCTTGCCATCCAAGTATTCAATATTTGTTTGGCGAAGACAATGACAGGTTCTGGTCCGATGAAGCTGCTTGCAGCACCCTCCTTTGCAAGAGAGTCAGCAGCCTCATTGCCTTCCAGGCCAGTATGGCCTGGAATCCTGACCAGAGACAATTTGTTAAATCTTCCTATTGAGGAGAGTCGTTTTTGGCAATTTGTGACCACTTTAGACGTTAATCGGTGAGAGACAATAGCTTTCAGCGCCGCTTGACTGTCCGAGAATATTTTTATTGATTTGTTTGTGAGGTTGGATTCTGCCAATCTCTCCGCACACAGTTCAATAGCATAAATTTCGCTTGAAATACGGTCGCATAGGTCCCCAGGCAGGTTGATATCTCTGTCCTGGGTTTGCGACTGAAAACATCTGCATCAGAACCAGAAGGTGTTTTTGATCCATCTGTGAACCAACAACTATCTGCTCTCAGTATTTTCTTCTCCCGGAGGATCCAGTCCCCTATACTCGGGAAAAGTACTGTATAAGGCAGTTCGTAGTTTACAGTTGGAGTCATAATGTCAGAGGTCATTCCCAGAATGCTGTGACTTCTAGTGTCAGTCAGCAGTCTAGTATACTCTGCATTAGATTGTTTTGTGCAATTAGCGATGTGCACAAGTCTATATGCAGTCCATCTAGCCTCTCTCTCCAGAAAAATGTGGAGAGGAGGTAGATCTAGAAGGATCTCCATGGCCGCTGACGGTGTGGTACTGATGGCACCACAGATAGCCAAACGGGCCTGTCTCTGTAAGCCAGAGAGCTTTGCCTGAGCCGTTTTCTGAGAAAGGAAGGTGGGGTACTTCTATTCATTATTTTATGAATTGATAACGAACCCAGAATTCCGGATTTTTCGCAATCTAACAATACACATTTCAGAAAAGAAACAGGAAATTGTTTTTTTTGACAAAAATATTCGTTTAAGAGTGATAATTTATATTTATTCCAAACACACGACAATTCTCAATCTGATTCTGAGATTGTTGAAAGAAGTATTGTGAAGAGGTTCTTAGGGCATACTAATTCCAAATATAAAATTGAATGAGATTATATATTCTATAAAAATAATAAGTGGCCTGGCAATACCATGACATGTCATGTCACCTTGTCCAAATGGTAGGCAGGCTGAGAATATCGTATGAAATCTGTAATCATAATAGATCTGGCAACGCTGACTTCGTGTCACTATCCAGAGGGATTCTGGAGTGGAGAGGTTCAGGATTCTTCGGAGATGCTCGGATGGCGAACACTGGGTCAGATGAAAGGGGAGGTACGTGAAAATTTTGCGTAGGGCAAACCCTTCTCGTGACAGTTACGATGCTTTGTAATTAGGCCAGGAGTATCAAGCCCAAAATTATTGGAATATGGGTGTAACGTGAAGTGTTAAAGTTATTGGTAGGAGAGAAATGCCGCCGTAATCGAAAAAGTTGGGCTATTTATTTATTATAACGTTACTTCAATGAGGTCATATTATTATCACTTATGTCATGGAAACCCACTGATCCAATCAATCTGAATGTATTAACGTGAAACCTTCTGGGTTATGTTTCATTGATAAAACACCAAACTCTCTATTCTATTTTTTTTGTTGCTCTTGGTCATTTTTTGTTGTGCGAGGTGGATGCCAGGACCAGAATTCACTCAACATAACCCTGGAAACTTTTCCAAGAGATCAATTACCCTGACACCAAACTGATATTTTTGCACTCGACGCGCGTTTCGTTAACAAGGTTAACATCTTCAGGAGAAGAAATTGATACTGAATCTGAAGCTAGGGTTAGATGTTCACAAACCTAAAGTTTTTTTGGTACGATATGGACTTGTTTGTTAGTGTTATTATTCTAATAAATTAATATTTATTAATATAAAGTCCATGGAATATCGATATTTTTCGAGATGATGGCGAATGAAAACTGATTTTTTTTCTGTTGAAAAGGCTTGTTTTATAAAAAAAAATTGAAAGTGGTGTGTCTGTCTCACATATGATCTAGATCCAAAGAGAATTATAGCTCAATGAAGCAGACTTGTTTTTTGCAAGAACCTGATTAGAAGTTATTAAACGTTAAATAACGAAAGAAAGAAAAACTAAAAGATCATATTTTGTGGTTATTGATAAGCCATTTGAATTGAGTACTATGAAATGTCTATTTCTTTATAACTAAACGAGTGGTGATGCAGAAAATATGGTCCACCAAAATTATGCAAAATAAAACGGTATAAGTCAGCCTTTCCCAGCGAAAATGATATTGACTCCATCATCATACAAACTGATGATATATCTGTTTATAGCTCGGGCAACTATCCCTGTGACATTGTGGCAACGAGAAATCATTAATATATAATCTGAATGTATGTCTGGGTTAACAGAAAAATTGTGGAAATGATAAACAAATTATTTAAAAAAATTGTAATTTCCTCTCAGAATAACTCTAAAACTGGAGAAGGTTCTCGAAAAATGATAAACTACATCAATGCAGATTTATTCCTAACAGGAAGCTTGGTTGTTCTTTCCTTTCTGCATGATGAAAAATAAGGGAGATAAAAGTTTGAAAAGTGTGTAGGATAGTGCGCGGACTACATGTCCCGAGCATCAACCCTTTTTCGTTCGACTACGAAAGGTTTGGGCATATTGATATGTATATTATTTTCATCACAGATAATTTCAATAGTCCGCGGCTTCCCTCTTTTCCTATCTCACAGTAACAAAAAATATATTTTTATATACCTATCTTCTTCACTTTCAGAATGCTTTTGAAAAGAAAATATTATTTTAGAATTTGGAATTTATATATCGAGCTAATGAATAGACATAGGATATATAGACCCAAACATAGAAAATGATCATATTACGACATAAATTGAAGTAGAATGGAAATCAATAAAATAATGGTGACTATGATGAATCTGTCATCTTTTTCAGTGGATTGAATTATTCGATACTCAATCTAGAATGATTACAAAATCTCATATTTCATTCATAGTTTATGATTGGTGGAGCTTTCCGATTTGTTGATCAGGTTACAACTGAGTTCCGACAAAATTGCAATCAGAAAAAATATACAGTTTCATTGCTTATGATTGAGAGGTCGTGAATTCTATTTCCAATGGAACAATATTTTCAACTTGAGAACTTTTCACAGCCATATTGGGAAATGACTCTTTCACGTTTTATGATTGTCGGATCCGTGAAAAACCATGCTGCTTCTGGGGTATGGCTGTTTGCTGAATGACTTTTTGTTTTTCATTTTTTCAATTTCAACTTCAACTCCCCATTTTTGAAGAGGTCTGACAAATTAGGGAGATTCAGTTTTTGTTGTCGATTGTATCTCAAATATCCTTTCAAGCAGTAGTAATAACAAGTGCCTCGAAGTTTTCATCCGTAATTGTTGAACTCAATATTCCCATAATGATTTGCAGTTTTCAAGACACCCGTTCAGATATAACTTGAGCCAATCTCTTACACTATATCATTTAAGAAGTCCTCTGGAGCACCGGCTTCTCGAAATTCTTCAAGTAAGGTACTTTCACCAATTTTTTCCTGGTGTACTCTCGTTGAGAAACATTCTCTCTCATTTCCATTCGGACCAAACTTGAATACCATAAGACTCAAATTCTTCGTTTGGTTGATCCTCATCATGAGTATTCTGCCTCCTTTAGCCACAGGAAAATTTCGTCGAATGCTGCTCAAAATTGATACCTTACATAGAGAGCCAGCAATGAGTTTGATGAAGTGTGGAGAAATGTTCCGATAAGAAAGAAAGTTGTATAAGTTCACAAAAAATATCACTGTTTTCGGTGCGATTCTGACTAACACTGGCTTCACAAAACCGCGACACATGTTTCGCTATTTTCTTCATGTATCGGTCAGTTCTATTCAAACTCATAAGCAATTGAAATCCGAAAAAGGCCCTCGGTCGGCGTATATAATAGTGAAGTTTTAGATTATACTGAAGATAATATATTTGTCTCGAAGGAATTCCACAAAATATAACTATGCCGCACAGTTTTATTCAAATACGGACCAAATATGATGCTTATTACATGAAAGAAAATCATATGAAAATTTCACTTAGGGACATACCTTATTTGGCTATTTCGGAAATGATTTTGAATTTAATTACTGGATTCTGCGATCTCACAGGGTTACAGGGAGTGAAGGTGAAATGAAATTGTGATTGATTTTTCATTCATTCATTATATTTTTCGATATCTCCCTATAATTTTTAATATATATTATAATATGTAATGAAACTGACTGATCATGAGGGGGAGGGTAATTACCCCCTTTACCCCCCTTGTATAAGCTCCTGATGCGCACACATGATCAAAGATCCTACTCTTTCTTTGAGGAGAACTGAAATATTCCCATAATTAAGGCCACAATGGTCGATGCCAAGTGAAGAGATTTGTGTAATGTACACAGGAGATCATAGGCATCAGACAAAAAAATCCAAGGGTCTATCCGAAGTTTTCAATGAATGTCAATATCATAAAACAACTTTTATTAAAGTTCTGAGCTTCCGAAAGGTATTCAGTGAGAATTCAAACAAACAAGTTCCTGGTTTTCTAGGAAGAGTTATCAAAATCATTATAGGATCATTCTTCGATCACAGACAGGACCTGCAAATGTCGATCGTGTTTGAGATAAGGTCTTCATTTGAATATAACAATGGATGAAAAAATTGAGAGATTCATCATAATCTATTCGTTCACTTCAAATAAAAAATGTGCATCGCAACACCAAACAAAGAAAGTGAGTTCCTAATATTATCCATTCTCATCAATAACAGAATACAGGGAATAACTATGACTTCATAGTTCAACCTTGACACTCAACATTCAGATCGTCGAGGCTGTAAATTATGCTGTAAGTAATTTATCTAACGCTATCTTGATTATGTTTATAATCATGGGATTCAGACAACTCTTCATTAGTTCTTTATTGTTATTAGAATTTATGAATATTGATCAATGTACTGGGAATATTCGGGAATCTTTTCCTAATGGGATTAATTGAACGAAATTTCCAGGAAAGAGAGCCAACTCGATTTCATTCTCAATTTATCTAAAAAAAAGATGTCATTCAATGTTAATAGATCGTCTTGGGAAGAAGGTTGTGAAAAACCCTGTTTCGACAATAAATGAAAAACATTCCGTTTATTTCGTAATTCTTGACCTGTTCGAAATTCGATGGCATTGAACGCTAATCGAGTTGCTTCTCTGTCCAGTAAGAAAACAACTGAAAATTGTTACATCCTTCTCACAGCTTTCCAGGATAACTGTTGCAAGAATTTTGTTGAAATTCAAATCATTATCGTCTTCAACCAATCAATTTCACTTGAAAATGGTCCAAAAATGTTTGCTTTGAATTCAAGTGGCTTTCGTAATTAATGTCACTGTCACTTGCAAACCCGTCTTACTCGAGAATTTGCTTTTTTCCGAAGGTACTGATTCACGAGTTCATAACCAAATATTTCTTCAATGATTTTCTCTTGTTTTTTATATGGACCTGAATTAACAAGTAAAACAGCAACATTTTATTTTGAGTGCCTTTCTCAACTGAAACTAACATATTGATTTACATTGATTCACAAGTACATTTTTCTATTCATTTTATTCCGGTGGAATTAGATTATGTAACTGATAAATAATATCGCTGGAATAGGATTGTTTCCTTACCAAAGTTGAATTAGAATTTTTCCAAATTTCAACAGTCCCCATACGTGTCACTGAACATTTCCTGCTTTCATTGAAAAGAGGACCCTTGATTCTTCTATACTCCAGTTTTTCATCCGAGTGGCCTATATTTTCTGTCTTTTTTCATAAATATGTGTGTTTGTTCAGTTAATTTCTGTCTAGTGCAATATTTTGCAGTGTCGAAATAATTAGCACGGAAGCTTGGCTATCCGTAAAAATATTGATCCTTCCATTTCGTTGGGACCTCGGATTGATTATTCTCGCGCATTGAAGTATAGCATAGATTTCTGCTTGAAATACAGATGTGTATCGTCCTGGCGGGTCACTGTACCCTAGATTCCTCCCCGAAAAATGTACACCACCCCCTGTAGCATATTTCGTCTTGGATTCATCTGTAAACCAGGTGCTCTAGCCGGGCATGTTCTCAGGGAGATTGTCTCTTCGCCCCTCTTCACGTTCTCTTATCATTACTGAAAAGTTCGTGTTGAATGTGAATTTGAATGTCATGTGGTCTATAATCATCTTGAGTACATGTCCACATGTCCCATGTGTTTAATGGTACTTATAAAGGTTTCCTTGGAGTGGTATTTCATTCAACCATAATGAAATCATGTTCTCTATTTCAGACACAACAAAAAGTACGAAATTCAGCAGCACTCTTCTACTCAACCCTCCTATTGGATCGTTTAGTTATGGTAACATAAGAAGTGGCAGATCTTGTAGGAGTGGAGGAGATGATTTCTTCCAGAAGTCTCAAAGATCATTTACCAAATCATTGCATTGTATGTTGGCTTCTCCCGAAACTTACCCACTACATAGCAGATATGATTTGAGTTCGAAATTCTATTATTGTGATGTGTCGTGTGTAATGGAAACCCACCAGAAAACACAAATCTAATTTCTTATAATTGGTCATGATGGTTTTCTATAAGACTTGACCAATTTGCAATACTCATCAATCACAGGGGATTCCACATAACTAGATTGTCTATGTTGAGTATAACATTCATTGAGTCCGGCATAACTCTTTTCATGGCAGCAATCTTACATCTAAACACGTGTTGGAAACCACATCGTTTAAATCGAACAATTATATCGAATGACATCAATTCGAATGGAGATTTTATATTTTTAATTTTCTTATGACATTCTCATTTCATCGTGGTGAAATATGAACTCTAGAATAATGAATTCGATGTAAAGACGAAAGTCTATTCGTGTTTTCATCGACGGTTGAGTGGTAGGTTTTTGGAGACATAAACACGTCTATGGATTTGATACATTTTTGGGGATTTTTTTCAAATTATCCCTTTGAAAGACACTCTCACGAGTGCACGCAGAAGAGTTATTTGTACAATTTACAAATTTGAAATCTAATCCACAACATATTTTTCATTTTACTCCCTCCATGAAAGTTGTAATTTATCTCGATTCGATTATTGAACAAAAAACATAACCTCATCAGCAGATCAAAGAACGTAAACCTTCATGGCCGGAGGTAACTGATTCTGGGGTGTTTTGCGGGTTTGTTCACCGTGGTCCACAGGTTTTCACTCCTGACGTTTCGCCTACAGCTGTGGTAGGCATTATCAAAGTCTAAGAGGTAACGGACACAATGTTCTCGTTCTCACAGCTTATACATGAGATGTTCTCGTTCTTACAGCACATACTTGAGATATATGTGCTGAAAATTGTGTCCGTTACCTCATAGACTTTGATAATGCCTACCACAGCTGTAAAAAAACGTCATGAGTAAAACCCTATGGACTATGGACCACAGCAAACAAACCCTAAAAAAAAACCAAAATCACTCATCAGCAAAGCTAGTGATTATTGATTATTCACTCCAATGCGAGTTTGGTCATAAAATATCTCGTTTAAGATGTCTATATACTGGTGTTTCTAATGTTGCGATATTGTTTCAGACAAACCTGTGGACAAGGCGTGGTAGTTTATCAGTGGCCAAGAGGGAGCGCTGGTTATCAAAAATTTCTACCAATTTTCGTGATCACTCGACCCATGGAACACGCTGTTGCCAATTCTGATGTTTTTGTTAAAGGATAGAGAATTTATCGGGACTGGATATGTGAGGTTATTGAAAACACCCAAACGCGCCAAATTTGTGTTTAACTTTATGCGTTATTCATTCCATGTAGTTTGAAGATAATTTCTCAGTTGGGATAAATTTGCATTGTGTTTCTACTGACCTGGACCAGAATTCGCAACGACATGGCCACTTGGCAACACAGGACTGTTATCTCCACTGCAAGAGTGCCGGTACCTGGCGGATTTTTTGCAGTACTACTACGCCTACATCATAAAATTTTTCATCAAGTTGGCCATATCGGTCGTCTGATTTGCTGACAATATTTTATATGTAGTGAAAACACCAGTATATAGCCACCTTAATCTCGTTCTTGGTTCAAACCACAGTTCTATTCACCAGCCATAACATTTTATTTCATGGCTAGACAGATGTTTCGAGCCACCAAATCTCCTCATCAGTGACACTTGGCTGGACTGTGAACACAAATATTATGAACTATCCTCTCCTTACGAAGTAAATCTCTGAAACTCGTGCAGATGGTGTAAACCTCCAAGAGCAGCACCATCTGCTGGATGACTACCAAAGTCTCAAACTCCTACTGTGGAGGTCTCCTCTGCCTTGGGCAGTATGAGTTTGAGACTTTTGTCTTCATCCAGCAGATGGCGTTGCCTCTTCAAGGTTTACACCATCTGTATCAGTATCATAGCTACAGTAATCCAAGACAAGTCGAATCTATATAACATGAGTGGCACCAAATGAAACAGCAGGCTTTGGAGACATTTTTGAAGCAATAATTGAAAGAACTTGCTGATCAGAATTCTTAATATTGAATCGAATAATTTCGTTGAAATAGATATTTTCTTGAAAGAAACTGATTATTTCTGAGGAGAGAAGGGAGTTTTGATAATTTGATATTTGTTCATGTCAATAAAAAAATACTATGGAACTTCTCGGAAGTGAGAGGTAAGCACATTCGCCTCTCAAGCGGAAGACTGGGGTTCGATTCCCCGCTGGGCCACCGTGCTGGGTAATCGCACGTTGAAAGGTAAGTCCTCGTCGATCCATTCAGCAATGAAAAGTGAAATCTATGTGGTCCAGCGCCCGTTGCTTCATCTAAGCAAGGAAGCAGCTATTTCAGATAGATTTTTGTGACTGATTTGAACGTATATAAATCATTTTTACATTTCAGCAGAGAGTAATTGCTGCATATTTGATGTTACTTCTTTTATAGAAGTTTTGTGTTCACTTTGCATTGATTTGGAGAAGAAAAAGAGCGAAGTCATTTCCTTAAAATCTTTCCTATATCATAACATTGCGTGTTAGTAGATGGATATTTCCATTCTCGAATTTTCAAAAAGTTTCCATTTATAATTTCCACACTGCTTCTCCACATATAAATCGCACCTGACTACCCTATTCGAAAGACAGAATGCTATGCTGAATCTCAGATCTTAGACAGATTTCCGAAAACGAACCAAAAATTCGTGTGAACAAGTTTTGAAAAAGAGAGCAGATTTGATTTGCGAAAGTATCTTAATTAATGTTAGTTCTTGTAGTTTTTGTTTGGCAAATTCGGGTTTGAGGAGAAGTTAATGACTAATAGGATGTGTTTCATTCAGAAAGGAATCTTTTCAATCAATGCAGCAACTTTTTGGGGTAGATTAGAATCTAGATTTCATTATCAATTCTTATTCTGTCAGATTGTACTAGGTTGATGACCAAAAAAAACTACCGAAAACTTATAGAGAACTTAAATGGAATATACTGAGCATATGTTACCGGACACCACATATATGCATGTGCTGCAGTACATGCATGGTGTAGTCTTAGAATGAACTTCATTCATGCGATCATCATGTGATTTTCATAACATGGAGAAAAAGGTCCAGGTAGGATTCGAACGCACGTCTGTGAGACCATCGGTTCTCTAGTCCAATGCCCTAACCATCTGAGCTGATGAGGTCTATTTTATATTTCTATAGATTTTTCTCTCAAAAATACGGTAATATCGTTTCATGCATGGTCGAAGGAAATTAGGCAAATGCACCCCCTTGAATTGTCTAGGTTTGGTGCTATATAGAACATAATTTCATATAAAATTGCAGTTGAAGATATACTGAGGAAGATATTTTGAATATTCCTCAATTGATGTTCTGAGCACTCTAAAATATTCTGAGAATATTGCTTGGGGTATATTTTGATCATATACTTTTTTCATATAGTTCAACGTATATGCTCAGCACGTTCCTTTTTGAAGGTTCTGGAGAGGATATTCTTTGTTTGTGCTGCGAGTATTGTAAAAAAGATACACCTATGTAGCATCTATATGCATAGAGTACCTCGAGTACACTGATTTGATCTGAGTAATTCTTGATTTTTTTCATAGTATCTATCTATTTCAGAGCAATACAATTCAAGAACATTTCCTGAAACTATTATAATTTCCTTCCTTTCGTTTTTTGGAATATACGTTTTCCACAATGATTCTGATTTATTTAACTCAAATGAAATTTCAAGGCTATTATAGTATCTCTGCAGTAAACATACTCACCAGAAAGGGCTTTATTTTGACAAATATATTTCATCTGCCAATAAATAAACCATTGAAGGGATTTGTTTTTTGCATTCAATTTGGCATGCTATAGTTTAGTTCAGTTCGAAATTGAAACACCGAAAATATTTTATCAAGTTGAATTAAAAAAAAAGTGAATGAAATCAAACGCAGCCATCTTCAGTACTTGAGGGGGATTTTCACTGCAAGTTCATGATATTTTTTTTCAATATATGATCCTCTTATAAACCTTACGGGTGAATGAAATGGGGTTTATATATACTTCAATAATATCGTTCTCAAATAGGGCATATTCCAAGTGAACTGTGAAGCCATGAGAATTATGTAGAATTATATTTTGCCTTTTCTCTTTTCCCAATCAAAAAAATAGAAATTACAAATCCTATGAAAGAATATTGTTTGAACGTCATTATTTTGTGGTGGATCAATATTTGTTCCGTAGTTTTTTCGGAACTAACCTACCACAATCTGAAAAAATAAGAATTATTAATGGAATCTATACAAGGGTAGAAGGGCAGATTTTCAATCTACCCCGAAAAATTGCTGGGTCTTTTGAAAAACAGTTCTTTCTGGATAGAACGAGTCTAATGAGTCAGCAACTTCCCGTGAAACTCAAATTTTGTCAAATGTCAATAACGAAGATTGCCTTCAAGAGATATTTGATTCTCTCTATTTTGCTTTGTGTAAATATTCCTATGTTTGCTATCTAATTGATTCAATTTTCATATGGTTGGTATATAAATTGAGCAAGAAAAAGTGATTTCTATGTTACCCTGTGCCCGTCGCCGCCATTTTTTTTTTGAATGAATCAAACGTCTTTGAATGATATTCACGACCTATCAACAGGGAGTGTTGTTTCATAGAAGTTGTAATTTCCATACTTTTATTCGAAAAAAGCCAAAAAATAGTACACCAAACTTCGTTCTCTCCACATAAATATCCGACTTCCTAACTATTATTTATAACGTGAGAATTATTAATGATCAACAGTTTCGAATTCTCGTACCTCCGATAGCGAATCTACGTATATTTCAATTCGTTCGTGATAGTATATACACACATAATGTCTTTTTTTGGGACAAATGGGAGATGACAATAAAATTGTCAGTAAACCAGGATACGAATTTCCAACGAAACAATTTCTCATCTCACGTTTTCCAATAAGCCATCATAATCGTGACTTCATGCTAATGAATCAACAACAGCTATAAAAACAATTGCCTCATGAACGCAAGCCATTGTCAATCATGAAGTGGTTCCCACCACTAGTTTTTTGTGCTCTGATTTTCGCAAGCCGTGGGGAAAATCCCTCTGATGAAAAATCAGGGGGTGTGGTGTACCTCATTGATGTGTTATCAGATCCAAAATTCAATACAGACAATAGTAATGAGGTCGATTATAAAGCTAGGCCAGAACCGAGTTATTTTTTGAAAGATCCAATTCCAATTGAGGAAGCTGGTGATGGAGTTTATTTCAGGCCAAAGGACGGAAAACCATTGAAAGAACCGGCGGTAAGTGTTACTTCCCGCTCCAGTACTTTGTTTCATCCAAAAACATTACAATTGCTGTATATTTCATCTATGGTTGAAGTATGCCGTTTCATTATTTGAATATCAGACTCGAACCATCAGACATTTTGGATAATAGATCATGCGATCCCAACACTGAAAAATATTCGGACAAATTCAATGTTTCTGTTATTCTAGATATTATGGATAGTTGAATATGCTATGCGAAGCACTTTCATAATATTTTAGATGGTGAGAGGAACTGTTACATCACGTATTCACAAAATTTTTATTGTCTTATGATGAAATTGAAGTATTTTGGTTGAAAGTTATCATCTCACTGATCTGATATCGTGTATGGTTGGACTTTCTATCCAAAACATACATAAATACATACCTACCTACCTCTATCAAGGCTGAGTTTCAAGAAGCAATCAGCTTTCATCCTTATCGTAATAAGCCAGGTTGAGCCCTTGACATAGCGTATCAACATGATGATACCATTTCTTGATGAATGAATGAAAACGATTATTATCAAATAGTTTCATCCTAGAAATGGCAGAGTATAGTTCTTGCTTGATGAAGCTATTGTATAGCGAAACAGGTATCGCCGTTTAGTAAACCCAAATATTTGAAAATCTTACAGGAAACTGTTCATTATTTGTTTGGCGCGTTGAAAACTGAAACATTGTTATTCTGAGCTCGAATTATAGAAGGGGGGGGGGGGAGAAGAAAAAAAATCAATAACTTTTCAACAATTCAAACAATCACAAACCGGACATTATTTCAGTGGACATTCTTTAGCGATAATAATACTCGAAAACATTTCAAAATCTGCTCAGGGCTTTCAAAAATACGAATGAACTTTGAACACTCATTATATCATCATCTAGGCAACGAACTTGAAATGTGAAAAATTAAGAAAAAACATTCGATTGAAAGATAGAAATTGGAACGTTTTCTAAAAACACTATTTGATTCTCACTGGATAGTTCACAGTTAGAGTACAGTTTCACTATACGATAGCTTCTTGAGTCGTGTTATAGTACAGGAAGTACGCCTGAAGAAGGCTATTGTACGAACAGAAGTTTTTATGAACTGTCTAGTAAATATCACATAATGAAGTGTTTCTCAATAGAGATATATATATATATATATATATATATATATATATATATATATATATTTCAGATTTTCGATGCAGTGAAGTCAGCACCTGCATATTCAAATTTAGCTGTAGTAATATGTGAATCTCTCACTGTAGTTTTCTACATAACGAATCCTCAGTCTTCTCGAAAAATTGCGGTATCATTCCACGGATTTGTGTTATTCATCAAGTATATGAATCGTAGAAATGTTTTTTGTAAATCAGAATTCCTGTTCGAAATGATTGCATCACAAATCCAATGTCAGACAGCTGATTCGACCTACCAGGTCTCATCAGTGACACTTGGTTGGACTGTGAACACAAACATTTCGAAACTATCTACTCCTTAGGAAGTAGGTTTCAGAGGTTCACTTCCTAAGGAGTAGATAGTTTCGAAATGTTTGTGTTCACAGTCCAACCAAGTGTCACTGATGAGACCTGGTAGGTCGAAACAGGTGTCTGGCATTGGATTTGTGAACGCAATCATTTCGAACATGGATATACTGATTTCTGTGAAGGACTGCAGCTTTCTGCAAGTTGACCGAAGTCGATTCTCGATCGCGGCGGGCTATTTGTTGCGACTTCGTCGTACGATGGCCCGCTGTAAGAGGTCTCCTCTGTCTTGGACAGTGAGAGTTTGAGACTTTGGTCGTCTCCCAGCAGATAGGGTTGCCTCTTGGAGGTTTACACCGTCTGCACCAGTTTCAGATGTTTTTTGTATATTATTCATTCCATCCTGGAACAACTGTAAAGGGCGGAATCTTATTTTTGTAACAAGAGGGTGCATGCGAATTGAAATGTATTGTATCTTGAAAAACTATTGGCCAACACAGTACCTACGAGTTATATATAGCATCCAGAAGACATAATCTATCAACACATGAATTGAAAGATATAAAAAACAACAAGAGGTTCGTGAAAGAACTGAAAAAATGGATTTTCACAGATATGTCGAAGCCGACTAATGTTGACCTACCCTTTTTTATCGATTTAATATATATTTTTAACAACTTTCTCAGATCTTTTCACAGAACGTTGACGTTTTGTTAATAATTAGCTGTTAATCTTAGTTCAAATTCAATATGTAATCTTATCCACCTTCGTTTACTGTTTTTTTCATATTTTTTCCTTTTTATGTTGCATAATCAAATCCTCAATTGATTTGTTCATCACGCACAAGCTGTGACTATCACAGTTTCAGTGATTATCTTTGTTTATTCATAGAGTGATTGCTACATATTCTTAAATTTTGTAATTCATTGGTGAAAAAGCAATATTATTATTATTGACGAAAAAAGAGGAATGTTTTCGCCATAAAAAAAAACTTCGGATGAACGTTTCGAGAGATATGCAAGGAATGTTAATCAGAAAAAATGAAAAAACTCATGCAGTGCCATGTAGGAGTTTTACTTAAATTTTTCAAAACCGTCTTAATGATTCATCAAGTATTGAGTATTTCTATTCAAATCAAAGTGAATATATGTTTCTGAACAGTTTCCACTGTTCGTCAGGCTTCATCTCGAATAAGATTGAAACTTCTCGTGATAATTATAGATATTAATTTCCTCAGTATAAGTACATTTTCCATCTAGCACACTTCATTTTCAAAAATCAAGGTGAAACATATAGAGTAGTACTCCTTTAACCCTTTCCAACTAGGCATTCCTCCCGAATATCACTGCACTAAGTTTCCAAAAAACTTTCTGCAGAAAATCTAAGGTCATTGTGGAAGACCCATGTATTGCTGAAAGTTACTAGGAACATATTCTATAAACCCTCAATCCATTACAAATTCACTGGAACAAACATCATTGTTCAACTTGATTCGCTTATACTCATACCCAACAATCGATGACATTGGAACCTTTGGTGCAAAAATTTAAACTTTTCGTAAAGATCTCTTACCCTCGCACCACATTAGACAAGGGTAACATCTTCAGGAGAAGATAATTGATCCTTACCTGACCTTGAAATGATATGTTTGATGTTAGAGAAATTGATCTCCACTATAAGTTTTTATTCATAACCACTCTTCAATATGTAAATAATATCGAATATTTTTGGTGGTAGTAAATGTGATTTATAATATTTTTTTCCAATTTTCAACGGTTTCCACTGGAGTCCTTCAGCAAGTATCCCTTGTCACTAACTCCCTACGCCATTCCTCAGGAGCAGAATGGTTATTCGCTTACCCGTCAGCCATGAAACGGTTTCTTCTTACTTAAGGAACTTCTCGAGAGGAAAATATCTACTACATTAAGGAATCGATCGAGGGGCCCTTAGACCCTAAGACAGGTCAAGAACATGTTGATATTTTCATAAATCTGAACAATAACGTTGGTGAATGGCCTTAAAAATGTCGAAATTCCGATAATAGTATCATAAATTGAATTCCAAAGACCAAAGTCAATAAATCTGAAAAGCTTTTATAGGCTTTTACAACCTAACAAAAAATATAATATATAAAAATTGTCTAAAAAGACCCAAACCGTTTGGAGTTCACAATCTGGAACTAACATAAATGTGTGTGTGAACCTAAAAAAAATTTAAGAGATACCTATTGATTATTACGACTCAATTGGTAAGAGTATCACAATGAGATTGGTGTTTTATGAAAATACTGAATTCCTTGAATATAATTCATACGATTTTACTTCATCCATCTATTCCTGGTTTATTCACATGCGCGTTGTGAAAAATTTTCCCTAAAATATACCCAAGGTCATTTTTTCGTATGGGTTGAGTACATTTTCGACATATTTGTTATTGTCAGTGCTGAAATCAAGGAGGATGGAAAAAAGCACTCCAGCTAGCTCTATATTTGATTCCAATCCAAGGTTCAGTAGATGTAAACAAAATCACGTGCACCTAATTTTCACCAGGGACGCAATGAGAACAAAATATTTTTTACTGCAGTTTCAATGAATTTTAATGAGAAATTTTAGACATATAAAGGAGCAAAAACACTGTTTTCTGATATATACCTACTCCGAAAGTATTTGAATAAAACACAATATTCAAACTACAATATATGTATTCTGAAAGAAGCAATTCAAACAACACAAAATACCCGTTTTGTTATTATCATTGAATGAATAACGATGCTCATGTTTGGTTTGCAGAAACTCATATTCCTTCCTCCAAATGTACTACACCGCAAAAGGCGTTACTTATCGAAAGTAGGGCTACTGAGTGGAGGCCCAGGCGCAGGTTATGGAGGCGGATTTGGTGGTGGCGGTGGAGGCGGAGGAGGGGGAGGATTCGGTGGTGGTTTCGGAGGAGGGGGAGGATTCGGTGGTGGAGGAGGTAAAGGTGGTGGAGGGGGCATTGGCGGAGGCCTAGGAGGAGGCGGATTAGGAGGAGGTAGGAATGTTTATTTTTCATATTCAAGATAAAAAATTAATCATATTTGAGTTCATCCTTAGATCAGTCACTGATTTATTTCTCCTTGATGATAACACAAGGTGAAATTGTTATTCAAAACAGCGGGTTCACCTGGGAGTTTCCTTTTTTTCAGAAGCCTTTGAGTTCCAATCAAGCTCTGTTCCTTATTTGGCTTCTGATTTCATCTCGGTATCGGTGGAAGATGAAAAGCTCGTTCACATTTTTATAAGAAGTCCTCTGATGGGAAGATTTTTACGAATCCATAATGAAGCATATTTGAAGATAAGATGAGTTAGATATTTTTTAAAATCATACACTACGGCTCGCTACGAGTCCTATGAAACTTCTTGGGATGCTCCCAAGGGCGCAAATTAGACAATGATAAAACAATGGAAATTTAAAATGATTGTTGAAGATATAAAACAGGTATGTTCGAAAAAAGCAGACCATGGGAGAAAGATACATAGAAGGTTTCTGTTTTCAACTGTTCCCAATCTGTGATAAATGAAAATCGGTCGTATATTCACATCCTCTCAATATTTGCTTTTCCCAGAATATATCACCATTCATTACGGCAGCACGAGGAAGTTGATTATATGCCTACAATTTCCTACTGAAGATGTTTTCACCTCTGAGGAAGCTTCTGGAGTCATTATTTTCCCGTATTCATTTTGTTTCACTTTTCATATATTTTCAGGATGTATCTTTAATAGCAATCCATTTTTGAATACACATTGTCATAACGGTTTTCCTTCAGGCGGTCATGGTGGTGGCGGAAAAGGAGGTGGCTATGGCGGAGGAGATGGAGGATACGGAGGTGGGCCTGGAGGCGGCTTCGGAGGCGGAGGTGGACCAGGAGGTGAGATTCGCATATTATTGAACTGAAATCTGTGTTCGGTCTAGTATATGTTGAATATTCCATAACAATTCACGATAGTTGACGGAAAATATTTTCATTAAGGGTGATTCGAGTTGAATAATTAATAACCTCACTGTGTATTATGGTTGACAGGGCTTCCTGACTAGTTTTTTCTAGATAAAATCTACTTTTGAATCCAGCACATAGTTTCGATAAAATTTTGGAAGAAATCTAGTTTATTCCAACCGTTACATAGGAATCCGAAATCAACGCATTTCTCTCCTTTCATTCGGAAGTCATAGCCCTTCAAAAGCCAGAAAAATGCACGAGAATATGGAAATGTTTATGTAACATCTTGATGATAGAAAAATATGTTCTGATGCAAATGAGAAGGTGGAATACTCCCTTTTTTCTTCGAGGGCTTAATAGCTTCCGATTGAAAAGGAAGTTTTACCTTCTAATTTATATTCTACGGCTCAAAATACGTCAATTGGATGCAGACTATTTTAAAAACTAGCTGCTGTAGTTCGAGAAAAACTCTACCCAAAATTTTTCTTTTTCAGGTGGTTTTGGAGGAGGCAAAGGAGGTGGTGGTGGTTTCGGAGGGGGCGGTGGATTAGGAGGCGGAGGAGGAGGGGGACCTGGTGGTGGTTATGGTGGTGATGGGGGCGGTGGATATGGAGGATCATCAGGTAAACTACATTTTCAATCAAATACCATTCCTGAAATTTATGAATTCATTAGGCTTGATTCATATTTCATTCTTGCGATATCTCAATTGATTGAAAATATGAGTTATATCCATTTTCCCATGAATAGTTTTAGGAATATACTCTTCGAAATTCAAGATCACCATTTTTTATATTCGACGGAGAAATAGGAGAAAGTATAATTACAAACTACACTATGGATATTATTACTTTGACTCAAACGCTTCGTGACTACTTTATGGTTAACTCACTTCACACAATTATATTCACGTACTTAAAATGAGCAATATAATCATATATGAAAAAACCGTTTCGATTTGTGGTCCTGATGCACATACTGATAGTCTACCTTCTCGAAATATGCTCTGTTTCAACTACAAATGATAATCTGTGTGTTTCTTTTTTTTATCAGTAGGCAAATTGAGAAGCTGTACCCAAATGTTCCATAAATATCATTAAATATCTGATAATTCGTCATGGTAAATGATCAAAATGAAATTGTATGAACAACATAACTATTTCTGGATTGTTGACAGCTATATAATAGCAGATTCGAATGAATTGATTCCTATAAAATTATCTCGATCCTGATGGGATCATTCATTTGTGTTCTGGTTTTATCATCAGGTGGTGGTTATGGCGGAGGTAAAGGAGGTGGTGGAGGTCTTGGAGGAGGCAGTGGCTTCGGAGGCGGAGGATCTGGGGGTTCAGGAGGAGGCTATAGTGGAGGTAAAATAAAAAATAATTTTCATTTCCACAAACATTTCTACCTTCATCTTCGTTTGGTAATTTACTTTCGAATTCAAGGATGACTGGTTTCAATGGTAGCATACAAGTGCTCCAGAGAGACCATACTCTTCCAACTCTTTTCAAACCGAGCGAAAGATCCGACAAATACCACAAACATTATAATTTCATGAGTACCATTGGTCTTGAAATTTTGTCAAATGAATTATCATTTGCTTTTGACTCGAACTTTATTATTTTCGAGCAATAATAATCTAATCTAACACCCAATTATGGGTTATGCTGGCTGTGAGCCTGGTATTGCTTATGGCAAAGTTCTCATAAAAAATGACATTCTATTGGTAACGTTTTAACTATCAATGGTTTTATCAAATTTTAGGAGGTGGTTATGGCGGAGGCAAAGGAAGTGGTGGAGGTCTTGGAGGAGGCGGTGGATTCGGAGGAGCAGGTGGAGGTTCCGGAGGAGGGTTCGATGGAGGTAAATTTTCAAATAATATATATCCTCATGTTACTCCAGGGGCTTCCTTTTTCATATTTGTTGACCTCATGATTCGTGTTGATATTTGAATATGTTCGGTGACTGATCGATCAAATGTGATGACATTGTCACTTAATCTCAATGCTATTTTATTCTCATAGGTGGCGGTGGTCATGGAGGTGGAGGACATGGTGGTGGTGGCTTCGGAGGTGGTGGACAGGGTGGTTATGGTGGAGGCGGACATAGTGGCGGTGAGTTAAATGAATACTTCAATAACGCACTATGTTGATAGGACGAAAATCGATCTGGAAGTTCGAATAGGAAAATTCTCCATTATGATCGAGAGAATATGAAAAAAGACTCATTGAATTCAGAATTTTGGAGAATGTGTGTGCAAAAATTGCGTTCGCCCAAAAACATTATCATGAGTCATAATTAGGATAATCACCTGTTACAAACTAATTCCATATCGGACCAAAAAACTTGAGGTAACAGCTAACCCTAGTCTTCAGATTCAGTATCAATTTTTTTCTCCTGACGATGCTAACCTAGTTAGCGAAACGAGCTTCGAGTGCAAAATATCAGTTTGGTGTTAGGGTAAATGATATCTAGAAGAAGTTCTAGTTTTTACAGTAAAATTTCCAATTAAAAATTGCCCATTTCTAGGAATTTGTACTGGAAATAGCAAAATTTTCTTCCTGAAGATGCTAGCCTTGCGAAACGCACGTCGGGTGCAAATAATATCAGTATCGATTTTGAAATAAAATGCATTCTTGAAAAATAACCCTATTGCGATCAACAGCCGACACTTATATTCTTTGAGCGATTCATTATTCGAAAGGTCTCTTCGATTGAATTTTCCCAAAGGATACCGCACACTGTAATAGGGAAAGTGGCCCTCTGTCGAATCGGCTGAATTTTTGATATGTTATAATCCAAGTCATTATAAACAAAAAGTTACATGGGCACAACTTTTTTTATAGACTAGTTTTGACGCTAGAGGCCCTCGAAAACTTTCATTTGTTCTTCATTGTTATACAACACGGAACGGTATTCTGGATAATAATCACTAATCTTTTTAATCAAAATCTAAATATTCATTATTATAAGATACTATTGAAAGTATTGTTACCTGCAGGTGATCAATTATACAGTGTGTTCCAGCTATTATGGTCATGTTAATATTATTTAAATGAATGATGAAACTCATGGAAAATATAAAAAATTGTCTATCATTTTGATAGAGTTTTGTCGAATGAATATTACTATATATCTGATTATTATATTGATGCTCAAGGAGTGTTGTGGAGAAACTCCTCCTAACGGGTCAACTAAGCCTCTAGTCGCACATTCAGCATAAATGTTATATGGAGAAAATAATGGGCTCTAACTCAATATATCATATGTAACATTTAACGTACCCATTTAACCTGGTGGACCTAATGGAAAACTCTCGACTGAACCCTAATCATTCATTCGATAATTTACAGGTTGTCCCATATGAGAACATATCAATATGATCAAAGAAACAAGGATAATATGCAATAAACATGTATATCTATCTACACAATCATAGGTTCTTCATTATTATGTCTCTCTGCAGCATCAGATATGGTATGAAGTATTTGCGTCGAAGGATACCTAACATTGGCGGCATGACGGGCATATCCAAGGTACCAAAGTTCGCTGGCTACATGGGAACATGTACCCAATATACGACTTCCTGATTTGCACGTACAGTAGTACCCCTTTATTGGCACACGTTCCAAACGTGTCTTCGTAGCAGACCCTCTTCTTCTATTCTCAATTGGAGTTCATTTATTTCATTGGCACGGCTCAACATTATTTGAGCTAGCTCAGCATTGGCTCCTTCCATGGTAATTGGTTCATGATATACTTATTGATTATCGCACATGCTATTCTGATATAGTCTCCTATATGCCGAACTTGTGGCATTGGTACAGTATCTCTGAAGAAATTGAACATATTTTTTATGACCTAGTGCTACGGGCATTTTCACTACTATACCTAAGTCAGCCAAGAAGTTCTGTGCGTCACGGTATCCCCTATCTAACATGAAGATATCTCCTTCTTGGAACCAGTTCCTCAGACCCATCAAATCTCGTTCATACTCATGTCTCAACATTGCCGCATCATTATTTCTTGAATCAGCAAAATAAGGTCTGTGAACATCTAGGATATAACCATTGGGAGCAACAATCAAGGCTGGTTTCAAGAGATTATATCCCTTGTGTACACAGTACGATTGACGCAATACTTGGAATGTCCGACTTTTGGGTATTTTTATATACGTTCCGTCAATATAAGCTATTGCTCTAGGATAATTTTGTTCAGGATTGTAGAGGGTGTTTGCAAAATATGTAGCATGTCTAGCAATATATTGGCCTCTCTCTATATGCTGATAACCTAAATTTTGCGGAACGAATTGTTGTAATAATGATACACGCACTTTTTGAATTGCCAAACTCACAGCTTGACGACTGGAATAGGAAAACATGCCCATCAAGAATTGATCGGAAAGTCCTTGTCGTAATTTGCACAAGAAACATAATAAATCTTTTTTTGCTACTGTTCTATTTTTCTCGTGAATATTGACGCGATTGCAAAATCGAAGAGGTCTGTGAACTGCTCTTGTTTTATAGGAGTTAACGCCTGAAACTCTTCATCAGTAAAATTATTCTCGCAATTGTATTTATTCGTTGATTTATAGTTCAGCACAGCTTCTCGTAACGATACTAAAATATGTTTGAGTTCATTACCTTTCAAATTGTATGGTCTTGTCATTTCTCTAAGCCCATTCATGAAAGGTGGCAGAGGATATCCCTCCTCATTCAAATGACCATCACAGATTCCGACGCCGTCAGGTGCGAACATTCCTGTCTTCAGAAATACATACAACCTAGCAGAAGGTGACATTCTACCAATATTTTGAGATCCACCACATACTAAACATGATGTATGAGAGGTCCGCAACAAAACTTTGAGTACAGTTGGATCGGGATCTTATTCATAAGATTGTATCTCTGAGAGAATACCCAAATGACAGTTCTTGCAAATCCTTGCCTGTTTAATGAAAGGTACTTGAGGCAATTCTAATTCATTCCTTCGACGTTCGGCAATGCCTCTGCTTTCTTCATTCAAACGTACCATTTGCCTTGGTGTTCCATTGTATTCACCCCCATAACATTCAAATCTCACTGCGAAATTATACGCCATGTTTACATTTATATTGACATGAAGTAACAAACAAAACCTTGCTAGAAACTTTGACATAACTTCCAAAGCCATCTACAAAAAATGTTTTTTTGCTGTAAAGGGATGCAATGTTCTTATATTATCCAGTAGGTACTCTCCAATTTCGAAAATGAATAAATTTTTTTTAGAGAAATCTGGACTATAACATCTTTATACAGGGTGGAGCAATACTGCGTCAAAATTCGATTTCTAGAGTTTTATTGTGATATCGATATGAAAACGAAAATTTATTAGACAACGCAGTATTTAGGACAAACATGATTTGCATATACAGGGCAATACAAATAAAATCGGGTTGGAGGTTGGAGTGCATCATTTTAAAATTGAGTACCTATAATAATAATAATAATGTTATGTATTAGTGAATTTTTCAAACATCTGCGTATCCTCTATCCCACTAAACCTACTATAATTGATTGTCTCTGAATCACTTGGATGTTATAGGTACTACTTTTTGGTCAAGAGTAGTCCATTTGCATACTCTAAAAATCCATGAATTCATAATGATAGATTTCGGAAGAAAATGTTTGTAAGGCCATTTCATAGACAGATTTGTAATATTTCTCATTATTTTTCATGGTTTAAAATTTTACAAGATGGTCGAACAATATTTTTCAGTAGGTACGTTTTTCGAATATACCTAACTTTCGATTCATATTGAAATAAAAACTCCTTATTTTTTTTTGACTATGTGATGTAGAATAAGATTCATGAACATTTTTTCACTGTAGATACCTTAGACAATTTGCAACTATTTTCGAATCATTGAACTTTGAAAATTGTAAGTAGCTAGAACACACTGTATAATTGACCGAATGTAACAACACCAAAGAAAAATACTTTC
Organism: Zygogramma bicolorata; assembly: GCA_032362365.1. Lineage (NCBI taxonomy): Eukaryota > Metazoa > Arthropoda > Insecta > Coleoptera > Chrysomelidae > Zygogramma > Zygogramma bicolorata. The sequence continues at coordinate 189,683 of JAVJAQ010005669.1, read as the reverse complement.
GATAGTATCTTATAATAATGAATATTTAGATTTTGATTAAAAAGATTAGTGATTATTATCCAGAATACCGTTCCGTGTTGTATAACAATGAAGAACAAATGAAAGTTTTCGAGGGCCTCTAGCGTCAAAACTAGTCTATAAAAAAAGTTGTGCCCATGCAACTTTTTGTTTATAATGACTTGGATTATAACATATCAAAAATTCAGCCGATTCGACAGAGGGCCACTTTCCCTATTGAAGTGTGCGGTATCCTTTCCAAAATTTTTCAATAAACCGAACCAAAATGGCGGCATTGAACTATTTGGACGGAAAACCCGATTCGAAACCGAATGAAATTATTGAAAATCTGTACGCGGTTACAAGAAGTTCACGAAGAAGTACATTAGTTCTCAATCATTCTCAATTTCCTAGGAGGCGGGTACGGCGGAGGCCCAGGTGGAGGAGGAGGCTGCCATGGAGGTTGTGGTGGAGGAAAGGGTGGGGCGTTTGCTTCTTCATCAGCCTCTGCGCATGCAGGAAGCTAGTGAGTACTTCTCTCATTTTATGATTAGATATCCTCAATTCCATAAAGAATAGAATAATTCACCATCAAACTCTTTAAATCCATTTATTTCGAGGCTAACCCATTTCGATTAAACAGCTGAGAAAACATATCGACATTATCAGCGAAACGGCTCATTAGTAGGACCTGAGAGTATATTTTGAGAAAAATTTAAATATTTTGAATGTAGTTAATGTCTGTTACCTATATTATGCATTTTTATTCATACATTTCCTCATTAATATGTTTTGTTTTCAGCCGAAAGTAACGGGTATCCCATCTCTCCAATTAAAAAAATCAAAGGTGTTTCACAGTTGGATTATATATGGCATTCAATTGATTAAGTTGATATTTTTTGAATAAAATTGTTTTGTAATGAGAACATTTTTTTTTCTTTCCCTGCTCAGTAATATTTGGTTCGCAGGTCTTGCGGTAAGTAGATAGATAGATAGATAGATAACTTTATTGTATCTGAGAAAAATATTTACATCTCATTACAAGAAGTTCGATAAACCTATGTTAGTTTATATACTTATGTATGATAAATACGATAGCCACACACACATCAGAAACATACCTACATACATACACAGTGAGTGCTATGCATTAGGTGAATACAGAAAACAATAAGAAAAAGAAAAGTGAAGTCGTTATTCGTTTAAAATAAATGATCGAATACGAAGTATGTTGATGATTACATGAACAAGGCTTGAAAGCTTGGGAAAGTCACCAGAACTCAGTAAAACAATAATATCATTCATATTTTGTATATGCGTGTATAATGGGCAGTTTCTGATTCCACTAAATATAGGACAATCAAGAAGCATATGCGCAAGTGTTTCATATGAATGAAGGTTACAAAGTGAGCATATCTGTGAAGTATCTATAAGATGGGTAACACCTTGATATGTTATTTTGAGGTAATGTGGCCACATAATCTAGGTTGAGCTATAATTCTAGAAATATAAATAGGGGCCAATTTTTGGAGATAGCTTTCACTTTGGTCAGATGTTGAAATTTGTGAATATAAGAGAGGGTAAAACGATAAAGACAATTTTTCTTTATCAAGATCTAAAAGTTTGTTCCTATAGCAGTCCAGAATCTGATTCATTAATGACTTAGAGTTGCTACAGAGGTATCTTGGCCATAGATCTGAGCAGTCAGCAAAATCGAAGTAAGCCTTTATTTGATTCAAGTAGTTGTATTTGATGTTGTTATTATGTAGTTTCAATAGACGTAAGTAGCAGCGTTTTGATATCCGGGCATCATCTGTAGATTTAATTTTGTTAAGCCATGTTAATGAAGCTTTGAAGACTAGGCAACATAATTTGGGTACACCAGTTTCCAATCTTATCATAAAATCTGGAGTAGTTTTCGATAGACACAGTAATCGTTTGAAAAAATTAACCTATATCCGTTCTAATATATCATCGTAGCGTAATCCCCAGATTCCCACTCCATAAGCAAGCGATGAAAGGATAATTGAGGAGTAGAGTTCCAATCGTGCCTCCCATGAATTCATTTTGGATCTGCTCATCAGATTCATGACTGCACCAATGGCTTGTTTACTTTTCAAGACGGTATTTTTTGCCATTTGGAGATAAAGTCCCGAAACTGTAAAAATTACACCCAGATAAACATAGGATCTAACAATCTCAACTTGTTCGTTATTAAGGAAAAATTTTAAATTGGAGTGGCTACTGTATCCACCTTTACTGAAAACCATCAGTTTTGTTTTTTGAATATTCACGAATAATTTGTTTAGTAGGCAGTATTTTTCAAGAGTTTTCAATTTGCGGGCGATATCGATTGGTGATTCTCCAAACAGGACTAAATCATCGGCATAAAGCATCAGCAGAACATCGTTGTGGGAGTCGATACTCATTCCAGAGCACCCATCTGCCCGAAAAAATGATTCGATATCTGATAAAAATAAAGAAAATAAAATTGGACTCAGAGGTTCTCCTTGCAGGACGCCTTCTGATATTGCATATTTCTTTGAAAAAAATCCGTCCACTTCCAGCGACATTACTGCGTTGTCGTAAAGAGTTTTGATAATTCTAATGAATTTAGAGCTTATTCCGATTCTAAACAGCTTGTGCCATAATAAATCATGATTTATACAATCGAACGCCCTCTTGAAGTCCACAAAGACGGCAAAAACCTTCCTTCTGGGTAATCTTAGGTGTATTTGGAGAATAGAATTCAGTATGAAAATGTTATCAGAGCAACTTCTTTCTTTCCTGAAACCAAATTGACACTCTGGAAGCATGTTGGTTTCTTCGCACCAGTTTGATAGACGATTGAGTAAAATCAAAGAAAAAACTTTTGCAAAGCAATTCAATAGTGCAATACCTCTATAGTTGCTGGGATCATCTATAGGCCCTTTCTTATGCAACATAGTTAATATTGTTTCATACCAAGCTGTAGGAATTTTTTCAGTGAAAAGTAAAATTTGATTGTATAATCTACAAAGATACATGAGCCAATTTTGGGGCAGATTTCTTATAAACTCATACGCAATACCATCTCTACCAGGAGATTTGCCGTTTCTGCACACCTCAAGAGCACCACATAATTCATTATATGAGATCTCTGAATCCATGTGATAGGACCTTGCATCGTAAAAGTTTGAGTTTGAGAGGATTCTTTGTTTACTAATTGTGTCGTAAAACATTTCCCATTGCTCAAGATTAATGGGCGAGGATTTATGGCGAACTTTGAAGGACTTCAGAGTCTTCCAGAATTCCGACTGATTTTTTGTGTTAGTGAGCTTCTGCATGATGCTTTTTTGATGTTCGTTCTTTTTTGATTTCAAAATTTTTTTGTAATCCCGTTTTGAAATGAAATAATCTGTTCTGAATGGTTCAAGAAAATGATGCTTTTTGCATTTATTGAAAGAGTATTTTACTTTATTTTTTGCATTTCTACACTGACCATCGAACCACGGTTGGTTTCGGGGAGTACCTGGATTATTGAATTTTTTTGTTACTAAACTGATACTATTTGAAACCGTGTTAATCGTATCGACAATATTTCTATAAGAATTTTCGATATCAAGAATTCGACCGACATTCGGTGAATACTGCATGATGTTATGATAGTTTATACTTTTATCATTATCCCACTTCAAAATTTCAACAAAAGATTCAGTTTTTGGACCGCTAGTGGGAATATCGAAAAAAAGTTTGAGGCATAGAGGAAAATGATCTGATAGATATTGGTGTTTTAAGATATGAAAGTCCTCAATAATGTCCAAATTATCAGTACTGCAGAAACATAGGTCGATCACACTCTGGCCTTGTGAACTGAAGTAAGTATAGTTTGCAGGTCTATCACTATTTATATGACCATTGATGAGGGAAAGATTATTGAAAGACGCGAAGTCAAGCAAAAAGTGGCCTCTTACGTCAGATTTTTTGTCAGTGCTACGCATATCTGGATAGAGTTTGGTATCCTCCAGAAGATCCGCTGATATGATACTATTTTCGCCAACTCTGGAGTTGAAATCTCCGGTCATAATGAAAGGAATATCTTTGCAAGTTTCAAATATATTATCCAGCGTGGTCTGGAGGATTCCAAATAGCTCCTCGTAATTGACTGACTGATTAAAGTAAGTGTGGCATAAGATTAATTTTACAGACCTAATAGTAAATGAGCACACCAGCCACCAAGGCGACGAATCGAGGACGCTCACATTATATCGCTTTTCGTAAAAAATTGCAAGACCGCCACTTGCGCGTCCTCGAGACCTCTCCCTGATGGCAGGTGAAAAGACAACATTGTGAGTTTCTGAAATACTAACAGGTACCTCCATATTGCCAGATATCCATGTTTCACGAACACAGAGGATATCAAGCTCATTAGATGGTAGATCTTCCAGAAGATTGAAAATGTTTTTGAATCCGTTGACATTCCACGATATTATTGTAAGTTTGTGTGAAGGTTCTAGTTTTTTGCGAAGTGTCCTTGATTTGGTTTGTTAGATTTACGTGGGTTATGTTCCGGGGATCCATCTTCCTCTCGAAGTCTCTTCACAATATCATGTCTTTTTTCTGGAACAGGCACTATTGTAGGATTATTGTTGATGTATTTCAACATCACACTTTCTCCCGCAGCTTTTCTCTCGTTCAGGGCAGTGTAGATGTTTCTGATTTCTTCGCTTTGCTTTGGCGTTCTGTCACATTTGATTTTTAGGTTTGGATTTCTGGTGGAGATTTTATCTTTATTTCTAATGATCTTCAGAACATTCTGAAAGTCCGTTAGTTCAACTTTCACAGGTCTGCTGGTACCTTCCTTATTTTTGCCTATTCGTTCAATCCTCCTGATGGTTAGCTTTTCCGGGTTGGATATGAAGTCAACAATCTCCCTGGCCAATTTTTCTGTTTCCGAAGATTCTTCCAAGCCAAGTATTATGAGGTTTTTTTCTCTCTCGATTCGCATCTTAACTTCATTTATCATATCGGAAGAGAAAGAGTGATCCTTATTTTCGAGTTTGGCAACACGCACCTCCAGGTTCTCGGTGGCTTTTTGGGTAACTTCGATCTTCTCAATACATGACTCGAGTTGTTTACTTTGGGATACCAAAATTGAGCGAATGTCTGTTATATTTTGAGTGAGTAGGTTCAACTGTGCTTCAATTCTGTCCATTTGTGTTGCCATTCTGATTTATGCGCGAGCTCCGCGACTATAGCTTTGAAATCAGGTGTATCGGTGATTAGCAAGGAAAAAAAGTCCTCTGTTTAATAAAAAACAGATGAATTTCTTGGATGGAAGTGAAGCGAATACGTAGCCGATTTCACAACAGCAATAGTAGGTATTATGTTCCTCTGAGGTATGGTTGATATGTAGAAGTGTTGAACGATCACTTCAAAGTACACTGAGAGGTATGAACAAACACAGAAAAAAAAGTTCTGGTATTCACGTGAGATTAACTATAAACAGCGGAGCGGTTTGGTATACGTGCGCACTCGGAAAGATTCACATTCGAACTCCGTCTTGCGGTAAGTAATGTTGTAATTATCCCGTTGGAGATAACTAAAGAAATGTCCATGTAAATGAAACTCTAATAAGTCCCGATGATATCGAAAGTAGCCTCAGTATAGGAGAGTCTGTCCTAGTGAAACTGATTGGTTCCGGGGTAACCGTTAAAAAGATCTCAGTGATTTCGATTTGCGGCCCTGAGAGCAGCATTTAGAATGTTTGGTCTCTCTTTAGTGTGGACAGTCAATGGTCAGCAAGCCAACGGCTGAGTATCTCAGGCAGTTGACGCAAGAATCGATGTATTAAGTATTAAGACAGTATCTTTTTTTATGTTCTTCCATTACCTTCCAATAGTCAATTTCCTTATTCCCGTTAAGTATTACTTTGAAGCCGATACGTACTACTTATAATATTTTAAGATATTGAGTTGGACCACAATTTCAGATGTGAATTCATCTCAGTTACTAGAAGACTACTTGTGAACGAAATGAGGGTAGCTCATTTTTAGAATGTAATATCAATATTTGGAGAATTTAATGAATTTTCTGAAATACATATTCAGAGATGGACAAATTCGATATTTTTCTCATCACTGAGAGCTGGCTATCAACTGAAATATCACCGAACGTGAATTCAATTGTTACCAGAATTTCAACTTCAAAGAAATTATACATACAGACGAAGTGGAGGAGTGGCATCGTAAAAATCACCGCACTAAGATTTTTTGCATAGTACTAACAGATCTTTAATATTTTTTTGAATTTCACGATACTTCACTTTTTTGTTACGAGTAATCTAATATAGAATATTCATAGTTTGGGAAAACATTGTAAATAGATCAGAACAAAGACGACTGACCTTGCTAGCCGAGATAACAGTTATGAAAGATCTTGGGGATCGTACAAATCCACCCATTATAAAGTAAGCTCAGGTGTGCCGCAGGGTTCTAACCTAGGTCCCTTGTTATTCGTGATTTTTATTAACGATTTGTGCCAAACCATTAATATTCCAAATTTATTATTCGCTGATGATTTGAAGCTTTTCTATAAAATTCAAGATACTTCTGACTGTCAAAATTTGCAAACTGGTATTGATATAGTGCATAATTGGTGCTTGCAAAACAAATTGTACCTGAATATTGAAAAATGCAATATTGTATCATTCAGTAAAGAAACTACCATCATTTCTTACGAATACGAAATAAATGATAACATTATAAATCGTTGTGAGGAAGTAAGAGATCTGGGAATAACATACGATAGCAAGTTCTCCTTTTCAACACATGTCGACAAGACTATCCGACAAGCTAATAAAATGTTAGGATTCATTTACAGAAATTCTGGGAGCTTCAGGAATATTGGTACTCTGAAATTACTTTTCAACTCGTACGTTCGCTCCAGGCTAGAGTATGGTACTTTAATTTGGAATCCTATCTACGATTATCAAATCAAAGATATCGAATCGATACAAAGGAAATTTTTGAAGTACTTGAGCTTCAAAACAGATGGTATTTATCCAAACAGAGGAATTGACCAAAGTACTCTACTTAACAAATTCAATGTCACTTCCCTAGACAAAAGAAGAATGATACTACATACTAAGTTTCTATTCAATTTAATACACAACAATATAGATTGCAGCTCTCTTCTTAGTGCATTGAATTTCCGAGTGCCAAGATCAGAAAGTAGAAATCATAATGTTTTTTATTTGGATACACCCCGTACAAGTATTGGTTTGAAATCACCAATATTCATTATGTGTAACAATTTTAACAAAATTAGCCATGTTTGTGATATTCATAATGATTCTATGCAAAAAATTATAGTTTGTATCATTAACAATATTTAATGTCGCCGTAATATTGTGATTATTATAAGGATAACACTAGTACATGCATCGAGATAGTGGACACACTTCGCTCGTAGTAGTATTTGAGTGTGTTTTTTGTTTTTTTGTTGAAAAATTGTAGATTATAGATGAGATGTAAGCATTTCCTGTAATTGGGTACGTCCTGTTGGAAATAAATTCCGTTTTTTTTTTTTTTTTTTTTTTCTTTAAATGATAATAAACACAACTTTTCGTCGATGACTCTTCAACAACAGGGATAGAAAGCTAATAAAAATTGTAAAGTAATGTCTTTTCCTGTCTGAAACCCGAGTTTTTTAGGTACGGTTTTTCTCGGGATAAAAATACATGGAGGTAGACCACTAATCATATCCATTAGCACCGAAGAGAAGTATTTCAGCTAATTTAGCATAGCAAACTTGTCAAACACCCCCTGCAGCATTGAATTGAAGGATTCTCGAACGGTCTACGTGATATTAACCTTTTATTGAGAATTATTCTTTGTTCGGGCTGAAAATCTCTTACCTCAACGCAGTATTGGGTAGCAACCTAGGTTATAGGAAGAATACACCCTAAGAGCAGTTTTTCGATCATTCCGTTTGATTTGAATATCTACCGATATTTTGAGTGTAGAGTTTCAGTGTAGTTATTCATTTTATTATCCTGTATTATTTCCGGTTCAACTTCTCACTTTGATCTGTTGAGTAACTAATATTTCTTTCAACACTAGGATTTCTTTCATTTTGGGTAAAATTTTCTCATTATTGATGATTATCTTTTATTTGATTCATTCACTAGATTCCTATACTCCGATTGGATAGTTTCGAGCGAATAGGCTAACATCAGGATATCAATCAGTTAATCCTTTACTCTATAGGAACTCAATTGTAAATAGTGAAACGTGATTATATCCTTCAGAGTATATTGTATCCACCTTAATTAAGGGGGTTCTGGGATAGATTCTGGGATTTGATTATTAGATTATAGGGAACCCTTCTCTTCGGTTTGTCTAATTCATACCTATTTGAATTTTGCTAATGATTTTAATTATCGCGTCTATGTGTTTTCTTGCTGGTAGGAACCTTCACCTCATCTCTTTGAAAAACTTGGTTTCGTCGAAATAAGTACACCAGAAATACAAATTACTAAAACTCCATTACAAAGTCATTCAATCGCGACTCGAGACCGGCTCTCTAACAGCCTAAGATCCAGAGTGGCGAGGTAACCAGCCGGTTGTCTATAGAAGCCGATAGCCGATTCGAGATACTACGGTAAGAAAACTAACTTCGATTGTTGCGAAGTGTAATGTTTGTGGCCATTTCTTTTTGTTGTTAACACATATCATTGAATCCACCCACTAAGAAATTTTTCATCACAATAACGTTTTCTAAATATCAACTTATTGTTGTCCAACTGGGGTTTTTGATATTGTATCAATGTCATAGAAACTGTTTATGTACCCCCAAGGAAACGTTGTCTTGAAACATTTCGAAAATTTCATCAGAAAAACATTTTTAGGATGTTTATTCATTGTTAATGTTATATCATCTTTTCATCTAGTTAACGTTACAAAATAGATGTTTTCTAGAGGTCCTACAAACATTTGAACAATGTGTCTAACTCATAGAAGAAACATAACTTACTAACATTGCTATTGCACTTGACGGTACATTATTTTGATGAATGTTTAATGTGATCATGACCTCAAAATAATATTATAGAGATGTCAAAAATATATCTTTTCAATGAAATTAATTCATTTATAGAGGGTTTATGTAATAATACCTGATGACTAGGCCTGAGCCCAAAATTAATAACCAAGAGTTAACACAAGCAAATCGATGAACAAGTTTATGCCATGTCTCAATTCAGAGTATGAGTTACAACTGCATAAACGAAATGATTTGCTTGTTGATATCAAGTATTCCTACATGGCCCGCTGTTACAAAATGTCTCAAATATTTGCTCCATAATGTATCTGGAAGCCACCATATTGGTTCATTTCAATTCATTTGACAAGTATCTGGAATGCCTAATAGTCACCACTGTAGGTTAGGTTTTCTTACATTAGTTGATGAGTCAGAAGCAGTTGTAAACATATTTTTATTACTAATAATACAACAGAAATGTAACACAAAATGAAAACAGCACAAAGTTCTTAGAACAGAAACATAAATTAATATTCAGAAATGTTTGAAAACTCAACCAGTTATCACACTGTGAATATCTTTGGCATCATCTCTAGGATAACTGTAATACAGAAAAATATCACATTTTCAAGATCATTGTGAAGTATTCATTAATAACAATTTCCAGGAGTTTCAAAAATATATCTAACCTTTTTATAGAGGCTGTTAAGAGGGTCAACAATTCATTTTGATGGACGCTGTTTCGCAAAACGCAGCCAGTCCATGAGAGCATGCTCAAATTCCTTATCTGATGTGGTTCTATAATTCATTTTCACAGCTTCTGGAATGGATTTATATTTATTGTTAATGAAAATAAAATATAAATCAGTGAATACAATATTATTTCAGCCATACGACCATGCCACAGTTATGCATCCTTTATTTTACTATTTGTAGTAATAGCAGAAGACAGTTTCAAATAAGCTTTATGGATATATTCACGAAAATGTGTAATGCTGAAAAATTCAAGAGATAATCTCACTCGTAATCTATAGATAACTTGAAACATTTCTCTCGCTATGGAAATCGGAAATGATTTTCTTATGGCATTACATTTTAGTGAATATTTCCAGAAAATTATAGATTCGCAAGTGAGGCCACGTAATATTTTTACCTTCACAAATGAATATGCCCATCAATATATTTTCTTAGTTCTCGTTTGGAATACTGGAATATAATTCACTTAACTAGGGTGGGTGAAGTGAATAAAAGTGAACATTAGTCCCCACTATAGATCCGTCCTTGTCATATCTTAAGAACACAGATAAGTTTGTCCCAAAAATTTTGAGTACGTATACGAGCATTTGCTCAAACTTTATTCACTCCACCCATTATTTACAGTATGGAGATCTTAAAACAATGCCCCTGGTCTCAGAATATTACCCCCAATAATCCGTTCTCTTATATCATTCTGCACACTTACTTCTTAAAATGCTCATAATCGTTTTGTCTGCAACTTCAAAATTATGTTTCTGCTCTGTCCATGAACATAGCATGGCCAGTTCATCTTTTAGAAGAACATGTAAAGATCTTCTGGTGAAATTCTTGTAATCTGATCCTCCAACCAACAATAATTTTTTGCACTGTACATCTGAACATTCTTCTTTATCAGCCATTTCAGATATTTTTTGGAATAACCCCCAGTCTTTCGATTCTTGAAAACCTGAAAAAATAGTACTTTCAAAAGATCAGGACTCATTATTTTTAGGCACCAATGTACACATCATTTCACCCCCTCAATAAATTTATCCGAACATATTCGTATTTTGGATTAAAAACTCGATTTGAAACTTTTGAAATGTTAGGTTAGGGGAATTTACCAGTACATATACCAGGATATATAACTGTACCAAGCGATTATAATATTGCATCTTAAGCAAATTTGCCAACTATACATTGCCTTGTTTTTCGTGCAACCACAGTACCATATTAACAAAAACCCAACACAATAAAAATATATTTCTTACCTTTTCGGGAATTTTTCTTTCCATTGCGTTTAATACTAATAGACAAACTCTCAAAACTACAATCACAATATATCTTGACCAGTATCACCTCGTAAAATTCTCGTGTTCTCGACTCGACAGATCAGATACAAGATAAAAAATTAAAAAAGCAGACCCCAAAACAACGACACAAGGTACGAAACACTGTCAAACAGTCAAACGTCTAACTTCATTTTTAATATTCTGTCTGGTAAACCTCAGATTAGGTATCCCTTTTTGACATATATCACTAGATAGAGACAGAATTGCACCAACAATACATGTGTACAACCTCGACAAGAAAAATATTTCGTATTCACATTATATTGATATGAAGGAATAACATTTAACGAAATATAATATCAACGAGACGCATACATTTTAAATACTGAAACAACAAAGATGCAACATTAATCAAATACTCCATTCCAATCTATATTTAACATTATACATGCGTAAAGAAACATCAGTCAGGAGTTTTATAAGTAGGTATATCAGATATTCATAAACAAAACATTTCTAAATGAAGTTATTACAATATAGATGGTATGTTTGTGAATAATATTAGGAAACATACAAAAAGGAAACGTTGAAACTTGTTTTTTAGATGTATGTTTCTCAGTGGGCAGTTGCCGCTGGGCTAGTTCTGAAATTGCTAATTCGAAATTTTCTCTGATGCATGAAAATGAATAAGAGTTCTTTAGATAGGGAGTCTCGTAAATAGTATGATAATTTTTTTAGTGAAAAGTAGAATAATTAACGTCGATCTTATATCAAATCATAAACTTGTTTTCTGTGACATCAGCTAGAAGCAAGTAGAGGAAAAAAGGTATAATTAGGAACTTCTCTTCATTCAACTTTCTTGATTTCCACGACTTGCAAAGGGCCTCGTGGTATGAACTTTTGGTAAAAAACGAGCTTATTCAAATTCCTTTTGCCATACTCAGGACACCAAGGAAATATCAGAGATATTGAAGAACTTCAAAACTATAAAATCAAATAAGAATACCCTCCCTACATCTACAGGGGATCCCAATAAGATAAATATTTTCTTTTACAAAATTCTCACTGAAAATAGTGATAAGCAATGTAGTGAGAATTTTCATTTCAAGATTACAACCATTGAAAAAAATTAATGAATGCTTATTCGATATGGAGTCAAATGCTTATGGAATTGACAATATTTCGTAAGTATGGTGGAATAATGTATTCCGTTTATTGAACCATCTATATATCATTCCATAAGAAAAAAGTAAAATTCTGTCCCTATGGAGATTCTCATTAGGCAAGCCAATCCCGAAAGTGGCTAACCCACGAGCTCTCAGACGTTAGAATCTTAAATGAAAGATATTAGAAAAAGAGCTTTACTCGCAATTATTAGTTTTGCACATAACCAGAGTATGATTTCCGCATCTCGAACTGGATTCCAAAAAATCGGTACCTTAAACTCCCTTTCCAATGTCTTGGATATATATTAACCGAATTGGATGAGAACAACGTGACGTTAATAACCCTTCTTGATTTTTCCAAGGCAATCGATACTATCAACCATAATCAATTTCATGATAAACTAAGATATTATGGCTTTTTCAATGATTATTCGATATTGATGGATGATTATTTTTCAGGAAGAATGCACAAAATAGTAACAAATAAAAAACATTATATGTATATTTATTGTTTTCATTGTAAATAAGTAAATTCAAAAACACACAGATAGCTTTTTTATTTTTTTCGATTAGAATAATCATAATGATAATCGTTGTACTCGATTTTGGACTGTTATTGTTCCTGTTTAGTTATATGAAAATGTATTTAACTTTATATTTACTTACACCCCACCACACACAAGGGATATTTTTGTTAATACTCCTTCAGTGTTTTTTTTTGTTTATTAGCGTACTAGAGTCTGTATACCTTCTCTGTAAACAGTGAAGTGGCACTGTCCTCTGTAATTGATTTTTCAAACAGCCGACATTACCAGCATTTAATAACTTTCCAGGAAACATTAAGTATGTTTATAATAGAGACACAGAAAATACCCATACATATATATTAAGAAGTGAAACATATATTGAAATGAAATCAGAAAAGTTTCGATATAACTGACATTTTTGTTTTTGCAAATGAGCCCTCAAAAAATGAATTGGACTTCCAATTCAGGTCAAAAAATATATTTCCAAATTGGTTTTGAATGTCAATTCACGCATTGATTTTTGAATATCAAATAAGAGTATCACTACTTTTCTTCGGGTTTGGAGGCCGTCGTTATTTGGGATTTCTTCCTGACGTTTCGCTAGCGCGAGTGAGCCTCTGAAGAAGCTAGCCACTGGCGCTAGCGAAACGTCAGGAAGAAATTCCAAAGAACGACGTCCTTCAAACCAGAAGAAAAGTAGTAATATTGAAAACCTTGGCCGCGTAAGCCTTAACTATTTTGTCAAAAAAGAGTGTTTGAAATTATTTTTTACTGGTTCTGGTTTGTATAAATCTACTGTAGGTTCCTGGTACCTAATCTATTTTGAATATAGATTTGATGATTTTGCTTTGTATAGTTTTCATTGGATTCAGCATACTTTTTGATTTTGATTCCCAAGCAAAAATCAGTTAGTGTAGCTTGGATAATACTAAAGAATAAATAATCAATTTCAAAGATAGGAATTGTCGGATTGAGAGAATACAATTTCTAAATGTAATGTATTCGCTCACGCAGAGAGGGCACCCAATTAATGGTCAGTTTCTTCGTTAATCTGAATCATTATCTTCAAGGTATTTCTAGTGAGAGCTCAGAGCCTAACCTGAAACTTGATTCATTCAAACGAAAAATGGTAATGTTTTCTCCTAAAAATTGATACGAACAAACCGTTCCAGATTTTGCTACAGTATCTATGATGAATACATCCAATGTGTGAAATCAGCTGAAAACTTAGGATCAATGATTATTATAGATGATCTAAGGATCAAAACTCATGGTAGAAATTATCAAACAAAACTCTCGTCTTGTTCGAGCAATTCATTCTGATAGATTCCCCTTAATGTGAATTTATTGAAACTCTTGTCTCATCTCGACTTATGAATTTCTGAAGGTTCCAAACTATTGAATTAGGTCCATTTTTGTTCACGTAAATATCATCACGTAACCGAGATGATGAAAGAGCTTAGGTGGCTCACATGGAAACAGTTGGAAATTACATTTATTGTTATTCATCCATAAACATATTCACAATTTGAAAAGCAAATACATTCCAATGATTTAAATGAATAATGTGAATGTTAGACACGGACATATTTAAACCCTTCAACACAACACAGCACTCTATCAAAGAAGTTTCACATATAATTCTATCAAACATTACAATAGTATACTAGTTCAATGTGAAGAAAGAATCTGCTATGTGCTCAGTTTGGTGCAGGAACAAATGTCTTAATATTCTATTCTATTTCATTTGTATAGTCTGTGGCCATGGACACTGTTGATCTCTGCATCGAGATCTATATCGTACCAAAAAGCTGGATAAATTTACGAAAAGCCATTTTCTATAAGAAACGTGCGTAGTCCTTCCTTCGTTACCACCCATTTTGAATGGTCGACGACAGCAAGTATGTAAAACATTTGCTTGTCGATTCATGGATATATCTAAATTCAGTACCTACCAATACACAAACTGTTGAGAATTAAACTTCCTCAAGATATAATTTCCAATCAGAAAAAAATTTACGGAAGCTGCCATTATTTCAGAATGCACGTGTATTATAAATGAGCTATCAACTAACAGCTGTCAAATACGAATGAACGGTTTGATATGGTGGGAATAGAAAAACGAAATATTTCCAACTGTTTTGTTGTTTTTCGCATTTATTCCAGCATAATAGGGAGAGTATTGTGCTTAATAAGTGTAGTACCTGGATGACCGAGCTCTGCTCGATATTTTTTTGTAAATCGTGTTGTTTTGAGAATTATATTCATATACGACTCACATACTGATGAAATATAA
This sequence comes from Zygogramma bicolorata, assembly GCA_032362365.1. Taxonomy (NCBI): domain Eukaryota; kingdom Metazoa; phylum Arthropoda; class Insecta; order Coleoptera; family Chrysomelidae; genus Zygogramma; species Zygogramma bicolorata. The sequence goes on along the minus strand of JAVJAQ010005669.1, from coordinate 174,649 downwards.
ATAACATTTTTCTTCTTACCGACATAATAATGAAAAAATATGAGCTGGTTATGTCGGTCGGTATGGCTAAGCCGTCTGAGGCGTCGTCCTTATATTCAATTTGACTATTTCAATGTTGGTTCGAACCGCGATAGGGGCACAATTTTTCTGACCAACTCGGTGCGATAGGCAACTATTAGTTGCCCAGACACCAATCTTGGTAGGTGAGACATGTGGATTGAATACACTAACTGACCCGGTAGCACTGTGTGGTTTTCTGGGTTTCCCTACAGTTCAAATAACAAATGGGCTACCGTGAAAATCGGTAAGATACCCCAGAGCACTTCGGCACAAAATGGTTACTGAAACCTTGTTCGCACAAGGCTCTGTCTGCCTTCTGAGCGCACTCGTAGGAGTATTCAGCAATGCGACATATGAATATTTGAAAGAAAATTACGAGAGCGACGTTTCGCTCTGATAAAACGGCTTTTTCTGAAAATTAATCTTCGCTAGATGGATTTTACGTCACCGAAACCCCGCATTCTGAAATATATGAAAAGATAAACGACCATTTCTCCTAGTAATAGTAGTAGGTTCGTTTACTTTCACAACAGGAACCAGTTCCAAACCAATCGCGTGAAATATTTTACACTGAATGGCTGACAGCGTTGATTCCGTTCTGAACTAGGTTCGTTGAGAACGCGAACAAACTTATAATTCGTATCGTTTCGAATCGAGACATTGTCTCATTGGAACTTCAACCAACTTCGTTTGAATATACCCGAAAATTACTCTAAGACGTTTCACGGTTGACGGGTCCGCGAATAACCATGCTGCTTTGCTCTCAAGGTATGGCTTCAGGAGTTAGTACCAAGGCCTTCTTGCTGAAGGACATCGATCGATGTCGATGGCATTTGGTATGAAAATAGCATTAATTACATTTACGAATATTCTAAGAATCACACCCATATATAATCATCTCTGCATGATAATCAGCATTTACCCAGAATGGACCAGAGCTTCCCCGAGATTAACATTTCGACGAAATGTATTGGCGTGTACAGCCAGCCCATTCTTGAAACAGTTGAACGTGTTCACAGCCAAATGAACTAAATCATTGTGACAATACAAAAGATAATTTTTTATCGAGTTGTTCGATTAGCATCATAGAATCGTGATCATAGACATATTCACACAGTGTGCAAAATAACTAAGTGCATGATTTGCGGTGTGATTGAAACGTATAGCCTGAAAGTGATACCTTTAAAAAAGATTTGTTGACAACCCTATGAAAAGATGTCATGTCGTAGTAGAATACCTTCAATAAAAACTTTCGTCTCTAGAGACGAAAGTTATATTTTCAACTTTTTCTCGCCTTCGTATGTAATTTTTTGACGACTTTGAATTAATAATAAACGAAGACGGAAAATATTTCAATAATTACAACATTAAAAATGCAAACCAGTTCACAATCCATCCAAATTACAACACTATCCGATTACTGCTCATCTTCATGTGGAGTGACTTCAGTAAACAGAGTACCAGTACTCTGAGAGTGAACACTAGATGATCATCAAGAACTGACAGATTGGTAGTTTTAAATTATTAGAACCGATGGAGACCACACAGTAGAAGGGAGAGGCACTCAAATGATAGCAAGAGCAATGGTAGAAAACTAAAAGTAGGACGTGTTTTATTTTTAAATTAACCCAGCAACATTTGGGTGTATATTAGAAATTTGTCCTTCTATATTTTGTAAATATTCCAATATTAATTCTAATTTTTTTGAGACTGTGGTAGTTTTATAATCCAAAATATTAGGAAGGAAACAACAAATATTGCATCGGTCACCTTAATACATGAAAATGTTGATGTAATACTTCGATGATTTTGAATAATTGCTCGAATAGTTTCTCCTCTTTATTTTTAGCATGTTTTGAGAGTGGTTAAAAAATCATCTAGAGAAAGAATTGAGGAGGAATCTGAAAATTATATCACACAAAGAAATTGATGAATCAGTTTTGATAATTCTTTTCAGTGAAGAACTAGTCTCTATATTAACTTTATGAAGTGAGCAATAAATATAAATGAATCGAAGTTATTTTTCCTGTTCATGAACTCAAGAGAACAATGCATTCAGTCCAGTCATTCCGCTCCCAAAGTTTTTCGTTGAAAGACCAATGAACTCTGAAGGATTCCGCCTCAGCACTTCACAGCAGCATATAATGAAATATGCCATCTAGTACCGCTCATCCAATCCATCCTGGTACAAACTCTTTTCCAGTTGCAGTGATACTGACCATGACGAAAAAAAAACACAGTGAACACGTTAGTTCTGTGCCAAGATGGATTGGATAAGCTCTACCTTGATAGGTTTTCTGACTTTCAATTATAATCTGAGAATTCAACGATGAATTTCTCTTCGTACATGTGCAGCTCATCCAATCCATCATGCAAAGAAGACACCATGTATGTGCGCAGCAGTGATTTCTGTGAAGTATAGTACAAGACAAAAACATTTGTTATATGTGATCCACTGTCTCGAAATTGATTTCTGTTTTATTATTTGGTATTGACTGTTCTACCACTGTACAACTTGAGATACTGCCGGGATACTCTACATGAGTAATTTTCTCACAGCTCCAAATGTAAAATATTGGGTAAAATATAATATATAGGGTACACAGTGAATGGACTTCGATGTTCTTTTGCTTACAATCCTGGGAACTTATTTCGTATATCCTCGACTCTTTCCTTTTTTATGATTCATCTTATGATTACTTTGGAGTTGTTCACTGAACTGAGAATCATATAGAGCTTTCACAAACCTTATAGAATCCTGGTGTTTCCGAAAAGCCAAATAATCATGAAGAGTTTTCCTTAATTTGCGTTTTCTACCCTCTCTTCGAAGTCGAAAGGATGACCGTTGAATTCTGATCCATTCTTTATTATGATTTCCTGGCTACCACATATATCCTTATTTGAGGAAGATGTCCTGAACATATGAACGATAAATGACAACCTCAACTACCTATACTACGGGACGTATTTGGGATGAACCTGATGATTCTATCTGTTTCACGAACAATAATGACAAACACTGGTCTATTCCTACTCCACATAAATGTCGGTTTTCCTCGTTTATACAATGACGAACACCTCATGAAGATATTATGTTCAGATTCTAGCAGAATAACCGTGGTGATCATCAGTTCTAGTAGAACGTAGAACGGTGGAATTTGAAAGCCAAAAGTTACGTTACTTCAAATCCGATAACACTGACCTCAGGCCCGGAAAACACACATTAGTTATAATTATTCTGATAAATTGCGAAATAATATATTATGACTGAAATATTCCTATTTCTCAAATGTATTTTCCAGATACGTATCCAGGTTGTGGAACAATTGTTTCCAGAATGAATACACTAAAAACTTTATCATTATTGAATTATCATTGTCAAATCTGAAACATTCATAACTTCCCTATTTTCGAAGTCTTTCTAGTAGTAATTTCACTGTCGTATTCATCTTATGTATATGTTTTGAATAATGTAATGAAAAAAGTTGTCAAAATAGGTAGATTTCTTTTCAGGCAGTCGTGATTGAGATTCCATTCAAATGTTATTTGATTCGGAGCAGATTGTTCCCCCAAAATTGAATAAGAAAATGGGTTATGTTCTATAAGGATGTTTTGTGATCTCTCCATATTCACCCACTAAAAACATGCTTGTCTGGATTTGAGTGGATGAAATTCAATCACAACAGTTTTCTACATTCTTCAATTTTATGTATGATAACCCTATGATCCATTCGATTCAAGTAATGCGTGTGTGGTATATGAAATGACCAAGGGAAGATAAAATTCTGATACTTCTGATGTTACTTTTTTGTAACAAATATGTCTGATTTTTTTTGACTCGGGAAAGAACAAATCAGAAAAATCGTTAACAAATACTGCTGATTGCTTTCAATTTCTATGAAATCATCGTTGAACCATCTACAATCGGATCTATTTCTTGGGCCACTAGGTACCAGACCAAACGGTCGTGACTGCAAATCTCTATGAATAAAAAACAATAATGAAGAATCTATAAAAACTCGGGATGAATTGTGGAAGACAACACAATTAATCATGAAGTGGCCGAAACCACTTGTAGTGCTGGTGCTAACCTTAACTGTCAATCAAATTGTGCTCGCAGAAGAATTGAAGGTGAGTGGTGTTAATATTAACAATATCCTATATCGATACTCAGAATATAATTAACGGTCTTTGAAAGCCTGATTGAAAAAGTTGGATTGTTTCCCTGAAATCAACCTTTAGCGTTGATGAGATTTGAATTCCACAGACAATTTCGATACTGTACAAAACCACCATCAGAGCAGAACTAACTAAACCCTTGTTCTAATATCGAGAGCGAACCAGATATGAAAAAACTAGATGATTGTTCTAAAATTGTTGTTCGTTTCTTTTAACCAGCTGACGAACGTCAACCCTCAGAAGTCGAAACTTGTGCGAGCAATGGATCAACGAGGCCTTACCTTTTAACGTGCGATTACCCAGCACGTTGGCCCGGTACTTCGGTTTTTTGAATACCTATATATTTATATTCTAAGCATCCCAAAAACATACAAATTGCACATAACTGAAAGTAACAAATCTCTAAAATGAAATACAAGCTATAAAATAAGTTGGGTTGCACCCATCACTCATTTGAGGATATTGTGATTTGCCTCCTTATTACTCGTTTAATGAAATAAATTTCTCTTGAAACTATTTTCACTCTAGGTAGATGAATAATCAGATAATTTTTCCGGATCGTATTTTCAATGAGTTGCCAAACTTGTATTCTCAAAATGGAACAAAAATATAGAATGTTACAATTCGGAGATTATCCAACAGGTGGCGAATAATATGATCGGGAATTAATTAAAAAGCCACATATTTACCTCATAAAATGTGCTAATCAACATATCCTGTTGACAGTCACCTCACTTGCGGTTTAGATTCTATTAACACTCTAGGTGTCAGATATTAACAATTTTTCGAATTTGTGGCAATTTTCATGAGCAATGAATACATTTGCATCCAAGATAAAGTAATTGCATTCGTAAACACTATGACAACAATAACGATGACTCAATTGCTTCGAAATACATTCAGTTCCTGCTCACGATCATTAGATAAACCATGGAAATTACCATAACTGTAATTCATAAAAAAATCTTAGTACCTAAACTTTTATTTTCATGAATATCCTGTTTTATAAAATGTGTAGAGATAATTGATTCACTCTCAGTATCTCATTAACATTAGACGAAGCAACAAGAAAACAATCGATTTTGAAGACGCTACCTGTAATATAATAATATATACATGGGGGGGTCATGATAGTTCCAGTGACTGCCGATATCACTCAAAAATATGCCTAGAAGTGAGGTTAGGAAACCTACCCTTTGCTGTGATAGCAATAGATTCAAACCATCGTTCCCCAACGCAAGTTGGGTTTCACCTAAGTCTTTTGATTTTCCATACCCTACGTTTGCTGTGTGTTTCCTCAAACAAATTTTCGGATTTCATCTTGTCCGACCGACATATTTTTCCTTACCAAAACCTTAACAGATATTTTGAGACATCGTTGGTCATAAGTATTCGTGAAATATTCAGTATGAATTCACTAGCTCACAATTTCAACACGATAACGTTGGTTCTTCGAAATCGTTAAAGGTGTGGTTAACGTATTCCGTTAGGTTTCGTTCGTGAAATGTAAGAAAAATAACAACGGAGTTAGACTTTCGGCAGAGGCTAATGAATGATTCTTTGCATTTTCCGATATACTGCTGCCAAAATTTTTGAGTGGATAGTGGAATCAAAGCTGGGTGGATAGGTGTCCTTGCATAGATTTCTTTTTATGCCTATATGAGAAAGACTATAACAATTATGGAAATTTGTCATTGAGAATTTATTTTCATAACAGGCAGAAATTCTTTCAGAAGTAAGCTCCGAGGAATACCCCCACGACCGCTCTCTTAAGAGCGTTGAAAGCTTCGAAATTAGGTACTTTTTTATGACTGGGGAAAAACGTTAAAGTTATATATTTACTTCGTTAGCTCGTATATAGTAATAGACCACTTCAGAAGGGGTCATGTTCAATTTTTTGTATTTCAACACAGCTATTGATTCGTGTGCAAAAATCAAATGGAATCCCTTGGAAGTTTGTAAAAAAAGGCTGTATATACCATCTGCAGTCCCATTACTTCCTTTTGGTTTACAGTGAGGTTTCAATATTTTTCCCTATTCTCTATAGTTCAAGGGGGGTCGAAAGCATGTCTTCGAAAGTAGAGAAGACTAGTCACCTATTCATCAAAAAAAAATTTGAGTATCCCCGATTTTTTTTGAAAATTGTCTTATTTTATATCTTGTGTATAAGATAACAGAAATAATAATCATAGATGATAGGTTTCGATTGGTCCTAGCCTCGTTTAGTGAGATGGGTGAGTTGAAAACCACTATTGACTTTATTTATTGAGTACCCAGCTATATAACAACGATACATTGTGAAGAGGCTGGAAGAAGGTAATGAAGATGATCTTTTTCAAGTGGGCGTTAGTCATCAGAGAATAGATATAGGATGAATAAAATGCACTTATGATGGGTGAATAAGTATTATATAGATACTAGAAGAAATTTTACAACTCTTTCTTAAAAAGCAAGAAGTTGGAAACAGATGCGATAGAACCAGCGATATTATCTTTCGAAAGCAATTATGGCTACTTGGGTGGCTCTAGTCACCATATGAATATCAATAATTAACTTGTGGTACCAATAATTTCAAACCATGGTATCCATAACAGTTCTCTACTGCGTGTTGGGCAACACGAGAGTCTTCTGATTTTCCATATCTGGCATCTACTGCGTTTTATCAGAGAAGTTATGCATATATTTACTTAACATTTGTGTTTTTGCCAGTATATCAACAGATGTCCTCAGCTACTCTTGGTACAATGGGCCTGAGATATGTATTTTCGATTCAAACGTTTATTTTCCTTAGTACTTTTTCGAAAAAGTGAAACATATTTATTTCCAAACTATTTTTCAAGCATTTATGACAGTTTTAACAAAATAATATTAACGCGACCATTATTTTTCAGGTTCCCGCTACATATAACATAATCCTACTCAGAGATCGTCGGCACACAGGTTACCAAGGTGGCCGGAAAGACCATGGAAGTCTATTAGAATCTATCTTGGGAGGTGGTGTAGGAGGTGGATTTGGAGGCGGATCGGGAGGTGGCGGCGGCGGAGGTGGTGGAGGTTTCGGCGGAGGAATTGGCGGTGGTAGTGGAGGAGGAGGAGGTTTCGGCTTCGGAGGTGGTTCTGGCAGAGGTGGAGGATTTGGCGCTGGTGGAGGCGGTGGTGGAGGAGGAGGGGGAGGAGCAGGTGGAGGATTCGGTGGTGGATTTGGAGGAGGTACAGGTGGCGGTATTGGAAGTGGAATTGGAGACGGAATTGGTAGTGGAGGTGGAAAAGGAGATAGTTCAGGAGGATCACTGAATGGAATAGGAAAAGAAGGCTCAAATACTGGTTTCGGAGGTGGAAGTGGTGAGTATTCGTAAAAAAAATAATATTTAGAAATACATTATCAATCCTAGGTTAAACCGATCTGTTAAGAAAACCAGTTCATATCAAATCGCACAAGTTGAGAAAAAATGTGATTTTTTCCATCAGAACACCAATGGAAAGAAATTATCGAATCAAAGCAAAAACAAGCAGTTACTTGTATGCATTGACGAAACTATCGAAAGAAGAAACTATGCAAATACTACAGTGGCTCCAAATCGAATAATTTTGTTTTTCATTCGAAATGAATTCATAGATTTCTATCTGTTATTGATAGAGGGGCAGGTTAGCTCCGTGGCACTTAAGCCTCATTGGACATATTTAGCTGCTTCATTTATATTTTTTACTTTTTCAATAAATCATTTATGAATACACAAACCATTTTTTTAAATTAAGCTGAATAATGTATTTGTTTTTTTCTTGTCAATTCGATTGTATCGCCAAACTCGAAGAGTTTGATGACCAAACAGTCGATTATGCACCTGATTGGTGACGGGTTCAGGTTCGACTACCGACAACTTACGACTTTTACCGAGATGATTATTAGTTTGCGCATTCAATGTGCAAGAGTAAATCTTTCTCTGATCCCTAGGCAAAGATATGATGTACATTGCAGAGATATATGTCTTTGTGATTGCTGGTTGAGTGTATTGGCTAATAAATCTAGGATGCATCGTGAAAGGAGGAAAAATTTAAACAGAATTGTTTTTGAGATGTATTATATCTTTCAAAAATTATCATTTCTCAATACAGAAATTTTAATATAATGCAAAATGAACGTTGGATTTCAAGCATTTGATACTACTGAACCGTAAACTTTATAGTCAACAACTTCTGGAAATTTTCAGGAGGATCCGGATTCGGTGGAGGCGCTGGTGGAAGTGCTGGTGGTGGTAAAGGTGGAGGAGTTGGAACCGGAGGAGGCAGTTATGGGCACAATGGAGGAGGTAGGCTTCAATTGATCAAAAACATTCGATTGCATACTTGAAGACTGGCGTCAAATTAAACTACCTGCACAGTAGGTTTTGGCTGGCACCTATCAGAAAACAACTACTTTCCTGGCTGATACCACGAGGGGCATTGCATTATATCCGACCGTTGCCAGTGTAGGTTTCTTCATAGAAAGTTATTTTCTGACAGGTGCCAGCCAAAGCCTACTGTCTAGTAGTTTGGCTTGATAGACTCGTTTTAAAGATGATTCGGTTCAATTGATCACTTGAGAGAATCTCATCAGGCGCGGTGTACAAACCAAATGTAGAATATGACATCCCATGACGTCACTGATGATTTTTTCCGTATCTCGTAGTTATTCACATGGATGAAATTCTGTTTAGAAATTTTAATGAATTATCATATATCTGAAGTCGTATAGATAATGTGTGGAGTTTAAAGAAACACAACACTTTTTTCAACTGTAGCCGATTTTGAATATAGTGTATCTGGCAGGACGTTGAGATACTTTCATTTATTAGGTGGAATTCAACTGAAGGTTGTGGATGACTTGAGCAGAACTGGTCAAAAATTCAAAAAAAGCTAAGGACTCTGATCTCAGTTCCTTGACTTGAAAAATAAGGTGTCCATTTGGTCAGTTCTATAGTGCTGTGATTCTATTCTTTTGGAAAAATATTTTTTTATGCAATGAGAGTATGTCTGAGAAAGAAAGAATATCAATGGATCTGGAAATTCAGGAAGCAACCTTTCTTCTCTTTTGTAATTTCAAAACACTCTATTCTGCTAACGGTACATATTCAGAAAAAAATCCAAATTCTGTGGTGACTTGTCAATCGATTTTGGAAAAATCTTTTACATTTTCCTAAATTTATTCGATGAAATTCTGAATCATTCACAAATGACTCGTTACACGAAAAAATGTAATTATAGAGAATTTCATGAAACTGTCACGAATACTACATTCGTCTAAACTCCGACAGGAAAAATATCTCCGAAACTGACTAATACATTATAAGGTTCAAGAGGAAAAAAAAATTCCGTGATGAATCACATTACGGACGATGAATCTTGCCCTTCATTTCATTTGATCATTTGGGTATATGAATTATAGTGAGTTTTTGTTTTATGAAAAAATAACGACGATATTATTATTATTCGTATTATTATTCCTATTCTACGAACGTTCATCGATTTATGGATGATGTAGGTCGATTTCAGTTCCATGGCAGAAAAGATGCAGTAGTCCCACTGTATTTTTTCCTATAATAATGATGTGACTGAACCATATTATTTATATTGTGAATAATTTTCTGATGTTTACTCTTTATAAATCCCAAAGTGAATGGAGGAGAAGGATCAGGAACCTCTGGAGGCGTTGGGGGTGGTTCTGGTCATGGTGGTGGCTTTGGAGGAGGTTCTGGTGGAGGAGGAGGGAGTTCAGCAGGATACGCTACTGGAGGTATGAAGCAAAACTTCATTTGTATATTATATCTATCAGTATTGGGAAAGATTCCTGATACCTGAACTACTTTATTGATTCCATTTATTTTTTCCAAGATGTTAAAGTATTTGGCGGTGACAAAGGGTCCGGAGGTGTTGGAGGAGCTGGAGGGGAAGCTGGTGGTTATGGAGGTGGTGGAGGTGAGTGATACCTTCACATTCCTTTGTTTTCTGCAAATCGTTCTTGTAAATAGATGATGATAACAGATGAAAAAAAATTATCATTTCGAAAATAATGTCAAATATTAGTACGAATAAGGACAACTGAAGATGATATACCATCCACTTCTTGGTGGAGGTTCCATTATATTACGTTGATGAATTGTAGAGAATGAAATCAAGTATGGTCTCCCAGCGTATAAATCGATCAGGTCGATTATGATTGGAAGAAATAGATGTAGTATCGAAAGTCAGCAATGTAATGGGGATGATATCCCGATTATCTGAAAACATATTCGAGTTCTCGAGGTATAACTGGTGAGTGAGTAATTAAAATTCATGTCCTATTTTGAATATCTCCCCAAAAGTAAGCTATAAGAAATGCACTCACAGATCATTCATATAACAGTTACTGGAATACACACATACAACATAATGGGCTAGATCAATTGATTCCTGGTTTTGATAACAAGGCAATTCGAATTCGTTTATAATAATGGATGACGATGATGAGAAAATATTTTTCAGGCTTCTCTTGATATTCAAATACCATATGGAGTTCAATCTCAAGGATATCCTGACTTTTTTGTTGTGAACTTGGTTGGGTGCGGCGTCTATGGGCAATATGTCACCATCCTTTGCCAAAGCTGATTATACTTCACGGAAGAAAAAAACAAAAATCAAAATATTTTCACGTTCATTTTCTCATTATCCCATCAATGATTTATTGTTAAATTATGAGTTGCTTCATCGAATAATATTTCAGCCTCATTTTCTAATAATTTTTCAGTTCAATTACAATTTCCTTGAATTGTTTGTTTCACAAATCGATCGTGCTTGAAAATACTGGGTGGCATTATTTCTCAAAGAGTTACCCTATCTCAGAATATTGAAGAACGGAAAGTCCCATTGAAAGTTATCGCTAAATGCGTTGTATTCGTGCAGAAAACCAATTCTGGGAGCTTTCGAAAGGTTTTGGAGGTAAATGTATCGACAAATGTATCTGGTGAGAGCTGCCAATAAAACTTATCGAACTAGCCACTTTTTTGTTCTGACGTTGAATGTTTGGTGACAGCATTGCGGATCATGTAGATTACGAACGGAAAGATGAATCGAAAACTTCGCTGTTTGGTACATGTGGTAGGTAACAAGACGGTGATATATTATTACATTATACATCTGGTGACTGATAAAAAAATATTCATTTTTACAAGAAACAATATGAGTACAACGACAGAAATAAAAATCAACTATAACTACCCCATTGTTCACATACTGGTGGTAAAATCAGTGGGACTATTACATTTTATCAAATCGGATATTACTTTATCACATCCGCATATTATTTACTTGTGACGATGTGGCTGAATTTAGCACGAACTGGTGACAATTAGAAGTATCCCTTCGTGCAGCACAATGTGCACCCTGTCAGGCTTTTGATTGACTTCAATCGTAAAATTTCACTAAGTACTCAAAAACACACGTTTTCGTTGTTTATTTTTTCAGCACATGGGAGTGGTTCCGGACACGGTACTGGCGGTGGTATTGGAAGTGGTTCAGGATCCGGATCGGGCGTTGGTGGGGGGATAGGGGGAGGAAAAGGTGGTGGAGGGGGAAATGGATTCGCAACTGGAGGTGAGAAAAGTTCTGGGAAAATAATTCGAAAAGTGTTGCTATTACTACTAGACCACATTTTCAATAGACCCACACTCGAACTGGGATATTCATTGTGAGCTTATAGTATCCGAGTCCAAAACTCAATTTTTATATTTTCCCAAGTCCCAAGTAAACCATAAAGAAATGATTATATTTGATATAATGATAGGCATGATAGGCATGAATTAAAACTAATTCGAATTGATGTAATCTGAGAATGCCAACAGTTATGATTCTTCTGGTACTTTTATTTTAATTTTTACGAATATATTCAATCATTTGCAGGTGGCGAAAAAGAGGAGGTGAGGAGGAGGGTTAGTTCGAGGAGAGGAGGTTAGGAGGTGGTGGAGGTAAGGGATGTTAGTTTTTCACTTCTTCTTACGAGAGAGAGAAAAAGTTCTATCACATCACATGATTTTCAATTCAATATTTCGAATATCGAAATTCAAGGAGGGAGCAGAAGTTGTGTAGAAATCACCACAAGCATTGTTCACTTTTCAGCATATGGAGGCGGTTCAGGCCATGGAGGTGGTGCCGGTAATGGAGCTGGTTCTGGATTTGGAGGTGGAATAGGAGGCGGTAAAGGTAGTGGTCTAGCTGGTGGTGGGGGAGATGGATTTGCTACTGGGGGTAAGGAGATAAGATTCAACTCCTCTCATCCTCAACTACGGAATTCAAAACACCATAGTGATGCAGAGTGTCAAAGAAGTTTTCACCGGGCTTCAACTCCCATTACATTGTCATGCTGCTTCTATTTCGGGAAAGAATTGTCATCATCATCACTGATCTGACTGAAACGTTTTTCAGATTTCTTTTTATCTTCCGAAGTAAATTTATTTTCTAATACGTTTTATAACTCAGTTGCTAATATGATGCTGACTGATATTAATTTCCAACTCTTGAAATGTTTCGAGAAAATTTCGAAAAATATCTCAAAGTAATTGAAGGTGGAGTTGAAACTACCCTATTGAAACATTATAACGCATAAAACATTATTTGAGGAAAATTCTATTTTTCACTTACTGAATACAGATTTCGAAATTTCTTAATAATAATATCGTCTTTATTATTTCATAAAACAAAAACACACTATAATTCTTATACTTGAATGATAAAGTGAAATAAAGGGCGAAGTTCATCGTCTGTAATGCAATGCATCACGGAAAATGTTCTTCCAACTTAACCCTTCAAATTATTTTTTTCAAACTCATCAACTTTCATGAGATAGCTATATTATGGAACTTGGAACATAACTATGACCTTGAATAAGATCACATTCCCAGGGAAAGATTCGGTCGCTGAGCATGTTCAATGAGTTTTTAGTCGTCATTTGCATACCCCCGACGTTTTTAATCTAGTTACTATTATCGCAAATAACAATTGCATATGAGCAAGATAATGAAATATTCACTAAGCGATGAGCTTCAACAATAAAACAATACTGACACTCGCACGATTTTCTGTGTCGATAATAATAACATATACGAAAAATGTACTAATCGAAAAAATCAATTGGGTCACTGGGGGCATGCAGAGGTGAATGTAAAGATGTCACCTGTTCTTTGAAGGTGAATACCCATTAACGAATATCACGGGTTTTTCACATTTTTATTTGTTTGTGGGGTGGCCTGTATAAAAAATTTCAATCAGTGAACTGAGAGAATTGTTTCGAATTCTTATAAAATACTTTGATCAGTGGAATGGATTAATTCCCAACGTTATCTGGTTCGAATATCTCCTCGAATTATCAGATATATTCCATATATTTCAACAAAATTGAAAAAACTGAAATTTGTTCATTATCCAGGTGGTTCAGGATCTGGAGCAGGTGTTGGAGGTGGAATAGGAGGAGGTAGAGGAGGCAATTTGGCTGGTGGTGGAGGAGATGGATTTGCAACTGGAGGTGGGTTGAATAGGGGTTGAGTTGAATACATGAACTAGTTTTGCTTCGATCATATGACTGTGGACATCAATTTGAATTTCCTTACAATTGTATATCAATGCATTTGATAAAATGAATACTTATAGTCTCAATAATCAAATCATATATTGTCTTTCTTATGCAACTCACAAGACAATGCCTCTTTCTTTGGATGTATATTACTCTTATTATTTATCATTGTATCAACTAGTTTATGTGAATTGCCCTTTTGGCTTTTGTGGGCAACTAAATAAAGAAGAAATGAATATTTCGGGATTGAAATGGTCGAAAAAAGTTATCATAATGCTGTTTGATTCTTCATTCTCCTCAAAGTGTTTGGAAACCTGAAACTCATGAATTTTTCAGATGTGCTAATATTCAGTGGTGACAAAGGGGCCGGAGGGGCTGGTACAGGAGCTGGAAGTTATGGAGGTGGTGGAGGTGAGTGAAACACTGACTCTTTCTCAATTGAATATGTACTCGTATATTAGTTGTATTATTATAGTCGAGACATGCCTGGAGAGACTGACCCGAATTCTCTGGTTATTTCGTTCAGAGCCAAATAGCTACTCCATCTTCATGATACTGGATATATTGTGTAATCATATCAATTCAGTAATTCATTCGCAAAAAAAATTAAATATTTTCTTGAATTCACTCATCAAATTCCATGTATTTTTGTTGAACCTTATCGGATAAAGACTGAAATAGTCTTGATGTAGGAACTAATGGCTGAAGACCATAAACCAAGATATACCAGATTGTACTATATCGTTATTTATCCATACCATTTCCGCAAACGGAGAGCTGTTGGTTGGATGAGAGCCTCATTGAAATTATATTATACCAATTAACTTTCAAATTATCCAATAGGTGAGTCAATTCTCGGTTTGGAGAAGATCAAAGATATAACCTACTTGGTCTATCTTAACTGAGTGGAGATATAATATTACATAAGGAAGGTGCGATCTTAAAGTAAGATCAAGTAAATTAACCAGACTCAGATGAGCCATTACATCAAGAAAAAAATTTTCCCAAAGTGAACAGAAACAGATCCATTAATAACAATAATTATAAATTCAATTCAAAATGTAGAATGGGACAAAATCATCGAAAGAGATTTTCAAATATTCACAGTACTTTCTGGCACTCCACCTTTTCTTTACGATAAGTCATGATTATCATTATCTTCAAAATGACTACTACAAATTAATCAATCACATCTTCAACGATGAACATATTTTTGTGCAGGTAATTCAACTCTGGTAAAATGAATATATTACTCTTGAGGTTGTTTGTTTAGCCATTATCATTGTTAATAGCAAGCGAATTATTTTGGCTGTGTGCGAATAAAGCAGTCATCAAGATGGGTTTTTTCTTTGAACCATCAGTCATTACCTACCCATGAACATAGCAAAGATATGTGTATAGATCTAGATAATGAAAACAGAAACAATCCTCGGAGCGCTCTGAGACTAAAGGGCCACGTAAATATGCTAACGGATAGTTTTCAGCTTTCCTTGCAATTGCAGTATCGAATTGATATATATTTATAGAAACAATTCAGCTGACTTGGTCGAGATATTTTCCGGACAAATCCGTCATCATGTCTGACGGAGGGTATGCGGTAGTTTTCAGGAATATTAGCATGGATTTGTGTAATGATAGGGCACAATGGTTGGCACAGACTGACTGATTTCTTGAACGTATATACATAGAGGGCTGTAAGCATAGTTGAGCAGTAACGACAACAGATGGAGTGACACGTCTTATTTTGTTACTTGATATCAAACTACAACAATTTAGTACTGGAAATCGTCGAGAAAGGTTCAAAAAACATCTCACGAGAAATTGTAACCAACATATTTCCGTTTCAAATTATCAAAAGAACTGAAACGAATTCCGCCTTGGATCATCAGTAGAAATGCTTTTGGATATTGTTGATAACGATGAAGTGTAGCACGCTGTAAAAATGCCTTCACTCTTGTGATAATTAACTATAACTATTATCCACAATCTTATCTCGTTCATTCCATAGCTCATGGAGGAGGTTCTGGTCATGGTACTGGTGGCGGTTCAGGATTCGGAGAAGGTATTGGTGGTGGCATAGGAGGAGGTAAAGGTGGAAGTTCCGCTGGTGGATTCGCTACTGGAGGTAAGAAGTGTTTGAACTTTCGCTGCACAAGGCGCTACTTTATTCGTGCACCCACAAAAGTATATAATACTCGTATTTTGTTTGATGGATGTTTATCTGGCTTCTTAATACGTCAAACGCCTGTGTCATGCTCCTTTCGAATGACTGATACTTCCTGATACTTCAATCATTGTAAATGTACACTATTTTGAGCCTTCATATTTTTGTATTCCTTTTTCCCATTTTCATAGTATGTTATGTTTATTCCATTCTTCGAATTCAGGAATTGAATTCCTAACACTGAAGATCATTTCAAATATTTGTTGGGATGATTCCTCTTAAAAATGCAGATATAATAAGCTTTGCACCAGTTGAATAAACAACATTTACATCACTTGCAACTATGTTTCAGCACAAGGAGGAGGTATTGGTCATGGTAACGGTGTTGCTGGTGCCTTTGGAGGAGGTAAAGGATCTGGAGGTGGAAGCGGAGGGGGGAAAGGGGGAAGTTCGAGTGGGGGTGGTGCGGACGGATTTGCAACTGGAGGTGAGAGATGTGGTAGTTTTTTTAGGAGATATTTCTGTCATTTGGTACTCTGGCATTTGATGGAATACCCAATTTTATTGAAATATACCTTCTTTTCAGTACAATTGAAATTAATATCTTTCACAGAACAAACTTTCCGAAAATTGTCTTCCCATAACAAAGTATGTCTCATTCCATCGTAATAGAATTGTTTTCTCATGTAGATGTTCTAATATTTGGAGGATACGGTGGTGGTGGAGGTGCAGGAGTAACTGGAAGCTATGGAGGAGGTGGAAGTGGTGTAGGTGGGTACCATTGAATTTTGAATGTGACTATTATTATAATTAAACGTGGATGATTATAATATACGATCTACTCAAAACTCAAGCTCGGAATATTTTTTCTATCATTTTATTGTTCGAGGAATAGTTTTACCAGATGTGTGTATGGATTCAGAGTGGGAAACGCAGATAGCATAGGATAGTTGGAGTTCTAGAGGATGGAATTCATCAAAATATTTGTGATAAACCACACGCAATTTTTCAGAAGGCCTGAATGGCAAAATAAAAAAATGTTTTTATTTGATGAAAAGTGTTTACACCTACCTAGAGTTTGTGGCATATAAACCGACCTGCAGTAACAATTTTTTCGACCAAATATTCACGATCTGCCTCCGAAAGAGAAAATACCTGAATCTAGAACATATCGTAATGTGCAAAGAAAAGTATGCCTTGCGGGGTACTCCACAAAAGTGCTATAGGACGACTTCAATAGATGGCCCTGCATCTGTTGCACATGGAAATATCGCTTGAAATACAGAAAAATAATAAAGATATGCCATTTTCAATGATACACAGTGGCTCGAAACTTGCACGAATATGTTTCCAAAAACATATAATGAGTACCAACTCCATATCATGCCCATCACATCTTGAAATAATTTGATATTGATATCGACGTGATATCCAAATATAGGCAAATTCTCGGTTTCGTCTAAAGTTCCCCAGAGTTCGTGAATTATTTTGCAGATCACGATTTGTTTCAGCTTTACGTATTTTCTCTATCAATAACAGGTCGTTGAGAATTTGTACAAAGAATATGTCGCTGCTGCTCAGTCCATCAACAACTGAATCAGATGTGATCGTGAATAAATCTTAATATTATAGAACTATAGAAGATTACTTATTCCGGTCGACTGAGCTCGATATAAGACAGATATATGTTGGTGTAAAACATATGTAATGATAATTAGTAATATTTTCTTCATCAACCACTTTGGCAACATTTTCTTAAGAAAATTACATATTTCAGGATTTGAACCATGCACCTAGTATCCAATGGTGCCAAAGTAATTTTCCTAAACCTCTGTTAATTTTGTCACAATCGTATCGACGAGTACACTGACATGAGGAATGTATAGAAATGAACCAAAAATGGAAAACCAGACAAAATAATTATGATTCATCAGTAACATTAACCAAATCAGGTGATATATATATACATATATATATATATATATATATATATATATATATACATCCAGCTATCTTCCTAGCGTCTTTTCACAACTCAATCTCTGAGCGTCCGTCATGTAGTTCTCAAGAAACCTGTAGTTGTACAGATGAATATTTTCAAGATTCATACACGACGTGTCATGGAAACTGTTTGGACTTTGTTTTTCGACTATAAATAATTGGAATTTTCATTTGTCCATTCCTTAGCGTCCTTTCATGGAGCCCCCTCTCAGCGTCCAATATATTCAAGAATTTCCGCTAGCTGGCGTCCGCTTTATATATTATTTTCGTCCTTCCGATTCGCAAGCGCCCGGCGATGATGCCAGATTAAACCATAACGGCAATAGGTAACTTTAAGATGCTACTCGTGGGTTGACTTTCTGAGCTCTGATATTTTGCTTTGATACTTTTTCAATTTCACTATTCACTTGTTATTTTTATCTATACACTCATATGTGATTTGTTAAATATATACAATTTATGTAAAACTGACTTTTTCCACAGCTTATAAACATCAGTATTAATTGCCACACTACCTGTGGTCATGTTGTTCGTTATTTAGCTTTGTATTGAGCTTACTCAATACCAGTCCCTACAAGAAATTATATATTTTTCTTCAAACATTACTTAATCATGACATGACCACATATCTGGAAAATGGCCCTAAGAATCACATTCCAACGAGGAGCCTTCAAATATTTGATTTTGATGCAAGAGTATTTTGAAAAATCTCGGAAAATGTTGTTTGGAAAAGTTGTTCAGCATCAAAAAATGCATCCAGATTCGAAGGCATGGCCATCTAAGTGAAGTTTTACTTTTTTACCCATTTTCTTCATAACTATTTTGGACAAGAAAATATCCAGAAAATCAATGAGTTTTTTCCAAAATACCTATTTTATTTTGACGTTTTGTGACTTGATATTATCGAATATTAAGTTATTGTTAGAATACTGTATAATTTTCAGTAACATTCGGTGTCAACAAAAAATAAAAATAACCTTGCACCTAAAACTTTGAAAATTATTTAACTCGTCAAAAAAATTGACCGTGGTTAACACTTTACTTGTGTGATTTGTAATATAACAGCCTTTTAAAATAAACCGTGGTATACAGGATGCTGTCTATTTATCGTTTTAACAAATTTTTGTTTTCGTAGTCCCCTTTTGAGAAAAGTGGGTAGAAAATTAAACTTCACTCAGATGGCCATGCCTTCAAACCTGGATGTATTTTTTGATGCTGAACAACTTTTCCAAATGACATTTCCCGAGATTTTTCAGAATAAGAGTACTTTACTATTGTCTCAAAATCAAATATTTGAAGGCTCCTCGTATATAACGTCTGTTTTACCGTATTTTGTTGGTGCATATTCGGTTTCAGGGGATGCACAAACTTTTATCAGGAATAACTTTTTGTCGAAAGACCCTTAATAAATGAGTTTCCCATATGGTGCATACTTTGGGGATGACACTGTATAGGGCTAGAATTGGTAGTCTTTTTTAATTAAAAAAGGTTACTACAGTTGCCACTGTATGGATGGATATAATAATGACTGCAAAAAAAATTTCATGATTCCACGCCAATATTTTTATAAGAAAATACGAAGTTCTGAGACACTGAATGATATTAAATATTTTTTGTGGCCCAACATACCCGAAAACAGACATAGCAACTTATCGCACCAAAAAAAAATCATGCAACTCGAAAAACCTGCATGAATACATGCAATTTTCTGGAGTTTTAGGTGTGAGTTTTACAACAAAAGCATAACCAAACCTTCCCCTAAGTGGAGCGTTAGGCGTTAGCACTCGAATCATTCAGGAAGAAGTGAATGAAATGATAACTCTTCAAATAAGATATTTCTCGTTCAGAAAATATCGAATTTCAAAATTTCAACACTACCTTTGACGAAAAATGCAAGAACCGATTTTATTTCACCTAAATACTGACCGTTTTATTCCAATAAATTTATTCGAGAGGTTCCTTTGTTTTTTAATGCTGTGCAGATCCTTCGCATATTTTTTTTTAAATTTTTAGAGTGATGTAAATTTGCTACTGTTATCGCAGACTTCCATTGTCTGAGTTGTTAGTATCAGCACGACGCGACGTTTCAATCGATTCAGAATTTCCGATCGTTATTGAGTATACTGACTGACCACCTGAGTTAATAAGACAACATTCATAGGGCTTGAGATTATTGGCAGAACTCCCTGTTTTTCTGATGGGACCCTACCTAGCTTGGTATTATTCAATAACAGGTAATTTTCATCGTGTGTCCTGTATCTGGATTCACTACAAATTGCCATCGACTCATTTATAACAAATGTTATAGAGAATGATCCTGCATGTGATGCACAAGAAATATTTTTTCACAAAATGGAGCTCTCCCCCATTACTTGTTGAATGTACGCAATTACAAATATCATATAGAATGACAAATATCATAGAGAATGACCCTGCATGTGATGCACAAGAAATATTTTTCCACAAAACGGAGCTCCCCCCATTACTTGCTGAATGTACGCAATTACTCGAATGGCACGTTTCCAGGTCCCTGGGTAAACGAAGGGGTGCAACTGAGTGCAACTTGGTCGCCTGACTTGAGTCTTTTAGTTTTTTTTGAGCATATAAAACCAAAGTTCACAGCACTCCGAAAGATCCAAAGATAAGCGTTAAACAGTGTGCACATTCACTTAACTAATACGGTATGTTTTTGAGTTGAATCAAATGAAATTTCTTTTTTTGTCAAAAATTGTCCTTCTGACGTGTATTCGGATTTTATCGAAATTAATTTTCCAGCCTCTAATGCCTTGCGATATATTTTCGATGAGCCACCCTGTATATGATATTACATCGCGTATCCGGAATGAAAAACAAATGGTTTTCAAACCAATTTTTTTTTTACCACCATGTATCAAAAATACCGATTATGAATTATTTCGATTCATTCAATTCATGGGGGCTAGTTGATGAATGATCTATTATACAATCCATAGAGGTTGTGAATAACGAATTGAAATTAATTTTTTGTTCTCCCTGTTGTGAGGTTCAAACCAAATAGTTGTAAAGGATATTGGACACACACGACATCCTATCACCACTCTGGCATGATATCCTTAAAGGAAAAGCCATCTGTATCATTACTTTTGTTCGGGTTTGAAGGTCGTCGTTTTTTGGAATTTCTTCCTGACGTTTCGCTGGCGCGAGTGGCTAGCCTTTGAAGAAGCTAGGAATGGTGTGGTTTCCCGCGAAAAGCTTAGTTCTTCTTGAAAAACCCCCTACTCTAGGTCTGTGCGTTGTTGAACTCAAGCAGAAACAGCGAAAGAATACAAAGTAGTCATGAGTGTGTGTCAAAACCTCATTTGATTCATAACTTCCCTGAAATCGGTTTATCAAATATAACTCACTCTTCACTCAACGAATGTTTGTCAACAAATACTGCACTTTTTAAAACACGCTGCCTTCTGAAATCAGCCCCTATTCAGCGTTGCCTCTTCTTCAGAAATTGAAAGACGCTTGGAAATCGACGGTCCGAAAGTAATATATACCTTTCAATGAATATTCAGAAATGCTCCTTGCGTCGCTGGCGGCAAACCTGATGAACTAATAATATACAAAAGTATTCGAAAAATTTGCACAACTATCAAGAAGGCGTCCAACGAATTTTCAAATATGTGAACTACTCTGGTGCTCTGAGTTCAGATTCTACACAGTTTCTTCAGAGCGTCCATATATGGACGCTCTGTTGGAGCCGGACGCTTGGAAGATAGTAATTTGTTAATGTACGGACGCTCGGTAGATAGTGGTATGCTTATATATATATATATATATATATATATATATATATATATAAAGTGGATTATTATAGCGACTGGAGAAATGTACACTGTAATGGATAGCGGGGTCTCTCAGTCAGTCCAAATGAAAAGTCCTGTTTTACTTTGCCAAGATTTCGCTTCTATTGTGAAGCTTCTTCAGGGCAGTAAAAATGGTGTAAAAATATTGAATTAATTAATTTTTTACCAATTTATGTTTAATTCAATATTTTACACCATTTTTACTGCCCTGTGGATTATTATAGCGACTGGAGAAATGTACACTGTAATGGATACCGGGGTCTCTCAGTCAGTCCAAATGAAAAGTCCTGTTTTACTTTGCCAAGCTTTCGCTTCTATTGTGAAGCTTCTTCAGGGCAGTAAAAATGGTGTAAAAATATTGAATTAATTAATTTTTTACCAATTTATGTTTAATTCGATATTTTTACACCATTTTTACTGCCCTGAAGAAGCTTCACAATAGAAGCGAAAGCTTGGCAAAGTAAAACAGGACTTTTCATTTGGACTGACTGAGAGACCCCGCTATCCATTACAGTGTATATATATATATATATATATATATATATATATATATATATATATATACACTGTAATGGATAGCGGGGTCTCTCTCAGATTATCAAATTCTCTGGTCTATCACAATTTGCATTGAATTGAATGTGATATGACCAGAGAATTTGATAATCTATTCATCAGTTTCCTGATTCGTCTTGCTTCATAGCAAATAACACTTTCTCTTAGTATATATATATATATATATATATATATATATATATATATATATATATATATATTTCACAGAATATTTTTCAACCGATCAGTATAAAGAACAAAAAAATTATTCTGATATTACATGTCCTGAGCACCGATGTCTTGATATGTATGGCATTCATCAAATTCAATATTAATCACGAATACGTAAATTTTTTTTTGACTTGGAAACTGAAGTAAAACCCATATTCTTTTTAATCGATTACTACTTACTAGGCTAGTGCAATTATTGTGAATGCTGAAAACGGTCAAGCTTCCTCTTCTGTGGAGGAATAATCGGTTATAATAATATTGTTACTATGACATTATCAGATAACAAATGTCGATAACTTGTAACACAATATAGAAGAATGCAAGTTTGATAGTTTCCTTTCAAACTTGGCTTATTTGTTATTGTGGAGGGAGTTTGGGGCATATAATCATTTAATTCCAAAGTAGGTATAGTAGTAGATGCCATTATTTTTTGAGTGAATTATTACAATAGAAATGAAAATCATCTCAGTTGATAGAGACACACCAGAGGCTCTGTGGATATAATAAGTAATATTTTCCTTAATGATATCTGGATCGACCTGCTTTGCAGATCGTTTGATTCACTTTAGGATATCATGAACACCAGCAGGCATATTTCTGTACAAACCAACGTTTTTCCTGCTGAGTCCAGTTGTCATTCACATTCAGTGATAATCTGTCTCTCTCAATACTTTTATTTTCTACTCTTATATATACAATTTTTTATAAGTGCGACCGTTTTAATTGGGCGTGAGCGACTCAGACTGGGCGTATTTACTAACTCCTTTTTGCGTGATTTTTACAGAAATTGGATTGTATTCTAGCCTACCAGTTGTCAATCCATCATCGCCAATTTTCCTCAGAAGAATTAGACTTGTTTTTTCACCACGAATATCATTCAGTGCATCATTATTCTGTTTTGTGAAGGTTGCTGCACCCATGTACTTTCTCATAAGATGATTTTCTTCAATCGTCGAAAATGCAAGACGTCTCATTTTTCCATTACCTAATTTCACCCGATAATAGCATGGTAACGTTCTGCCGTTGGCATATTCTCCGATCGACAATAAATATTAATTTTGCAGGCACATATCAATCCGCCATGTATTGATAAAATGGTTAAGACTTTCGTGACCGAGGTTCTCAGTGCCGCTCCTTTTGTTCGGTTTGAAGGCCGTCGTTTTTTGACATTTCTTCCTGACGTTTCGAGAGGCTTCTTGATACATCTTGAGTTAGCCTCCGATGACTGGGTATTACGAGTAATTATCACTCCAGGCTACCTGAATCTACATAAATACGCTTCACGAAGTCATAATACCCAGTCAACGGAGTGTAACGTAAGATGTATGAGCCTCTGAAGAAGCTGGCCACTCGTGCCATCGAAACGTCAGGAAGAAATTCCAAATAACGATGGCCTTCAAACCCGAACAAAATTAGCGATAGCAAGTATTACTTTTTCTGCCTAGGCAGCACGAGTAATACCCTGAGAATTCTGAGAATTGCAATAATTTGCAAATAAAACATACTACATACATCATTATAAACAATCGTTAGATAAATTATATCTTCAAATCGGGAGCAAAGTAAATTGGCAGCCTTAGCTGAATTCCTAGCCGCCAATCTACTGGTGCCTGGTAAAACAATTAAGTATGCATTGAATAAAATACAATGATATCATAATAAAAATCAAAAACTATACAGTACGTAACGAAATGATGAATATACCATCACAATTATTGTAAACTATAACTTTCAACTTCTTGAAGAATCAGTTTTTTTTCTTCAATTCCGCGTATTTGTTTCCATGTGTATTCATATCATTATATTCCAATAGGCCATGGCAGTGGATCTGGAGGTAACGGAGTTGGTCCAGGACATAAAGGACACGGTGGTCCCGGTGGACCTGGTGGGCACGGGCATGGTCCAGGTGGATTTGGTCCTGGGGGACATGGTCCTGGTGGACATGGACCAGGTGAACATGGCCACGACCATAAATCTCATGGAGGTTATGGTGGACACGGAAGCAATGGAGGCGGTTTCGGAGGTGGTTCTGGGGGTGGACAAGGAGCAGGACTAGGAGGCGGATTTGGACTAGGTGGTGGACTAGGAGGCGGTTCAGAAGGAGGTATTCGCATAATTCATTGATGTTTATGATGAATTGAGCAGGCAATTCAATATTAAAAAAATCCTGAATATTAATTGGCTCATGAACAACTTCATTAGGTGATTATAACAAAGATCGAAAAAAATTATCATCATTTAATAAAGATGAGTATTCCACTTGATGAAAACGAACTTCATTTCACTTTTCTATATCACGATATCATGAAATGAAGTTGCAGAGTCCACTTCACCTGAGTTCTCTGGTGGAAATGAGATTTCAAGAAAGACAAATATTCAGTTGTTTCCTTGGAAATAGCATCCTTAATCATACATCCGCAATAATAAGACTCTGATGGAAAATCCAAAGAATAACTCTTTCTAATGATATACAATCCTAGAGAATATAGTTGAGAAAGAGAGGGGGGAGAGGAATGAAAAACAAAGAAACATTCAGGATCAATAACTATATGAGTCGAAGGTAAACAGTCACAATTCAACTGTAATCGATTTTTACAATCATGAATCGATATATGATGAATATGACATTCGTAAACATTGCTGACTTATTTCAAATAACTTTGAAGAGTTTTAACAGGGATGGACTCTTCAAATTGAAGAGGTAATTCATTGTATTTATCCAAACCCTAATGAAATGAAAATTTTCCAGAAATATATGAATTCCACGTTGTGCTAGGCGAAACATAATATGTGGTTATTTTGCCTGTAGGCATTTGTGAATGAACGTCATTGATAAATGATAAAGTCAAAAGTTATCTCCTCCACAACACTTGGAAAACATTTTTGTTTGTCTGTATCCTAATACTTAATTGCAATGATGTCTCAACTAATTTTACAATTTCTAGGCGCAGGAGGTCATGGAGGGGCAGGCAGTTATGGTGGTAGTCAAGGTGGTGGTGGCCACGGCGCACACGGAGGAGGAAAAGGGGGAGCATTCGCTTCTTCCTCTTCAAGCGCCTCGTCATCCGGATCTGGGGCCCATTCATCTGCGGTTGCACATGCTTCGGCGGGAAGCTAGTAAGTATTTTTCTAATATCATTCCATCGCAAGTATGATGGAACCCAATTTACACTTTCCAATATAAAATCAGTTACTAATGATAATCGATTCATATGAACATTGATTCTTAGTTTACTCTCAATATTGTGTTCTACATGGAGATCTTTTGAGCACAATGAACCAGGAAACGTGAATTTTCGTATAATTCAAATATCTTTCCCTTCGAAATTGTGAAAGTTAAGGATTGAGTCAATCGGATTCCAATCCATCAGGGTTCATATCCGATCCAATCCGGAGTAGTTTATTATTTCCAGACTTACAGTGTATATTTTACTATTATACGTGAATATTGACTCAAAAAATAAATGATTCGTGAATGTCCATTTCTAATTCACCTTCGGGTTGAAGATTCACGAATTGTATGAAAAAGAGGAATTCGGAAAACACTCCGTCAATCTGCCCATAGGAATTTGTCAGGTGCTTAAATAGAAAAAACGACCTATCCCTGGTTCAATATTACAGTTAATATACATCGCCTCAGTAACAAATGGACAGAAAACATATGGGTACTCAGTTCTCTCTTGAAAATCAAAAACATTTTCAATTATCAATTTTCAATTTTTTCAGTACATAAATTATCGATCTCATCACACAAGGCGAGTCCATTTTTATTGTCGAAAATTATTTCGCATAATTGTGAATTAAATAGTATACTCACCCCGACCATGGACGTAGATTTATTTTTCTACCTCCATAACCCCGACATTGAATTCGGTAAGCCATATTTTTCTAACTTTCCGCCCCAGTATGTAGGTGATATACCATTTTCTTTAGCCGGACATTTTGCACTCACTTTGTGTATGGTTTTTTAGACGCATCTTTCACGAACTACTTCAGTTCAATACATTCGACAAAATGATCAAAGGTCAAAAATATTGTCAATACAATTCTAGAGGATTATGATGAGAATCTAACAATTCCTTTTTTTTTTCAGTGGAGGATAATATCACCGTTTTGAAGCATTCGAAATAGTTTTTAGAAATTATTCCCGTTAACTGAATAATCGTGAATGTGATCTTTTTGTATCTTAGGCTAATAAAAATAATTAAGAAAACATTGCTATGATTATTTCCCAATCCTTTAACCTGAACGGTATATACACATTATTTGTAGAAAATCTCCCCACACTTAACTTCCGAACGGGACAAGATGACAAGGGGGGACAAATTTTCCGGTAAGTGGAATCATTTTAAGTACTCCACAAGGAAAAAATAGGTAAGTGACTCGTCGCCATGAGCACGGGATCAACTGTTTTTTCATACAAAAAGGATAAGCTTGTGATACTCCATTTGAATAATCATTCAAATCTTCATTCAACATCGGTTTACTTTTGAAAATTGCAGTAGCCATTCTCAAGTTTGAAGCAGTCAAATTTTTTATCATACTGGCTGTTTCTTCAATCACATGGTAACATTACTATATTCAAAACCGTAACAGATATGAAGACTATTGAATAGAGTAAAAGGTAACTGTCATGGGGAACAATACATTTACAGTCTTGTCGTTACTCCTGTGAATGATTTCGATTTTTTCAAAATGCAGTCAGACATAACCCAATAAATTCAACGAGAAGTTACCGCAACATAACGAAAATTTGTACTTACACCTCATGGAAATTTTTGTATTACCCTGAGTATATGCCTCCGATTTGACACCAGTACTTTGCGAATTATTCAACCTTCCATATAACCTGGGGATTTTTCCTAAGACTTGGAGTACAGCAAGACTTCAGCCAGTTCCTAACAAAGGGAAGAAAACTTTACCTTGTTATTATAGACCAATTCTATCATATCCAAAGTCATGGAAAAAGCAATCAATATGAAGCTCATGAAATATCTAGAGAAATCAGGAATAATTAATGATCGATAATACGGATTTCGCCATCAAAGATCAACCAGTGACTTATTGCCTTATGTTTCTCATATTTGGCAGCCTCCAATCGAGAAATTCGGAGGAACGATAGCTGTTTCACTAGATATTTCAAAAGCGTTTGATCAAGTTTGGCATCGGATTCTCCTTTCTAAGCTGTCGTCTTATGGTTTGCCTCCTCAGTTGGGTGCTTTGTTGAAGAATTTGTTGTCTGATAGGTCTCTGTATGTAGTTGTTGATGGAGTATCATCTGATATTCTCCCAATAAATGCAGGCGTTCCACAGGGTTCGGCTCTGGTACCCACTTTGTTTCTGCTTCATATCAATGATTTGCTCGAGGAAACATCTTATTCAATACATAGTTTTGCGGACGACAGTACTCTTCACACCAGTTTCTCTTCCAGAGTCTTCATACCAGCTCGAGAAACAAAAATTCAAAGAAACATTCACGTCAATAAAATTAACGACGACTTGGCAAAAATAATAGAATGGGGTAACATGAATTCGTTGGAATTTAATGCTAGAAAACCCAGACATGTCTCTTCTCAAGAAAAGCCGATCTATCATCATCAAATATTCAGATATCAGGAGTAAATATTCCTACGAAATCAAGTATCTCGATGCTAGGAATTACGATCATTAATAATCTCTCATGGGAAAACCATGTGAGATCGATCGCTTAAAGTGCTGCCCAGATTTCTATTTCGTGCGAAGGAATACTTCACTTCTTGTCAGCTTCTAATGATCTACTAGGCTCAGATACGACCTGTCATGGAATACAGTTCTCATGTGTGGAGTTCAGCACCAAAACATTCATTGAGGCTTCTCGATTCTATTCAGAGAAAGGCAATTCGTCTTGTTGGTTATTCTTGGCTCACAGACTCGCTCACTGCATTGGAACATCGTAGAAGGGTCGGAGACTTGTCTCTCTTCTATAGATACTTTCACGGTTGATGCTCTTCCGAATTGTTATCAATCGTTCCCCCTTGGCAATATCTACACGGATGACTCAACGAGAACATAATTCCCACTCCTTTGTTTTGAATTTGGAAACCTGTCGAACCTCTCTTGCTCAGGGATCTTTTTTCGATAGAACTGCTGAGCTTTGGACCTCCTTGCCAAAAGAGGTTTTTCTTGAGGCTTACAAACTTCAAAAATTCAAAGTATCTCTTTTCCCTCAATTCACGCGATGTTCTTTGAACATTACAGGGCTTTCCTTTCGTGTGATTCTGCATCTAAAAAAATTCCTTCTTCAAAGGCTCATTTCCCCCTATTCAATTATAATTGATATAATTTTTATAATTCTCAGAGCTGCTGGAAGTAACAGAAATATTACCTTTTGGACAAAATTCGATTATTGTATAATTTGGTATAATCAAATAGCATCTCAATTCGTTTACCATTTCAAACGCGTAGGCTCTGCTTGGTTTCTATAACAGGAAAAATTAATGCGTTGAGAACTGTTAGACGTTAATGAACTTGTCAAAGATGTATTCAAATGACGAAAGAACTACTATGCCATTTAGTTATGCCAAATCAAATAGAAATCGTCTTTCGACAAGAAATATGCATATTATGCTTGATTAGAAAGAGATTTTAGAGACTGTTTCTTTTTTGAAAAAGATACAGTGTATCGAAACATGTCGCGAAGACAATAAATTCTGTAGAAATTCAATCGTGTTTTACCTTATAGCGTCGTAACTATGGATTTCCATCAAGTAACGGCCACGTCAATTGACAAAAAAAGACCACCTATGATGCATTCGACGAAATAAAACAAGAAAATTCGTGATTACTTTGAGTGTGAGGAACCAAATAGATGTTTGGGGTAAGCAAATATCACCTCATGAAAATTAACGCAGTTAAAAAATACGTTTTTGTTCAATTTACGATTGGCAAGTAACAAAAATTGTTCTAATCATGATTGTTCTCCACAAGAAAATGCTCACGAAATAGGGATTTCTGTAAAATCTATCAGAACTATTTTCAAAAAGAACAAATACAAATGCTACAGTATACGCAAAGTTCATCACCTCAATGAAAGGGATTACGGAAGAAGTGTACCATTTGCTGTATAAATAGTGAAATTGAAAATAATTGTGAAAAAATATGTGGACGGACGAATCAAAATGCACCAACAATGGTTGGTTTAACAGAATCATCCATTATAGGTGAAATAATATAAATGAACATTTACCTAAGTTCGGGATGAATGTTTGGTTGGAAATTGTGGCGACAAACATCCTTGGCCTTTTCTTTTACGGTGAGCATTTGAATAGTATCTCAATTTATCAGTGAGTTTGATGGCTACTTAGATGCATTGCCACTGAATATTTGCCATGAAATACGACATTATCAACGAGACAGCACTCCTTCCCGAATGCAACAAATCTAAAGAAACCTTTGGATGCAATATCCCCTACAAAATGGATTGAAAACGATGGACCAATTACCTGGCCAGCTCCATCCCCAGATCTTACTACTTTAGATTATTTTGTCTGGAGATACATAAAGGTCAACACCTAGAATAGATATCGAACATCTCAAACGAAAAATAAAAGATGCATGTATTAGTATTATACCCATCATGCTAAAAAATCGACCCAGAAATTGGCTAGACAGACAACTTATGTGCATTCAACAAAGAGGTGGTAAATTGGAGCATTTTTAATGTAGTTTGTCATGTATGTTTGATTTCCTGTATTGGTTTCATTTGCATCAATAATTCATAATGAAATGAATAGTTTTTCTGTTTGATTGTTGTCACTGATGATGGTGGTTATTTCAAATGAAACGATATAAAAATATCAAGTGTGATATATCTGTAGATTGTGATATCATCATTTTAACAATATTTGTAATAAGAAAGACAGGTTCGAATTTAAATAAAATGTTGATTGTGGCCTTGTTGACACGAAAAGATTTATCATCACATCGTCATAGTACACTTCGAATACAATAACATTTTCTTTTCTCCTTTTTTGATCTTTCTCGAAATAAAAATTCCATTCGAAATAAATTAAATTATAAAACAGGATTTTTGTTTTTTTCTGTATGTGATAAGGGCGAGACTCGTATATTTCCTTCGACCATTGTATTGTTCCCAATCACGGTTGCCTCTTTTCCATCAAACGTCTTCATATCTGTTTCGGTTTAGGATATATGGAAGTTACCACATGCTTTGAATCGTTTGGGTTGTCACAAATCATAAATGATGCAACGAGAATAACCAAATTTTTGACCACGCTATTTTCGTTTCCGACACTGAATTAGTCGGCAAATGTGGTAACCTTCCCGTGCATGAATTATCAGATCACGATTTAACGTTTTTTGAATTAGATGCTCCTGTTTCAAATAATGAACCTAAAATCTTTGAATATCGCTGCATCAAACATTTCAATTTGAAAACTTTCCTCACTGATTTGTCCAGCTTACCCTGGCATACCATTATAAGCGAGAATGACCTTGTTAAAAAAGTTGAATTATTCAATAAGTTTGTCCTTTCAGCATTCAATAAAAATGCTCCCATTATTAGAAGGAAAGTCACTAAAAAACTAGCACCATGGCTGACAGATAATTTGATAATACTTAAAAAAGAGAGAAATAAAGCTCTACAAAAATTTAAACGGACTAATAATGAAGCTAACTTCAGAAGATACAAAGAACTCAGAAATTATACATTTTCAGTGACAAGGAATGAAAAAAAAGCTTATCTTGGTCATATAGTAGTGAATAGTGATTCAAAAACTGCCTGGAAAAATCTTAGAAACTTGAGTGTTTGTTTTTCACTTAAAACTGAAATTCCTGACCATTTGGCAAACTCTAATGCATTGAATAATTATTTCTCTACTTACTTGCAAAATATGTCTAATGAATGTGATGAGAGAATTCACTTTTACACTAACTCAGTTCACAACAGAGATATTTTCCTTTCTCTTGATTTCAATAGAAGAAGTTCATGATATTTTGCATTCTATTAAAACCAACGCATCTGGAGTAGATAATATAAATTTAAAAATGCTTCTATTTTGTAGCCCGTTCATTGATAAGTATATAGCTCACATAATCAATTACTGTATTGAAGGATCGTACTTCCCGATTCTTTGGAAAAGCTCTGTGGGTATACCAATTCCGAAGAAAAGCAATCCCAAAGAATTTTCAGACTTGAGAATCATCAGCCTACTACCTACTGTTTCCAAAATATTTGAATGATTCTTATACAGACAAATTTTTGTGCACTTCACATCAAATAACTTATTTCACGATTGTTAATGTGGATTTAGGCCCGGCAGAAGTACTAAAACAACTTTGGTGACTGTAACTGACGATATATCATCTGCTAATTATCAAAACCTATCAACTGCTTTGATGTTACTCGACTTCTCGAGAACATTCGATACTATCAGTTAAGAATTGCTTTGTGCTAAATTGAGATTTTACGGTTTCAACACACCATCAACATTTTTGGTATGGAGTTACTTTATAAGGCGATCTCAAAGAATTTTGGTGAATGAGTCATACTCATCAGATCTTGATATTCTCTCTGGGGTTCCACAAGGATCCATATTGGGCTCATTGTTTTTTATTATATACACGGCAGATATTTTAAACGAAACGGATCATTGTAAAGTGCAGGCTTATGCAGATGATACACAGTTGTACCTGAGCTTCAGTATGGAGAGTTCAGATGCAGCTGTGAAAATTATTAACTATGAAAAAATACAAAAGTCAGCTAACGAACACTGTTTGAAATTGAATTCGGATAAATCAAAAGTTGTTTTATTTGGGAATAAAAATAATAGGAGTATTTTAAAAAATAATATGGTCATTCATATAGACAATAAACCCCTACAAATTAGTGATTCTGCTAAAAATTTTGGACTGATTTTGAATGCAGATATTTGCGCTTTTCTCAGCACATCACAAGCCTGGTGGGCAGAGCTTTTTCGTCGTTGAAGCTCATTTGGAGTAACCGACATCTCCTAAATTTTAAAGTGAAACGTACCCTATGTGAGTCGCTCGTTTTGAGTCACTTCAATTATTGTGACTTCATTTATGGCCCATATTTGACGAATGATGATAAAATGCGAATTCGAAGGGTCCAAAATAGTTGCTGTAGACTCATATTCGGTATAAAGAAATTTGAACCCATCTCACATAAACTCATCGAATGCAAGTGGCTCAACATGGAAAACACGAGACATCTTCATCTAGGTACTTTCGTTCATAAACTTTCAAACAACTTTGATCCGCCAGGCCTGATACGTTGTTTTATTCCTAGATCCCAAATTCATTCAAAGAATGTCAGAAACAGATCTGCCTTCACCATGCCTCAGCACAGAACTGCTATTTTCCAAAGGTCATTTATTTATAGTGCTGTCCATATGTACAATATGCTACCAGATGAGTTCAGGGTTTATAATATCAACAAATTTGAATATAAATTGAAAAAAACTCCTACTTTCTCGACAATATGATGATATGATGACTAACCTCTACAAGTAAGCTCCATTCGATTCCATTGTTCAATTGTCCACAACATACCTCTTTTTTACCATTCTTCATTTATATTGAGTATTCACTCATCTTCAAATATGTTTTTTCACTGATTGTAATAATCTATGCACCTAATTGACCATTCATAACGTCTATAATGTAATGAATTTTCTTCGATATTATCTCGGTCAGCCATTACTTACTTAGTGAAATGCTTCAAGTCATTTATTGTTCATATTCATATTTAGTTCTCACTGCTTTGGGCGGAAGCCCTCTGATGGTTAAGTAGAATAGCTTCAGCTAGACTTAGCCATCAGTCTTATGTAAATTTTTATATTGATTCTTTTTAATCTTCAATAAAAAACGATTTATTATCATTATTATTATAAAAGAAACGGCCTATATAAGTTCAATAGATTTTCCAACAATTTCGGCTCGAGTCCCGCTCCTGGAAGAAAAAATAGAATCAGTTTCAATTCACGTTCAAGATGGGCGTAATTATCGTGGAAGATAATATTCAAATATATCAAGGCGACTTATGAATTATTGATTGATATCATTCTTAGACGTTTGATTTATTCACAAAGAAAATCCCATTTAAGACAGCTACTTCCATGCAATATCACATAGAAATAATTTTTTCTTGCTCAATTTGTATGCCATGCACACATAAACTTCAATCAAACACATAACATTAACAGAATATTTCTACACTAATGGAGAGACTTGCAAACAATTTTCAAATCCTGACGAGCTTGTTTCGCTCAGAGAAAATTATCTTTTGAGCTCATATGTGGTCATATGGATAAAATTCAAAACTCTCTCACTACTAACACAAAACATTTTAAAGAAATTGTGCTAATTTGCTCAGAATTCTGATGGCACATTCTTTTACATGATGGTTCTCGGTAGTGCAGAGGTAAGCACAATCGCCTTTCAAGCGGAAGACCGTGCTGGGTAATCGCACGTTAAAAGGTAAGGCCTCGTTGATTCATTGCTCGCACAAGTTTCGACTTCTAAGGGTTGACGTTCGTCAGCTGATTAACGGAAACGAACAATTTTAGAACAACAACAATAATTAAACCAGGCCTTCAGTAATGATCAAATTTTCGATGTTCGGAATGATTGCATTCACAAATTCAGCTGTTTCGACCCGCTATAGGTCTCCTCGCAAATCCTAATATCATTATTGCTTGTCAAAAATAGTTGCATAGTGCCTAAATATTCTTCGTTTTTCAAATTCGAATTCTTTATTTCCGTAGACTTTTTTAAAAAGCATGGAAACAGTCAAGTATTTAATATAAGACTGAATACTAACAAAATTGAACACATGGGACGACATATCGAAAAAATAAACACACAAATTCATAGAATATGAAATAAAAACATTGCCATACATAAAATTATTCACAGAACGAGCAATTTACATTAACTATGATTCAAGATCCGCTTGAAAATAATCACTGAGTGAATAAAAATCATTTTCATAGAGGAGATTTTTAACTTCACCTTCAAAAATCTTAATGTTATCAATTTGCCTTAGCGACATTGGGAGCTTATTATATAATTTCATTTCAGAATATTGTGATTTTGTCTTAGATTATGCCCTGAGAGAAAACATGTATCGTCTCTGTTTCTGAACATTTCACAATGAGTTTCGACGTAAATAAGGGAATTGAAGATATACATCGACACAACAGTTAAAATTTTCAAATCTGCAAACAGTGGCTTACAGGAGTCAAGACATTTTTTAAAACACATGGTACGGATAATTTTTTTTTGCATCAAAAGAACCTCCTGAATCCTATTGCAGTTTCCGAAACACAAAAGACCATAGTTCAGTGTGGAGTGGACATAGGCGTAGTGATAGCTCAATAGTATGCTGGTTGGAACAAAGTATCGAAGTTTCCATATAGCGAAGCAGTGCCTCGACAACTTTTTCAAAATAAGGTCGTTCTGAGGATTCCAAGACAGTTGAGAGTCAATCAGAACGCCCAAAAATTCAGCAACGTCCACCTGTACTATTGTACTATCACAAGACTTCACTAGTGAGCTGTAGTCGATTGCTTTAATCGAGAATAGAACCGAATTTGTATTGGAATTATTCAAAATCAACCTATTCTTGATACAATGAGTTTCCATGATCGACACAGCAGCACTTGCTTTGTTAGACAGGCCCATAGAACATATTTCTACGACTGTAAACGTTGTGTCATCCGCAAACTGAACGGTAGGCTCACAGTTATTGAATGCACAAATATCATTAACGAATAAAACAAAGAGTGTGGGGCCCAGAACACTACCTTGTGGCACGCCAGTGGTAATGTGGCGGTTTTCAGAAAAATGAGTTCCAGTTTCAAGTTTCACTTCAACAGATTGGGTTCTGCCAGTCAAGTAAGTCTTCAACCAGTTCAAACAAGGACCCCGTGAACCTAAATCATTGAATTTATCAAAAAGGAGATGATGATTTATAGTGTCAAAGGCTCGGGTCAAATCAAAGAAAATGCTTAGCGTTTTATTGTCATTGTCAAAGTTGGATAAAATATGATTGAAGAGAGAAAGTATGGCATCCTGTGTTGATAAACCAGCCTGGAAACCATACTGACAACCAGAAACAATATCAAATTTTTTGAGAAATGATAAGAGTCTGTTGTGATAGGACTTCTCGAATATCTTTGAGAATGGAGAAAGCAAAGTAATACCCCTGTAATTGGAGATATGATGCTTGTTTTTTTTTGTGCACTGGAATAACTATAGCATGCTTTGGTCGAGAGAGGAAAAACCCCCTGTGTGAATGACAAGTTGATCAGATGAACCAGAGGTTCTACTATGTATTCAGCCGCACTCATTGAAACACTTCCTGGCACTTCATCCGTACCAACCGAATCCTTGGAGCAAGTAGATTTGATAATTTGAAGAAGTTCAGTTGCATCTAACGGGTAAAGAAAAAAACTATTTGCTTTGATATCATGATATTCATTGCCGACTGGGTTGGTATCATTTACCAATGACTCAACAGTATCAATGAAAAATTGTCTGAAGGCATGGGAGATAGAAGAACCCAGATCGATATATAGTCATATCGATCTGGGTTCTTCTATCTCTTCTATACATTTCCGATGTTGAAATGTCCTGGTAATTTGTTGAAATCACCATTGTGTGTTGTATTCTCTTTTATTATAGACCATGCCGCCTTTGATTTATTTTCAGCATGTAGAAATTGGCCACAAAAATACTTTCTTGACGTGATCTATTTTTTGGCTATGATTTTCCAGAAGAAACTTATATCGTTCTATAACGCATTCATGAGGATGTTCATTGTTTAGATCAAAAATATCCCTGAGAAGTATGCCCTCATCAATGATATCTTTAGTAATCCAAGGTTTTTTGCCGATGGATTTATTTTTAGTCTTAGTCTATTGCAACTGTACAGAAAAAGCCTCATCAAAAGCATAAAGAAAGTTATCATAGAACTTTGAAAACTTGGTATCAAAATCAATAACCGGAACATGAATGAAATCCCAGGATTGACGTGATGATAGACGAATGAAATAATGAAAATTCTTTTCGTTGAAATCTCTTCGTAGATGATAATGGGATTTATCATAGGTGCAATCACTGCAAGGTACTGAAATATACTGCAGTGCATGATCAGAAAAATCAATATGCAAGACATTTTATTGAATTTTATATTGACCGGTTGTAAAACAGTTTTATCGTGTGACGTTTCATTTCACATTGAAACATTGTTCGAGGCATTTCTTTGGGATAAAATTGTTGTATTATAAATCGCCATGTTCAAATAAAGAATTCTTGTACCGGCTATCGCCTCCATTATGAGCAATTGAGCATAGAACTAAATTGAAAAATTTGACTGGATTATTTCCCTCAATGCGAATAAACGATGAAACAGTTGAAGGCTAGACTGCTTTTACAGAGTTTTACAGCGATTTAATGCACTAGACCTTTCAACCGATTAAAATGTTCGAAATAAACCGGGCGTTTGGATCACTTTTCAGGTACTATCTCTGGTACTATATTGTTCCTGTGTTCGATTTTGATGTTTCCTGAGTTCACATGTTTTCTGGAAATAATCTAAACATATATCCCCCCTTCACCAAGTTCAATCGACCAAAATGTGTGCATTTCCATGATTTTCAAAATTTTGCTTTCAAGCTAATGCTTTCGTGTATAATAATTTAAAATAAAATCCCTCGACCTGCGGTCTCGGGATTTTATCAAATTATCATACACTCAAGTCATTTGCTAAGCAAAATTTCGAGAATCATGGAAGTGCAGCACACATTTTAACCGAATAAACTTGGTGCACTCGGGATATAACCCCCGATTATTATTCGGAGAATCATATTGTGAAAGGATAATAATTGTCATATGAAGTAATGAACTATTAAAATCATTGAAAAAATAATTCAAGATTATTATTTTTTGGTATCTTTTCGAAATTCAACCGAAATAAAAGCGCTTTATTTTTCTGACAAATATATACCTACAATCTACCTGTACATTTTGCGGCATATAAAAATTTGTGCTATACGAACCTTCCAAATGATAATAATTTTTACTACCAATAGTCACTCAATCGGCACAGGTCGTTTTGATAAGTCTCGATTTTTACAATCAAATGCATGATGTACTTTTGAATTAAAATATAATTTCGTTAAAATATTCTTCACTAAAAAATAAAATGCCTTTTTAAACTTCTAAATGACAATATGTTTTCATTGTGCTTGCTCTAAGAGCATTATAAAAAAATGTATTGCATTATACCAACATTTTGTAAGACCTTTTTAGTGCTATAGGATCATCCAAAAGCAAAACAAAATAAGGTGAAAAAACTTTTAATTGAGTAGAACTGGTCAATACTTGGTGAACATATATATTGGAAAAAACTGTGACAGTAAGTAATTCCTTGTATATATAATATGAGTTCATTCTCTGGAAAAAATTTGCGGTTTTTATTTGCTGATGACGAAACACACATAAATTTTTTTTATACCGATAAAAGGAAGAATTGCTTGTTGCTGGAATGTAAAAAGCTCGAAATTATGAAGAATCTCACTGCACGAAATAAATCGTGAAAAATCGCAAACCCCTTGTTCGTCTCACCAATGACATGAAAGATACTTGTACAGAACTATGAATATTACCCATAACCATTAACACCAACCTTGCAAAGAAGCCTTTTATTTTAAGCGGGCTACTATTGATTTCTCAAAATTTTGAATGTCGGATGAATCACATTCACAGCATGCAGCATTTTTAAAATATTCAAAAGGATATTGATAATCAATTTTTTTTTTTTGCCTTAGCACTTCTTTCCAAAATACAAAAAATGTAAGGGGACTTTTCCTATGAGTATCTATCAGAAGAGAATACTCTCCAACAAAGCATACAATCGATCAGATAAACAATGAAACGTCAAACGTAAGTCCCTGATTGATCTTTGATGGCAAAATCCGTATTGTCGATATTTATTGCTTTTTCCATAACTTTGGAGATGATGGGAAGCAATGCGAATTGTCTATGATAACAAGGTGAAGTTTTTTTCCCTATTTTAGGAATTGGCTAAACTCTGGCTGTTTTCCAGGAGTCAGAAAAAACCCAAGTCATATGAAAGATTGAACAGATCGCCAAAGTACCGGTATCAATTTGGAGGCACACACTTTAAGAAAAATGGCTGGGATCGAATCAGATCCGCAATCCTTTAGGTTCATTTAAATATTTCTTATATTTTGACTGTCGACAGGCATGACATTTGGGTTTTTTCCGATGGGTCCAAAGTGGAATTTTCAGAAACACCACAGAATAGTTCTAAACCAATCACCCCCTCAGATGTTCCTTTGCTTATTCAAGCGTCGACCACCAATTTGCCTTTGTGACCTTCATGACCAAGTAATCAGGCTAGCCCGACTCTATCAAGGGGTTGTCACTACAGTTGGTGATACTAATTATCACTTGACTGTTGGAGAATATGGTAATAATTGTGTTCCTTATATGCCGGCTCTCACTCGTCCTTGTTCAGTCAAATGGCCAGACTCTGGAATTTTCCTAGGCTCTTATCTTCCAAGACTTCAAAGTGAAAGCTGATTTGTATTTTCTCCTCCTTGGTTGAGATGATATTGATTGAGCATCACAGTTTGTTCTCTTTTCTGTGAACCTGAGGATGAAAAATCATGTCTACCTAATTTAATCTTCCAGAAACTGGCTCTTCTGCCACTGACTTCAGCTTGGAATGATGGTTTTGATATTTCAACTCAAGTCATACTGCACAGATGGTGTTGCCACGTACATTTCTAGCATCGCATCTGCCCTCAAATCATTGCACTGCTTCAAATTTTCTTCTTCGTGTGACTGGGATAAATATGATGCTCAGATATATTTCACATTTTTCGAGAAATATAAGGTATATGGTAAAACTGAAACATTGATTTCTGGAGATTATCGATTCCAAGAACAACATCATAGACAATAAATCAGTTTTCATACAACCATTTGATATCACAAAATAGCACCTGCAAACAATTTCAACAAAAGAGAAATATATGAAATGGGTGGACAAATATTGGAACAAAACAAAATCAATTATTGAATATTCAGCAGATTCCAGTAACACCGGTTTTTTATGACGATAATCCTATTTTCCGAACAAGCCTATTGCTTTCGTATGATGATGGG
Source organism: Zygogramma bicolorata (assembly GCA_032362365.1). Classification (NCBI taxonomy): domain Eukaryota; kingdom Metazoa; phylum Arthropoda; class Insecta; order Coleoptera; family Chrysomelidae; genus Zygogramma; species Zygogramma bicolorata. Next base: position 134,832 of record JAVJAQ010005669.1, on the reverse strand, counting down.
ATGTACTCGACTTCATGTAAACTAAAACAGCGATTTCGAGAAAATTTGACCAACACTTTTTTCTCGAGGTCACAAAAAAAGTGACTCCGTATTTACCGTTAGTACTTCCCGCGATTCGGTACTCATTAAATCAGCCATGTCAATTTCTCAAGCGAACTGTTTTTATATACACAAGCTCTCGAAAATCATTAGATGCGATGATAAACAACATTAACAAAGCAAACAAAGAGAAGATTCATGTAAATTTCGCACCTTCAATTCTCGCTTAATCGAATGACGTAAGTTTCCTTCAACCTCAACGTCCCAGACTGGTAGTAGAAAAAACAGCTGCTATATAGATATAAAAAGCTCACTAATTGAATGATTTCATCAGTGCCAAAAATGAGGTGGACAGTTCTGGTTTGTGCTGTGGCCATCATCGGCTTTGCAGGCTACGTTGAGTCAAGAACTTTGGAAATTCAGGTAAGCAAATGAAAACCTCAAATTTGGAAACATAAATATCCATTTTCTTAAAACAACAGCAAATGTCAAAATTATTCGGAACAGAAAGTAACTTCCTTTCAATTCGTTTTCCAGTTATTTTTAGAGATATCAGGTGGATAGGTAGATTACAATTCATTTTGGCATGAATAGTACACATTCAAATCAACTTTTCGAGAACATCAATGTAAAATGGTGTGTCGGGGTTTGGAAGGGGTTTTTATTTCGCAATCAAATAGAAATTCGTTCAGTAATTCTCAATATATTGATATTTGACGTGAAAAAATAGTGAACGAGTAGGATCTAAATTCTGACTAGCATGGAATTGGTCCTGAATCAAAATTCTGGATTTCAGTGAATTCCCATTACTTGAGCAGGGTGAACAACTAGTAAGGAAACTTCCAAATCGAAAGAGAAGTTAATTGAAGTGTCCCTCAGGGTAGTCCCTTAGAACTCCTCTTATTCGTGTTATACCAGAATAACTGGCGAAAATTTTCCTTCATCCCTCAACGTCGATGAACTTCAGTTGAATATCATAGAACCAAAGCTATGATCATCAAATTCCTCAACTTCTATTGTATTTGATATTCGTGGTAAAATTTTTGGGAGAATGAAACAGTAGCTGAGATTTATATTTCATATTTTCTCCAACCTCTGGAAACATTTCGAATATATTTTTTTTCCATTTTTATTCACAAAAATGAGCCGAAATCTCACTTACAAACACCAATTACCAGGTATTCTATAACTCCACCTATCGCTCTAGTGTACTTTCATTGCTTCAGCACTGCAAAAATAATAAAAGGAAGTATTTGATTAAATGTTGTAGAACTAGAAGATCAGCATTCCACTGATATGTACATTTTTTCGCTACCGTTTCTATATCGGGATTTTTTCTGTGTACTTTACTTACCGCGTTACACAGCTAAAGTGTGTCATCAGTTTCAAACACTTATTTTTCGATATGAACTAGCCTGCAAATATAAGAAACTTGTAGATTATGTATGATAAAATTATAATTTCGTGCCGTCATCAGGTAATCCTCTACTTGAACTTGGCTGCTGACCCATCGACACTTTCAATACTACATCATATGTGACTTTACGAAATATTCCATGTTATGAGTTCTAAAATTATTTTCAGAGCACCGTTCGCGAAAAAAGAAACCCACATGAAAAACTTGGAGGTATTGGGTTAGGAGGTGGTGCCGGACTAGGAGGCGGCATCGGCGGCGGTGGTGGAGGCGGTGGAGGAGGAGGATTCGGAGGCGGAAGTGGGGGAGGATTTGGATTTGGAGGTGGAAGCGGTGGTGGAATAGGAGGGGGAGCCGGTTTTGGCAAAGGCGCTGGACTAGGAGGGGGAGGCGGTGCAGGAGGAGGTGGTGGAGGTGGATTCGGAGGAGGCGGCGGTGGAGGTGGCGGATTCGGTGGAGGAAGCGGGGGTGGTTTCGGATTCGGAGGTGGCCAAGGAGGAGGAGCTGGAGCCGGTCAAGGCGCTGGATTCGGAGGAGGAGAGGGTGGAGGAATTGGAGGCGGTAAAGGTGGCGGCGGTGGATTCGGAGGAGGTGGTGGAGGTGGAGGTGGCGGAGGATTTGGAGGTGGAAAAGGCGGTGGCGGAGGATTTGGCGGTGGAAGTGGATCTGGGGCTGGTGGTGGTTTTGGAGGCGGAAAGGGAGAAGGTGAGTGGAAATGTATCAGTTCCAGAGTTATATTATTATTAGTTTATAGCTGATTCTCCATAGCATTTTAAAATACTCATATTATCTTCATGTAGATCGCGATACTCATCGAATTCTGACTCACTGAACTAACAATTCGTTCAAGAATGTATCGAACTCCTACACAGTGGGTTCACAGGCCAACACGTATCGGAAAACAATCCTCTGCTGGCTGATACCACGAAAGGCGTTGGAATATCCACGTACAAAGAGAGAAATTTCAATAATGCAAGGCAACCTATTACCAGTTGGTGAAGAGTCTGTCTCGAAAGCACATGCGTGAATTTCTTGTTTGAAGAACTCTTACTTGCACCTGTAAAATATCATTCAATGCCCCAAATAGAATTAGCAAGGGCAGTAATTGTTTTCTCGCAGGTGCTTGCCTATCAACGTATTGTGTAGGTTATTGAGACAAGTCTGAACGCATTGTTCGGACACGATTTGGTCACTAGTCTCCATGTACGCTCAACGAAAATAAATATAAAATTCTGCTGTGAGGAGATACATGAACCTGAAACGTCGTTCCCATTTTCATATCCAAAGTGATACATTCCGGGGCCTGTTTCATGAAATTACAAGTCTTGTAGCTACCAGAGAAAGACAATGCAGGTACAGGTAAAAAACGAGTGAAAAACAATTATTTATCATCGTCTTCCTTTGTATTTCTCTTGTAGCTACAAGACTTGTACGTTCTTGAAACAAGCCCCTCTGGTAGATAAAGCATATATTTCACAGAGCATTGATCGTACTTCGGAACTATCTTTGGGGTAGAAAGCTGAGAGAACCATGTTTTTGAATATTAATTACCTTCCTCCTCATATTGCTGAGGGTAGTTTCAAAAATGGAAAGGGTGTTATACCAAGTTGTGTGACGAATCTCTTTCCTGATTAACCCAATGTCAGTCATTTTAGAAAGGATTTGATCGACACAGTACACTGACCCCCTTGTCGAAAGTTCCCTTAAAAATTTTGTACGCATCTTTATCATCCTGTTTATCATTAGTATTCAACACTTTTCATAATTGTATTACATGCTATCTCATACCTAGAAGAGAATATTACTTGTTTTGTTTTCACCGCACATTTGTACGAAATTAAGCTTGCCTGTAATATAATTGAATAAATTAACAAAAAATGCTTTTATGCATAGATCAATTCGTACTCTGTACTATTCCAGTCATCACCTAAAAAGTTATACTCCATTTGTTCGTTTCCTCTCACCTGAACATTTGGCGTACTGACATCAGTTTTTTCATCAAATAATTCTAACATAATGATATTTCTCTATATTCTATCTGATTGTCAGCAGAACAAATTCTCTTTCCTGGAAATCATGGAAGTGGATCTGGAGGGCACCATCATGGAGAAGGACCTGCAGGGCACCATCATGGAGGACACCATGGAGGCAATCATGGGGGAGATCACGGAGGAAATAAAGGGGGACACCATGGTGGAAAAGGAGGTGCATTTGCTCAGGCCTCTGCTTCAGCAAGTTCTTAGTGAGTACAATTGGAAACAAAAACGTGTTCACTTTTTGCAAAAATCGTTACAATACATTTGTTTGAATGGAATGTTCACAAAAACCTTGATCTTCAATGTTCTCAAATGGGAAATCTGATCGTGAATATGGAAGATCTGTAGAATTCAGCAAATTGTTTGTATAAAAATGAAGTGAACATATTTGTTAGCAACTATTTCATAACTATGACTTTTTTTCAGTTCCAACTGATCTATCCAAGGGGAAGATGGCCAATCTAGTCAAATGGATAGCAACGGGTTGGTTACCTTTTTATGACGACCGAAAATTTTATACAATAAAACATTTTCAATAATTTTGGACTTTATTCATGAAAATGCCCACTCCAAACTCGCTCAAAGGTACTGAATTTCTTGACTTGTTGAAAATCATATTATGAACCTTCGTTTCGAATTTTTACATTGGGTTTATATGAACTATAGATCCATCAATTATTCTTATATTATGCTAAATCTAATGTGCTACTTGGGTCAATTTTAGCTGAGTTCGTTTATTCATGGGTTGAGTAGAGCGAGTAGAGACAGATCAGAGATCAACTGATCACCGAGCGTATGGAGCTGAAGATATAAAAACGAACTGGTTTAGAGCTTTTGGAGCGTGTAACATGACCTGATATTTTTTTATTATCTTTTTGGAGCAATGGCACTACTGTGTGCTTGAATATTTACAAATATTTCTCTATCTACATTCGTTATGCAGATTAATCATAAAAAGCTCTCGTTGAATGAGAGTGTAGGTTGAATTTTCACGTTCTCTTTGCAATTATGTGTTTAAGGTATCGAATGAAGTTGATTCAAGGTATGGGTACTTTCACATTCAGACCTCATGCCATTCCATTCACCAATGAATGTATGATGAATGCCTGTGGAAAAAGAGAATTGAAAGAATATGATATTATTGTGTTTTTTAAAAGGGAAAATGAATTAAAAATTGTCATACCATTCAGTTTTCAGAATAAATGGATACACTCATATTCATCTCATCGATAATTCAGATGTGAGATTTATATCACCTAAAGTACACAGAACAAAAACATAGCCAGTGGAAAATCAGCGTGGCTCACACCAAAAATAGAAAAAAAAGGGTTCTGAAATGATTTTCTGTACCAGGTGAAAGGTCATAATCACAATCCATGCAGTATGTAAAAAGGTGCATGTGCAGAAAGAAAAAATATTTGATACTTATTTAATTATGACTCTTGTGATGGCTTTCACAAGATATGGAAGTACATGAATTAGTGGGAATAAATCTCCGAATACAGGCCTAAAAAAAGTCTTGTGCAAAAACTTCTGGATGTTATATTTCAAGCCGATGCATCAATAATGCCTAAGTAGTCATCATATAATCAACAAACACCTGAACAGAAATCAAACCAAAAACAATAATAATAATATTAATGATGGTAACACCCTTCGATAATAATACGAAAAAGCTAATCCAAATGAGCTATACTTTTGAGAATGGGGGAATCAGTACATGTACTATAGAATTAAGACATTGCAAAATCATAATACAGTCCATTTGTCCAAAAATCATTACATCTAGGTACATAGGGTATTCCTATTAATATTCGTCTTCATTTAAATCTTCCCAAATCCATACGTTGTCAGAAATCTCAATAGTCATTTGAGGTGACATTTATGAACTGTGCAGTCATCAAATTCTCATACTATCATGAAGGTTATTCAAATACATTGAAGATACAAGAAATATACTTCCTTCTTATTCAGTATATTCCATATGTCATCATGCATTTTTATGATATACCCTCTGGCAACTTTCATCTTGAAGATTTTTCACTTTCCTCATTCCAAAAGTCTTGTTGTTTGGCCCCTTAATCTGAGGAGAACTTGATATTTTCCACCTAGGATCCGAGTTTTAGTAGCTATGTGAAAAACTTGATATTTTATCCTGAATATATTTTAGCCAAATTTTTCTCCACTACGAAACACGAAAACAAAATGCAACCTACGTGGGCTATATCGGAAGTGAGTTGATGAATCTATTTCCGAAAGGATAGGCAAACGGTGACAATTTTTGGCTGTAATTTTTTCATGTCTTTTGAAGTGTTATTCCCTATTAGGGAGAACTGGTTCACAACTGGTTCGGAAACATCTTCAGGCTCCGGTGCAGGTGTTAAGCAAATCCAGGATAGAGATAATAATATGCCTGGAAAACGATATCGATTATAGTCTGGGGAGGTAGTAAGTAAGATACTTCACGCACAAATTATTGAAATTATTGCTTATTCAACTTTGAAAAAAGGTTTTTCCAATGGAGAGACTCAGCAAATTGTCTTTTTTCTGGATTCTTGGTCACAGTGACCAAGAAGGTAAGTAACTTCTTCGCTTCAGAACCCGTCATTGGAATTACCTTGGGCTTTGCCTAACAAACACCGAATACTTGAAAGACGAGAAGAGAGTTTCATACTTCCATCAGGATTGGCAAACTCAGCAGCATTTTTATATCCTGAAAATGTCACCAAACAATCAATAGGCAGCAAGCATAACTTACGTTGTCCGATTGGCTTACTCACAGATCACTGTCGTTAATCATCCTACGAAAAAAACAGGTTAAATATAGATCCGGCACGCCGCTTCTGCCTGTAAAATAATGAAACAGTAGAGCATATGCTTTGTGCCCTCCCCGCTGCGGCCCGAATCAGGTATACAATTTTTGTCAGAGCGTCACTCTCTCCATCGAACCTGAAAGATCCACCTCCAAATTTTTCACCTTCCTTGAGAAATTGGATTTATTTTATTTTCATTTTTATGAATATGTAGCATATACTAGATCGTTAAAAAGATGCTCTGTCAAATGACCGTTCTTTCACGAGCTCAAATACAACTTCAGTCGGAATCATCATTGTTAGACATAAGAAGTGGCAGTTTTTAAAATTAGCGGAGAATGAATAAATGTTCATCACTCAATTACGGAAAGACAACAATGAAATCACTCCAGGAACTTCTCAAATATTCATTGAAGTGAAGATCGAGTCAATTAGGACTATTATTTGATGCTAAGTAGCAAAATAGTTGAACGATACAAATCACAATCTCAACAAAACCTGAAAACCAATAGTTCAATTAGTATGATGATCGTGAACACACGCATGGGCTTCATTCGATATTTGGCGTGGTAACTTTATAAGGCCGGTACATGCAACGTTCATTATAATAACATTAATAGTCCAGTCTATGACCATTTTCCCGTGTATTTATCCCATACAGCACCGATTCGCATGCAAATTTGTATTCAGGATCTACACACACTCTTTTTCAAAATCTACCCTGTGCCGAGGGTTGCTTTCTCCCTGGGGGTGGATGCCACCCCTTCTTTGGGGGTGAAAAAATTTGTATTGGAAATAAGTAAGGAAATCAATAGATTGACTTATTCTAAGCACTTTTTGTTCAATGAAGTTTTTTCTGAAAAGCAATACTTTTCGATTTATTCGCGAGTGAAATTGTCGGTTTTCAGTCAAACAAAAAAAAAAAAACACATTTTCATATCCTTTTTCGCGAATAACTGGAAAATAATGCATGTTATCGAAAAACCTGCGGAGAGCAAAATTATAGCTTCTGAAAAAACAAAGGCGATTGTTTATTTGTGATGTAACCCACTACGAACTAAATAACTGCTTGTTGAAAGTTGATTGGTATTTTCAAACGCCAAAATGGAAAGTTTCTACGTACAATAACCAAAAACCAATGCATTTTTCGGGAAAAACTGATTGGACCTTTTCTGAAGTCCTTCAAAAATCCTTCATTTTTGTTATTTATAAAAGTTTCTAGCATCCAAACTGACCGAGGTATGAAGGAAATAATGTTGAATCCTATTTTTTCCTTGAAAAAAATTGTGAATAACTCATCCTTTCTTTCCACCCCCCCCTTTGGAAAAAATCGTTGCCTAGTGGAACTATATGTATATATACATATATAATATACATATAGTTCCACTAGGCCTGAAATATAGTTACTATGTGTATTCTTCAATATACTAATGTACATACTCTAATTTCTACAAAAATTGTTTTTGGTTTTTTTCCCAGAACTCGCTTAGTCTTCACGCAATCAGATCCACCAAAAAAGTATTTTGTAGCTCTTTCAAAGAGCTATAAGCTCATTCACATTTTTCTTTTTTTCAGATTATATTTTTGAAAAGGTTCATGCTGAAAGGGCTCAAAAATGGTACTTTGCGCGAACCCTCACAATATTTGCCTAGCCATATCTTACTCTATTTTCATCCTGCAGAAAAAAATGAAACACCGAAATTTTCAGAGAAGGAAAGCCTTCAATTTATTCGAGTTATTTTGAAGAAATTGTGATTTTTCGCTGAATTACGTATATGATTTTTTCTCTTCAATCTCAATTTTTTCCAAAACTACGTACTTTCAATTGATGAACATCGTTGAGTAACAACGATTTTTTTCAAAGGGGGAGAAGAGAGGATGAGTTATTCACAATTTTTTTCAACGAAAAAATAGGATTCAACATTATTTCCTTCATACATCGGTCAGTTTTGATGCTAAAAACTTTCATGAATAACAAAAATGAAGGATTTTCAAAGGACTTCAGAAAAGGTCCAATCAGTTTTTCCCGAAAAATCCATTGGTTTTTGGTTATTGTACGTAGAAACTTTACATTTTGGAGTTTGAAAATACCAATCAACTTTCAATAAGCAATTATTCAGTTTGTAGTGGGTTCGCATACATCACAAATGAACAATCGCCTTTGTTTTTTCAAAAGCTATAATTTTGCTCTCCTCAGGTTTTTCGATTAGATGCATTATTTTCCAGTTATTCTCGAAAAAGGATCTGAAAATGTGTTTTTTTTGCCTGAAAACCGACAATTTCACTCGCGAATAAGTCGAAAAGTATTGCTTTTCAGAAAAAACTCCATTGAACAAAAAGTCCTTAGAATTAGTCAATCTATTGATTTCTGCACTTATTACCAATAAAATTTTTTTCACCCCCAAGAAGGGGTGGCATCCACCCCCAGTGAAAAAGCAACCCTCGGCACGGGGTAGATTTTGGAATAGAGGGTAAGTAGAACCTATATCCAAATTTTCATACGAATCGGTGCTGTATGGGATAATTACACAGTTTACACTTTTTTCACCTTCATAGACTGGAGTATAACTTGACATTATCATTTGGGAAATGAATATTTATAGTTGAACCGTTCATGCAACACAAGATGCCTAGAAATCCTGGTGATTAAACTGATTGGATTTTGTTTAGATTTTTGTGGCGAAAAAAATAATCGACGCTTTTGAAGGTTTCCTCTATATTTTCGGTAGAGGGCGTTATGTTCCCATTTTTCGAATTTGATGACAAGTGTCAAGTTAATTGTCATATTGTCATGTCACTTTGATGTGTACGATGTTTTTATCGTGTTTATTTCTTGATTTCACTGCTCTAAAGTATCGAAACGTTGTTACTGGTATTTCTTTGTCCACCCATTATCCTTTAGGTTTTATCAATTAAAAGTGGAAAAACCCGACTGCACATTTTCACTTAGTGCAAATTTAGCTTCAGACAAGACTGACAAAAGCGTGTTGGCGACATCTGTACATATTGTACGGAAACCTCCAAAAGCTCAATTATCCACCAAAAATCAAGCAATCCAGATTTCGCCACTTTTATCCCAAACTTCTACAGGTATAAGCAAACACACCAGGGTTTTCAGGCATCTTTATGCAACACATCAGTGCATTACCATTAGTCACACTAAGAAGTTGTCAAATTTTAACTTTATTTCAAATTGATTATGATTCTTGATGAAAAATGCAAGTGCACATGTGCAGTGACGTGTCATTTGAATTCATAGTTGTCATTTGACGGTTATAAGTTATCTGATGTTTATTTTCGTGTTTTTTCAAGATCACCCTATATATAACTGGACTAGGACTTTGGTCACGTGACCTTGTTGGCGTCAAATGCCAAGATTCGAATGACATTATATGTATCTCTCTCGCTTTCTCTCATTGTGCAGGCGTTTTTCCTTTCATTTCTAAAGCCCATAATGTAAGTGACCCTATTGGCCACTGGCGTGAACATTCAAAATGGAATAATTGTGTGTATTTCCAATCTCACTTTCTTCCTAGGTATGTTTCAGATTATTTCTAGGACGATCTCAATATACTTGGAATAGTTCGAAGTAGTTGTACAGTTGTGAACTGCAAAGTATAAGCGAGTCGTGATTGCCGTCAACGAATTAGTATCATTGACGTAATATAACATGGACTGGGTGTCGCTCAACCCTCAAATACAAGTTCTTGCGGCCCGAACCAACTAAGGGCATCTGCGTCATAGTCGTCATCGTCATAATGTGTTACGTCATCAGTAATATGTGTTGCATACTTAGATTCCGTGGGTGATCAATTCTTTTCTGTTATCCTATTGATTCTTGAATATTCACTAGATTATTGAAAAATATTCGAGAATGGGACCAAATGAAATTATGGTACATATTGAAAATTTTCAATAGTCAATATTTTCGGGTATTGAATAGGTAATATATTTCAATAAACCACTATAGGTACCTACAAGATATTTCAGGAATATCAGTGGTGCCCAAAGACATATAAAATTGTATTTTATATGTCTTTGGTGGTGCCTCATTATTTTCTTCTATAACAGTTATTTTCAATAACCAATGTTTAGTGTTATTCAAGATTCACTAGACTAGCTTATGATTCGTATACATAGTATTCCTTGTTTCTCATATATAGATTTTTATCGATATTCATCATTTTTTCACGACCTTCACCGTAATGAAATGTTCAATTCATATAGTTTTCAGTATGTGAATTGAAAATTTGTTTTTTTTTTATTATAAATATATCATGCATTGAAAATCCACTCTTATGATTTCGACTTGAAAAAAATCCTATGTTTTTATACAATGACCATAGCAATTTTCCATTCACTTCAACTGAAGCAATAGATTATTCGAAAATTGGCATTGGAAAAATTTGGAAATCACTGTTGTCTTAGGTATAAGATTTGACATTCCTTCAAGAAGTATTATATCTCACATTGAGAATAAATGGGTGAAAAAAGCTTCAAAAAATCGCAAACACAAATCAACAACTCCCTCACTATAAAACGGATTTTTGGCTATGCAAATATGCAGCAAGTGATACATTGGGACGTCACTCGTAAGTGGTGACGCAGTTGCCCTTAGTTTAATATGTTCATGCCGTTTTAGGCGTGGGGATCAATCCTCTCACTCTAATGCCCAGTCCATACTATCAGGTCTATGATTAGTATATTATGCAACGATCGTGTAATGATGGTTATTACTATATGAGCATAAACCGGGATACGAAACGAGCCGAATGTGAGTTTCTTGTGGTTTATGCGAGTGTATTATTAATCATTACATGAGAGTTGCATACGCTATTTTATCTTCACCCTATAAATAGTGAAGAACTACAAATATTATATTTATATTGCACACAATAATACTAATTTAACGAATTTCTTTGAAAAATTCCACAGAATTGTAATTGATAGTATTACTTCGAGAAATGAAACGATGAGATATAAAAAGATCAAAAATCAAAGAAAAAAAAGATAACTCGAGACCGGAATTGGACCAATGTCTCCTCCAGCTAGAATAACCAACGTCAGCGCCTCAGACGGCTCGGCTACGGAGAGCCCTCTAAACTCGATGTAAAAATAAATAATAAATCATGCATTTGTCAAATGAAAAATTTAATCATTCTAATTGTATTTCTGTCGGTGAAGGTGTCGAAGGTGATTCTACCATATCGCTGGTATCAGACATTTTGTTATGATTATCGAAGTTTGGCTATATTCTTCAAAAGTTCAATACCTATACCGATTTTGACTTGACAAACGTCAAATGCAGAGCATCATGTTTGATTGAAAAATAATGGGTTTCTATTGGTTGAAAATCTCTATCGTAATGAAAAATCTGTATCGTAATGGATTTCATTATAAAACGGTTTGTGGGCATATAAGTGTATTATTAGAGTACGGGTGTAGATAAAATATATTTTACGACTATCATGCAAGTTCTGCATTTGTGTTGAGATTGAGCACAATGAATATTAATTTAGAATTTGTGATACTACGAGTGTATCTCTGTTAAACATTCTTTGGAAGGAAAGGACTATGTTCTTTGAACATTTGAACAGTGCTTCCCTTTCGTGTGAGTCTGCATATAATAAAAATAGTTTATTTGTCTACTTTTCGTATTTTGATTATCCTCATCAATGAAATCTATTATTATGATTCATTTCGAGGAATTTTTACGATATTATCGATCGGATAATCATTGGGTTTTTTGAGAATTTCTCAAACATGCATTGTTCAACAAAATAATTGGAGCTGACAAAAACTCTGCCTCAACACTGAAGATATGTTCTGTTTTGATCGATCACATATATTATTATTATTTCGAGAAACATGCAGATCAGCAAAAATCGCAGTGAATATCTTTTTTCAGGTGAAATGAAAAAAAAAATCTCAAACGTTCATAAGAGGACTGGGATACTGAGAAGTTGTATATATGTAAAGAAAGAAACAATAATCGTTGCTGAAGAATATTCATTTCTTCTAAAGTATGTATTTCTCAATTGATCTATAAAAATTTCAAGATTTTAGAAATAGAAGAATAGAAGAATTACCTTCGCAGGATATATTCAAGGCTTTATCTAGATGTTTCCATTACTATAAGGTTATCCGGAGAATTGAGTGCTTTTTTATTATTCTGGAATCACGCGTCTTCATATCTTGCTAAAATGTTTTCAAGTTGTGTCTATCTTCTCAGTTCCATATCAGATGGAAGAATCCATCCCAAATCCTTGATGTTCAAATTCTTACGCAGAGAAACCTGTTTCAACATCTATTAGAATTTGAGCAGTAAAGTAAATCCTAATTGCCTCAGTCATCAATTTGTAAAAGTAAAATTTGATAATTGTTCATCTGGTGAACTTTTCAACAATCAATTTTCAATTTGCTTAAATATTCATTCGATAACTGGTTGATACGTCATATTTTATGAGATTCTTTAAACTTCTTGACTATTTCATTATGGAAAGTGATTTGGTTTTCATTTCTTTCGTCAGGATCTTTCCTTGTTGAAACTGAAGGTATCGAAAGATATTTGGGCAAATTTGAAAAAATGATAAAGCTGCAGTATAGTGATCAGTTTTCGAGAATTTCAACAAATGTTTTGGAATTGGCCCGTGAGGAAATGTTAAAATATCATATTCAAACATATCACTTTCTTGAGAATGAGCAGAGCCAACCACCCAGGTGATACCTAAATGTTGTTAATCGGACTCCCTAGCGCGTTTGCCAAATTTTTCAGGATCTTCAAAAGAGCACAATAACAAGAATATGTTGATAAATTAATAAACTCAGTGTTCGGAATCGGTTCGAAATCAAAACAGAAATAAAAATCATAATAATCGTGGGTTTTTCCTAACAGAAGAGACCCATGAATTGTCAATTAAGATTCCAGCGGATGGAAATAAGTATATATAATAACTGATATTTAGATATCCATGTAAATTTTATTTTCTCTACATAATGTTCCGAGTAGCATGATAATGGGGATTACCAATATTTCCAACACTGAAAACCTGTTTATTTGTTGCTGATGTCCAGGATTGAGGATCGACATCAGGCGCGTATACAAAGGGGGTAATAACCCCCCCCCCCATGATCAGTCAGTCACATAGCATATTATAATATATATATATTGAAGAATATAGGGAGATATCAAAAAATATAATAAATGTCTGAAAAATCATTCACAAATTTATGTTTCACCTTTACTCCTTGTAACCTTGTAAGATCGCAGAATCCAGTAATTGAATTCAAAATTATTATCAAAATCATAGAATATCTCAGATTATATAGTCTAGTATTTCGGGAGAACTGGGCTCATAGAACAAGGCATCTTGTACCTGGTTTCCATGTATCTTCTTGATATTTCCCATCTACTCTTACACACAGTATAAATATTCCCCTAATAAAGAAAAAGAGGAAAACAAAACTTGCATGGAAGAAGTAACATAGTTAAGAGTGTAAATATTCCAAGAAACATCACAGACGCAAAACTTAACGAGGAATGTGAATTTGCTGTGACATGTTGAGGTATAAGTTTGATTCGGGAGTTATAATTTTTATTTGAAAAAAATGAGCACAAAAAATTATATTATATTTATTAAGTGAAGAAATGAAATCTGAACAAAAAATGGATCTTTCTCACTCATTTTGTGAAAAATATGATATAATTTCCAGGAAGTATTCGCCTAATAAAAACTGTTAACAAAATATTTATAGACGACTGAACCCCTTTTTTGACAGTTTAATTTGTTAATAACTATCTAATTAGTTCACTTTTGGATGTGACTTTCGTGCACTTTTTAGAATGTGCCCTTGATCATATTTTCAGAACCACTATCAAGAGATTTCTTGCTTTTCAACTTGTGAGCTATACTATACATTTACCAGTAAGACAAATCAGCTTGATGTGGGGGTTGAAGGGACCACTTCAATTTCCATTATCAGTTCAATGGAGGAAAATAATAATGATGTGAAAACATTCCTATGATTGAAATTCTCGTGCAGTTTGCATACCTATTCAAATCATTATATGCGATTATATTACCTACGAAGATTATAGAAACCCATCATATCCACACAATGAAGACCAATTACATGGTAATTTCAATGTAATTGTTAGAAAAACAATCCATACCAAGAACATTCTAAGAAATGATTTCCCGCAATGATGTGAGGGGATCTTTTCATTATACCGTAGTTCCGTCATAGTTTTTTTTAGCAACTTCACTTAAGTTTTTTTCTCATTTGAGTATATAACTGCATAACTTAGGCGAGGATCTTAGTCAGTTGGCAAAATGTTGTTAACAGTAATACTGTTCATATTGGCAAGTGGTTTTTCCGATGTGCAGTGCCAAAGTAATACCGGGGATTCATCCAAAAGCGTTGGAATCTATTATTTGATTCCGATATCGAAACCAATTCATTTGAACGGTGGTGATGATGATAACGAAATAGAATATATCGACAAAAAGCTCTTACCTTTACCGAAGCTGATTTTGGCACTTGTTCCATCAACGGAAAATGAAAAGGTATTTATAATTGGTACAGATAGTTTTTCTGTGATATGAAGAATAAAAAATGGACAGTTTCCCAGTGAAGCCTCACAAGAATATTCAGTAGAAAGTTTCGTACGACAACAAATATTATTTGTTAACAATTTTCATCATTTTCATAACGTTCTTCAAGTACAACGATGAATAGGAGATACCATTTTGATTATAAAACTCAGTGAGTTGGGAAATAACTGAGGCCCTATGGATTCAAATCAATAATAAAAAAATTAGGCCAGGTGCACGTAGCTGGATGCCCAGCTCATTGACAAGAGTTCTTCGATTCGATTCCGCAAAAGAGAGATTATCTTCGCTTACGAATTTCTCTTTGTTTCATAGTTGACTGTTCCACAAATAATCATCCTGCCCCTAATATTAGGAGTCAGTCAGTCACAAGGCTTCCTGAAGGATTGCGATCGAAGTCCATGGATTTTGGAAATACCAATATTTACTAACACTGACTCTAAAAGTCTTCATGTTCATCCATTCAAACTTGAGAATATACTAACTGGTAGGACAATTTTCAGCTAGTTTCAAATATTTTATTTCTCTTGAGGTCCCATGACAAAATCGAGTTAATGTACACTCAAGTCAGTTATCGAAAAAAATAATGAAACTGATAAACTTGCACACTTTCTAACGGATTTTTCTGGATGTACTATCTTTTTCCAGTTACACATCTACAGATGTGGCGAATTGCTCTAGCTTTTTCGCTCCCATCATTCTTATAATCAAATTAAGTGATTCGGTTACAATATTACTTCATCCATCAGGATTTTCTTACTATTTCAATAACATGCTTTGAATTTTTTTATGAGAAATTATTCCCTGATTAAGTGAATACTAATGCACATTATTTCTTCGCATTTGGTACACGCAATGCTTTCTAAAAATCAGGTTGCTCTTCCGTTCCGTACTGAGATGAAAACTCCAACAAGCCAGAATGGCATTCATGGTGTTACTGATGGTCACCATTGTTTCAGCTTTCCGTTGACAAAACACCTGGTGAAGTTGCTGCAATAGGAGATGCAGCTGCAGCTAGTCCAGAAGCACGCCAGAAAAGATCGCCTGGTGGTGGTGGCTGTAACCAATGTGGATACAATCCTGGTGGGGGAGGTGGTGGCGGAGGTGGAGGTGGAGGTGGAGGATCTGGATCTTGGAGTAAATCATCTTCTTCAGCATCCAGCGGAAGTTGGGGAGGGTGAGTATAGCTACCGCTCTCCATGATGATCGAATAAAATTCAGATTTTTTTATATTAGGACGATTCAATTGATATTATAGGGGGTTGGTTCACTCGCCGAGAAACAAGATAGTATGTGAAGACGTTTCGAGTTCTACCTCTCAAAGATCAAGACATTAATTCATTCCTAAAATGCAAATTAAATCTAGGAAATACAGGACAGGCAGCGTAAAACTCATACTATCACACACAGATCAGTATTCAAAACACTAACCTCAATATTGACGTATATGTGTTGAGTTTTACGCTATCTGCCTCTTATTTATCTATTCATTTCTTATTTTCTCATTCAAGTTTTCTGTTTTTATTCAGTTTTCAAGTCTCGTCACACGAAAACCCCAATGTTCTGATACCTGGGGATTACTTTTATGACGTTCGAAACGTTTTTCTACAATTCGATTAATTTCATGCCCATCAAATAAACCAGTTGATATATGTAGGGAAATTCACCTCCAAACCAAGAAGCGAATGCATCAGCCGTATGATTCCCATAGGAAAATATTCATACAATCAACTTAAAAAAAAGGATCTTTACAACATATTTACGTAATAATATGTGACAATGATTACATTTCTCTTCTTTCCCATTCTTCATACTGACACATATCAGAAAATGAAGGACCTGATAAGAAAAGCTGTGGATGTACCCGTAGAGACTTTCTTTGTATATTTGTCCTAAGGAAATCGGTTTGAGTCCATGTGCCAACGATGCTTTAAAGGATTGGAAGGTTGATTATGTTGTTATGATTTTTGTTGCCACGGACAGAATAGTGATAGTATTTGCGAAAGCTTATCGGCAGATCAAATCATTTTGAGAATATTAAGACTGGAAGAAACAATTGGATCCAAAAAAAGTTATATTTGTTATTTATGATAATTTTCGCTGGATAAAGAAATAATTTCATAAAATTTCAGAAAGGAAAATTGAGATAAACAGAACGAAAAGTCCAAAGTATAAATATTATTTGAATATTATAATAACAATTCCATGATTTAAATATTATAATATCAATTCAACAATTTTTATAGGTGTATATTTCCATTCCATGAAAAAAATTTATTGAATTGAAAATTGAAATTAATCAGAGATAGGAAATAAGGAAAAAACAGAAAGTGAACAAAAAATTAGGAATATTTACGATGCAGAAAAACTCAAAGTCGTCTCTTGTGGAGACGACTTTGAGTTTTTCTGCATCGTAAATCTACTACACTCCACTTTGAGATACAATGGACTTCTACCACAGATTAGGAATATTATTTGAAAATAAATTTCAATTCATGAATATGTTTCAATTGGTTATTTGCGGGGAGAATGAATTTTGGGAATTAATTTTCTGCTCTCTTCTCCGAATCAAAAATTAGAAATTACAACTTCTAAGATTTTACTTCTTTCATAGAAGTTATGACTTCTATTTTTTGTTTTATTTTTTTTTGTTCAGTTGAATTCAGCTTTCACACTCTACTCGTTCCTTTAGATGTTCCGATAGATTGCATTATGAAGGAAACGGAATTTCAAACTAATCACCAAATTTCAGACTGATATCGCATCTGCGATGATTCGCGGGACCTTTCATCAGTGAAAATGAAATTCCATCAATGAATTCTAGTGAACTGACACTGAAAATTACGATTTGAAAAAAATTTAACAAAAAATATGAAAAAAAAGGTATGTCAGAAGTGGGATTCGAACCCACGCCCACAGAGTGGACCAGAACGCTCGAACCTGTAGAATAGGCAAGGGATTCCTTGAGTCTGGCGCCTTAGACCGCTCGGCCATCCTGACATGTACATTGAGATTTCAGTTTCCTCATTTAGCATAATATCAGCAGTATCAGACATTCAAATAATGAATTGATGATAAATATAATCATGATAAAAAATCATATTTTCAGGAAATCATAATTCAACAGTTTGTAGATTGTGCACCCTCGAATTACCGCACTTGGCTGACGCCTCGTGTTCACAATTTTTTACTCTTGCGTAATAGGCTACTTATCCTCCTCGTTACGTAATATACTGAAATTATATCATTCAAAAATTAATGTAAATGAATGGGCATATTCTATTTTTATAATAAAGTAATGACATCCAAAATCAGCTTTTCAAAGCATATCAAAATTCATTTTAAATATTTGGAATTATTATTATTATGAAAACGAAAATGTAATATAAGTAGGTATATAAAATATTGGATGACAAAATAGCAAATGTTATTTTTGAAATTGAAATCTATTGAAGACCATTTAAAATAGGTATGGGATATCAAATATACCAAAATCTTGATAATTAGCTTTTTACATGTTATTTCAGTAGGTAATTATATACTTAAAGGGTGTTGAGGGTATTTCATTAAGCTTTCAGAAGTTGCTGTCCTTGAATCGAGAAAAACAGCTATTCAACCTTATAAGTTTAAGGTTGAGTGACAGATTCAGGGTTTTTTTTAGTCTCTATTAGTTCCGAAAATATTCGAGATCACCTTCCGAAGAACTTAATACCTCCATTTCGGTTCGGGTAGTTGAAATCATCTCAAATCCAAGAGGAAACTGGTATTGGTTCGTAATTCCGTATTATATAGATAACCAATTTCAGATATAGAGTATTCTTTCGAAAAACTCGAAGAAAAGAAATTTCATTGAATTCAATATTTAACGATACAAATTGAAATGGTAATGTCAAATTAAAAAAGGCCAAAAAAAATTTGGGTTTACTGAGACTCGAACCCAAATAGACAGATCAGAATTGTTACGTTTCTACTAGATTGTCCCTGGTAACCAAGTTGACTGGAATTGCCTACTTATCCGTTCAGTAAACTATAAAGAAATGAGCATATTTACGGGTGTGAGTAGAAAATGGATTGTTGCAAGTCTTTGCTCTCTACGCTCTCCAAACCAAAACATCTCAGCAAGAAACTGTTCAATCACATGCAAACAAATCCAAGGAAATTATTCTTCTCGTTGAGTTTCTTCCTTCAATTTGAGTATCATTAATTGTATGTTGCCATTCAAAAATTTGGGGGATGAGATATGGAGCTAGGAATGTTATTCAACGTGAAAATGTGTTTCATTGTAAATGTTCTGTAGTTGTTTTCCTACGGTTGTTTTTTAATGAAGTTACCACTCATAGATCAATCTTTCCTGTGAAAATTGAGATATTTATGAGTTGAAATGGTTCCAACTTCCAATGTATAAAACTCCTCAATGAATCCAAGTGAGCCAAAATGAAATGTTAAGAATGAAAATACTAAAATTTATATGGAAATTGTAAAACTGGTAAAATTGACTGATATATGTGAAAAATATAAGGAAGGGTATTCAATAGGGAACTGATAAGATATGTGAGTGAGACGGAAAAATAATAAGAACTTATGAAAGCAATAATGAAATCAAAATCGAAATAAAATTCGATAACGAGAAATGAGAAAGATGAAAGGTAAGAAATGAAATTTCCTATATTTTTATACTACTCATTAACGTTCTCTTCTCTGAGCTCTCATTGACTTTGCTTCCTTACGGCGCCTTTAGCCCACTTAGTAACTTTACTACAGTTTTGTCCTATATGGATATGGACAACATCAAACGAATACTATAAACTTTGTTCACCTACCACATAGTAACGGAGTACTTCCACCAGTTCATGAAATATATATTCGAAAATACTGACTGGGTCAATTGAATGACATAAATCTATCAGAACAGAATGAAGAAAAAAATAATATAAAAATAACCGAATGAATTTAAAGGTGTTTTAAGTAATTGTTTTGATATTGTTCGTTTCGTTAACCAGCTGAAGAACGTCAACCCTCAGAAGTCGAAACTTTTGTTAACAATGAATTGACAAGGCTCACCTTTTAACGTGCAATTACCCAGCACGGTGGCGTGTGAAAAAAAAATTCAGATCATTAAAAAAATCCGATGAGGTTAGAGAAGGGACTATAAACAATTTTTGGGAGTTGGAAGAATCAAATTAGTGAGTGGAAAAAAATAGAGAATATCCAAAAACCAAAAATATATCCGAACATGCCAAGTTAATCGAATGAAGTAGAACGAAAATGATAAAACATTGAATGAGTAATGAAATCAGAAAAAACAAAAATTTCAATAGGAAGTTTCAAACATAAAATGAATTTTGTTCGCATGTTTTGATGGAATGTATTTTCCCAGTCTATGTAAATTCCCAATAAATGCATATACCAGTTTGAAGGTGGCTAGTAAGAGATGTTTCTGATTGTTATTCAGTAGTCGAATGAGGAGGTCAAATACTCACAATTTTTTTCATCTTGAATACGATGTTTTTTTTTCATTTCAATTTTGTTTCAGTGGTGGAGGAAAATACCATGGATGAAAATGTGATTCAGTCGAAGGATCATCATCTACGAAGTTGGAAACAGCATTGAAATAAAGCAATTGAAAATTATTTTTTTTATTGACCTCTCTCTGATGCATCCCAAATGAAGTGGTCCCCTTAGTTCATGTGCCTGGGCGTACCTTTCCATTTTCAGTTAGTAAGAATCTGGTCATCGAGTTTTTCACTTCAATTCCGATAAAAATTTTCACAGGTATGATTTTTTGGATTGAAAGTGATACTTCTTGAGAATCACCCAAACACCATAAATAAAAAGCCCTACCACTTCACGAGCGTTCTGCCAAAGTATTTGTCAAATTCATGCGGGGAAAGTGTGAGGAATTATACGATTTCACTAAATTCCATCAAAGAAATGCCTTTAGGATATATAATCTTCATTTTCTGTTTCCTGAAGAACTCTAGAAATCGAACTGAAATATGGGAGTCTCTGACACCTTCCATAGTATTGCAATACTGAGATTAATCCAGACTTCTGAACTTGAAGGAATCAGCTTTTTCAGCGAATCCGTTCGAATATGAATTCGGAACAGAAGCAAGAAAAAAATCTGGTTACTTCCTCAAGGTCTAGATCAGATATTAAAATAACGTGTTCTCTGTCGTGGTGAAAGCAAATCCAATATTCATGTCATTACTCTACAATATCAAAAGTATATGCTCGAAATATACTGAAAAAATAAACACATCAACACATTCCAAAAAATCTCTCTCATCATTTTTCATAACTTTAAATGATGAGATGCAATATCTTCTTTTTTTTTCAAATGAGTTTCGTTCAATTTCAAAATTCTGAGAAAGCGTGAAAAACACAAAAATTTTGTAACGGCTCATATTTCTAAAGGAGTGGGTGGTGAGGTGAGGTCTGACTCAATTCATACCTAAATCATTTATTTAGGTATAGATTAGTATAGATCTCAATTTATTCGATGTGTTCACGAACTAGGCAACAAATATTTTTCATTATTTCAACCAAGAACTGTGGGGAAACAATAAATGTAGTATTCACTTCAGTGGTAATAAATAATAAAGTATCTTTCTGGTGTCCACCTGTTCGTCTCGAAAAACTGCTTCACCATTCACTATTTGAATATTATTTCCAATGAGGTGACTTAGAATATCTGCTGAAAGAACCACCACAACAGGCATTTCGACGAAATAACTGTTAATCTTGGCTATTGAAAGAATAATGGGAACGTTTATAACTACACCTCACCAACAAACGGGATTATTTCCAATGCTTTCCCCTAGTTTTGTCACGCCATCTGCTGTCCAGAGACACCTCGAATAGGGACAGCTTATATTCGAACTGGAAAGACAACAGTCTTTTTTCTTATTTGAAAATTTTCAGGACTTTCAAAGTTTTTTCTTCTCTTCTTGTTGAATCCGCTGACTTTTCTCTATGAACCACTCAACATGTGATCCCTACTATCCCTAGCACGAAATACAATAAGCAGTCAAAGTTTTTCCAAGCTTGATTGCCCATCCGCATGGTATATATTAGTTCAGAGAGAGCCTTCCCTCAGATATTTGACGAAATCTGACTAACAGCCGATTGCACTGACTTTTTCTTATGAGACCATTAACAATGTTCTCTTGACTCTTTAAATAGGTGACGGTTCATTACTGGCTGTTTAGTAATCTCTTAAACTATGGTGCAATCGCTGCAGTGGGTTAAAAGGCCTCTAATGGCCTTAGCTTGATGCTTCCATAAGAAAAAATCGGCGCAATCAGCTGTAAACCTACTAGCCATCTCCACTCCCACTTAAAACAAACAATTCAAAAACTGAAATAAGGAATCAAATTAACTGGGTTATCACTTTCTCATTAAGAAACCGTTCAGATCAAATATCAAAAATCGTATAATCCAATTCGTAAATAATATTTTTCACATCACGACGTCAAGACACTGTGACATAATCTTTTTGCAATATTCATTCATGTCATAGGGGCCGTTCATAAAATACGTTCGCATACAAGGGGGGGGAGGGGCCTGGCTGAGTGTGACAAGATGTGACAAGGGGGGACGGGGGGTATACGGCAACGTGACGTTCGCCGTTTATTATTTTTTGACATGAGCGCTAGCCAGCGTGACCACTTTTGGTAGAAATCTACTTTTTTAGATTTCTGACGAAAATTGAAAAATGTTGGTATGAAAGAAATCTTCAGTAGATTTTCGTAGAAATGTGCGACATCTTCTAACGAATTCCTAAACTCGTCAGATTTTTCAATCAAATCTATAGTGAGTCCATCTTTGCGAATGAATTTTCAATTGAGAATGCGAATTAATCTTGTTACAGGACACTGTATTTCACTATACAAATGAAACAAAATAAAGCAATTTTTTTCTGATTATGTTAAATATGTATAGTATTTGTGGCCATCCATATTGAAATTGTTTATAAATATCTTGAATCCAAAGGCCAACCAACATATAAATTATTTAAATTTGTTAAACAAAAAAAATTCCGCCCTCTAGGGTGTTTTCTATTATATATTATGAACATCGCCCCCAAGTAGTCAGATGCTAAAAAACGATATGTATCGGCCGTTAAATAAATAAATATATATATTTTGAATTTTCAGAATTTTTGTACTATCATTTAGAATTTATCATACTCAGCAGGGGGGGGTCTTAATTTTTGTGACGAAATATTTCTAGTGGGGGTCACAAAAAGTGTGACACAGCGTGACAATGGGGGGGAAGGGGTCAAAAAAGCTGATTTTAGTGTGACGTATTTTATGAACGGCCCCATACTACTTGATTATTGATTATTTATCGTCAACAACATAACAGTGTAGTTTATGTCCAAGCAGGCGTAAAGTACACTTTATAGCCCGCGTGGGTATGAAAATGGAAATCAGTAACTGGAAACCAAATAAAAATATTTGTAAACTATAAACATACCCTCAATATTTATATTGAACAAAATTATTGTAATCAATCTGATTTCTTAGAAATATTAAGATTATCTATTGTGTAGTTTGTAAAGTTTATACCAGGT
This sequence comes from Zygogramma bicolorata, assembly GCA_032362365.1. Lineage (NCBI taxonomy): Eukaryota > Metazoa > Arthropoda > Insecta > Coleoptera > Chrysomelidae > Zygogramma > Zygogramma bicolorata. The sequence goes on along the minus strand of JAVJAQ010005669.1, from coordinate 111,340 downwards.
TCCACTAATTTGGAAGTGGTAAATAATATTAACATCTATTTCATAATTGCCTTTTTTTAAATAGAGTTCAATATTGTATTGGAAATGCTGATTTAATTCGGAACCGATTTTCTTCAATTGAATCGGATTTTCAACTGATTAAAATTTGTTTGTCGTTGTGAAATATTTGTATCCGAATGGATCTGACTATGAAACGGATTTTGGACAGAGAAGTGTATTGTTATCATTCAGGTGTAGAAAAAAGTTTACATGCACAGTATTGATAGATGTGTAAGCCCCCAGGCGACATACAAACCCTGGGGCCAATATCGTCGCCTTTGGGGCATTAACATCTACTTTATACCCTTGGCACATAAAAAAGTATGTTCTACTCCCACTGGCGGCTGTCGTTAATTTACAATACACGTGTTTTGTTAGTGAAACATTACGGTGTAGCTGTTAAGATGGTGAGAGTAGAAAAAGTACAGTACGTGACTCGGGGATAAGGCCAATTACGTGCACTCGCAAATTACCGCACTCAGCTGACTCGTCGTGCTCACATTATCTCTCTTGTGCGTAATTGGCACTTAACCCCTCGTTACGTAATATAATATTGAAACAAGCATTCGAAAATGAATTTAAATCATTCCAAATTTTTTGTCAAAACTACATCATTGCGAATTACGAATATATTTCATGATTTATCAGCACACTAAATGTAAACAAAACTATAGTTGACTCATGTAAACATCACTGAATGTGGACCATTATATGAGTGTCGAGCTCTTTGACTGCATTGTCGTAGCCTCCCAAAACTCTCAGAGAATGAGAAGGGAAAATGTTCTTCAAACAAAAAACAACTCAAAACGTGTAATTCTGCTGAATCGATCAAGATGAATGATACGGGATAAACACGATTGACCGGCGAAAATATTAGTTTGGCACATTGCAGCTATCCAATCATTGAGAAGAATTTTGTGGGCGTCTTGTTATGATATATTGCACCCCCAGATGAAAACTCCAGTAACTCAAAATACCTCATTCTCTAAAAATGATGAAAAACTGTTTTCAGCATATTCAGTAAAGATATCAAAACTCTATTGACAAATTCATTCCGGTAACGTTATATTGATCTGTCGAGTTACCCTATTGGTATGTTATCTGTTGAAAAACCTTGAAATTGTCGATATTTTTTAGTTACTCTAGTTTTGCAGCGGGAATAAGCAATTTTTGTTTGTACTGAGTCAAGTTACTTCAGTTCACCTGAAATAATATGAAGTTACATTACTTTTAACCTGAAGAATAAGAAATCATTTCGTTGATAAGTTCTGAGTTGTGAAAGCTATCAGCGGGTGATTGTAACATCAGAGACAACAGATTTAGTTTATGGAAGTACGATAGTTGAAATAAAGAAATGTATATACTCAAAATAATTTTGTTATTCATTTACTTAATACGACAGAAACGCAAACTGAATTATTGAAAAGGTTCGCTACAAACATAAAGTTAGTTAAGTATGAACTTAGCGCTATTAAATGTTATCTCCTTTTCCTAACAGATATAACTTAAGTTCCAGACATTTGAATAAAATTGAGATTGATGATAATTCTGAAATAATGCTCGGTGATGAAACTGACCTTCCATTAGCTGGCAACTCAGGCTCCTTCACATTATCGAGCATTTCCACACCAGAGAGAGCGGAATCAATTGTTGCCGGTTGATGAGGATCTTGATTTTTTTCGTTTACCATTTTTGTAACATGAGTTTTTCCCGTCCAGTCATTGTCCTGAAAATAATTAATGTTCGTAAATAAATCAAGTAAAGTTGACCAACTTAAAAAATTCGTCACAAGCTCGTACTGTTTTCCATTACTGTAAAACAAATACTTTTCGAAATGAAGAATGTCATAAACTACCCATTTTCTGTTTTAAAATCACGTATTTCACTTAAGAGGTGGAAATAAACCAATTTAAACTTTATATCAACAGAACCACGATAAATGAAAAAAGAAACTTACCCAATAACTTTCTTGTAATCTGGCGCAACTCAAAATCAGCCTATTATTCAAACGTATAACTCTTGCGCCAATCCGGAGACAACTTAAAATGTGGTATAGTGTTCGCGTCTTACGGTGCAAGGTCATTTACGTAAAGTTGTATTTCACCCGATCTCTTGCCAGATTTTGAAGGTATAATTACGCGAGTTATAGCAGTGTGTAGGTATTCAAGGCACGAATTCGAAAACGCCACTAACTTGAAATGTGTACTTTTTGAGTTACCGGAGTTTTCATCTAGGGGTGCGAATGTTGTTGCATTCAAGCAGGAGTAGAGCAAATTCATGATTCCTGAAGGTGAATGTTAATCGGTTGCCCTAACCTATATTTCGATAATATTTATAACAGATCATTCTCCTGCGCCCCAAAACGAGGTCCCGTAATCGATATTTGGCAAGGTGCGGTCATTACACCCACCCGGATGCAGGAAATACACCGGAAGCATGAAAACAACTAATCTCGGGAAATATCGCAGTGTGAGTTGCTCTCATTCCTAGCATTAATTATTGGAGTATGTGCCAAAAGGATGAAACCTGCTTAAAATATATGAATATAGCCTCGAATTGAATTGCTACACTATAGTTATTCACATTATTTTTTCGATATATCCCCACTAAACATGAAACATAACAATAACATTGAGAATTTTTTTTCGGATCAAATTGCAATATTTACTTTGTTGTTAGGAAGATGTTGTGTATGTGAAATATTATCCTAATATATGTATGTGATGTTATACTCTCTTACAACGAAATAATGTTCTCTCACTTTATAACATGCAATATCATATTATAGGTGAATATGTGATATGACATCTACTGATATATGTAATAATCATGGCCGATTGACACAATTAGAGGTTAGGTTATGCTGTGATCTTGCCAAGTGCCGCTATATGAAGTTTTTCAGTTTGGCCGATGAAGCTAATCATAGGCTAAGTGTCCTTTCGTTCGAAAGTTTTGGAAAGAAAGGTGAAACTCGCGTTTTTACTCTAGATTTGTGTTTTACGCTGGAAAATAAAGCATACGTGACACCAAATATATATTTTAATTCATAATTTTCAGATGCAACTAAGCATTCTTTTCTGGAGCTCACCGGAAGAAGACAAAGTTTTCAACTTCTTTCGAGTTGTCTGACCTGGGGTACATTATTGGTCAATACTGATTCTTCCGTAACTTGATTAACATATTCATGCAGATTTTCCAAGAGGTACCTTTTAACTTCGTGAGCATGTTGTTGCATGTCATCCTTGATGCGAGCGTAAAATATTTCATTATCATTTTTTTTGTAGGACAGTGTTCACAACTCTATCTGATGAATGTTTCGACCATAATTTGTTGATAACTTCCGCAAAATCTTTGATTGAAGCATACAATTCATTAAGCAGTTGTTTCCGAAATTATTTAATTCGTGGAGACCAATTAAACTCGAAGTGTCATCTATGGTTTCGGTAGTGTTAGAACCATCTGTACTACGTTCGCCACTACTATATTTTGGGTGAATGGACAATCAATTATTGATTCCTTGTGTTGATATCAAATTCCTCAAATGCCTTGGTGTTCTGAATAATCATGCTGCTCTGCATCTTTGGAGAGTCATTTTTTGAAAAAAGAATAAATTTGCCAGGGCTTCATTCGTCTTTCTGGTGATGAGGTCTTCAATTTATTTAATAATTTTTATGGATTCAATGAGGAAAACTAACTAATATAAAAAACAGTTGTGTGAATCATAACAAGAAATAGAAAAATTCAATGGATTTTTATAGCATGTGAGCCAAAAACTGTAAACGTCTCAAATCCTACGGGATAAAATATGTAATCATTTTCGAACTATTCGTATTGATTCGTCTTCAAGGTCTGGATTGTGGAAGCAGCTGAACCACTAGAGGCAGAAGTTGAAGGAATATGAGACAGTGCAAGAGTATCCACACATGTGAAGTCCCAAACTAAGGATTTTCCCGCTGCCAAGGGAATAGAGTCATTACTATGAGTGCAACAGGTTCAAAAAAGGTAGAGATTCTAGCAGAAGTTCGGAACGAGATCATCAACAGCATAATGATGTGGAAAACGACCAGCTCGCTCCATAGCTTCTCTTGTTGTTAACTTCTGATTCGCAAGGACAATGATGTTGAGCACGAATCGGGGTCCAAGACAGAAAACTGAAGCAATTCTGAGTGATTCGTTATTCGTTGTTCTTTAGAGTACCAAGGTAGGCGAGAGGTCGAGCTTTCAACCAAAATCTAGCTTATTTCGATGAAACGGTATTGCGGCGTGATTTTCCTGAAGGAGACGGATGTGAACATTCTTTAGTTGTAACGTTGATATGATTTTTGATTGTCTTTTTTCTCCAGAACTTTTCTGCTTCAACTATCGAATTATCAGTGGGCAAGGAGTTGATAAAATGGAATTGACTATATGGATGTCGCTGTGAAAAGAATGGAAAAGAAAGGAGGAACTGCAAGGGAAGTAGATAAACGGAGACCTAATTCTCCGTATGAAATTGATGGAGGGGCTTGAGGCCAAGATTGATCATCCATTGTAATATTCAATATGTTCCCCAACAATTTTCCGCAGAGCCCCCTCAAAAGCGTCCAAGAAATGATGATTGTTCCTAGAGGGGCTACATCTCAATGTGTTAATGAGTTTGGGAATTGACATGCAATGTTTTAAAGGATAGAATGTAATATATTGTCTACTGGTAGTTTGGTAAATTCAAATGACGTCGAATTGTAATTATTATGTTTCTTTCCAAAACAAAACTTAATAAAATCGTTAGTGGTGCAGCAAGAGTCTTTATGATTTCGAATATATATATATATATATATATATATATATATATATATATATATCACTTTCAAATTTTGCAGGAAGGATCTGTACAAAACCAGGGTTACTGATATTTTTCTTTGCGATACTTGTTTACTTTTTATTCATTGCCATTCTTAGGAATACAAAAAGTATGATAAGGAAAAAAGAGGAGATTTTCCTATGATGTGACGGTGTTGATACCCTAACGTTAAATTTGTCAATTGAACTGGAAAGGACGGTAGCGGATAGTGATGTTGCGGCTTTGGGAATCTTTTTGATGATAATATATTTCCATTCAAGTTTGGACAATTTGATGTGGAACGGTGAATGTATTCAGATGACTTCTCATTGTATAATTTGGCAAGTCAAGAATAATATAAATATTAAAACGCATCCATTTTACAAACCAGCTTATATTACGTATATTTGAAATAGTACAACTACGTATTTGGTCAAAAATAATGTTTGTATAAATCCCTGAGCAGAAAAATCAGTCTATTTCATGAGAAGTAGCAAGTCTTCGTGATTGATATTAATGTATTGAATGATTTCAAAGTCAACAAATGATTATAAGAATGAGCTTGTTGCACAGTTTCCTTATGAAATTTCCAGATATGGTATGTCGAAATTTTTCGTTTGTTTTGTAGATACTTTCTAGTGCACTATATAACTGATTCATTGATTGAATATGTGGAATCAGAGAATGACATTTCAGGTACTTTTGTTGAAGACTCTTAAAAATACAAACGTGGCACTGTATAGGAACCCTTTGAATTAGTTAAACAATATCTGTACAAAAATGAGGTAGATCTGTTGTTCCTGCTACTTTGTCAGGTAGTTCAGGAGGTTTTTACACTAATAACTTACAGAAACTAAATGTAAACGATTTCAACTAATGACTAAAAATATGATTGTGATGTATTTCTTATTTAACGTAGGTGCCATTAAGTACTTCCATGTTGTAGTGGACGCCATTTTGAAAGAATGTTGCATAATCGCTACACTCTACGCAAAATATCTTCCCTTTGAAAATTTCTTTATAAAATTAAAAAAAGAAAAACTTGTAATAAAAAACGTCAAAATAAATAATGGTGTGATAATTTGAATAAAAATAAAAACAAATTCTCAAAAACAATGATGAATCAATAAATAAATTACTCCAATCGTACGAAGTTTTTCGAGATTATTAACTTCATTCTCGATTGTAAACAAATCAAAATCCATGCAACCAATCTATTAAAAATCATTCGATTATATTTGCGAAATATTTGTTTTTTTCTTCCGGAAATAAAAATAGAATTCGGATTGAGTGCATGATATCTCAAGTTCACCATTGAGAACGAAAATTTCGAAATGCTTCGTACAATACATGATACAAATTTTGAATTTGCGCCTCTTAAAACAATGGTGTCGTACTATCTCCCTGTGAATCTTAATTCCTCTCTTAAATGGCATTTCAAAAATATATTTCCACCAATTTCAAATCACACAAATACATTGAGATTCGAACGAATTTAATGTATATGTAGAAACCGAGAATAGCATGGAATTATGCAAATATAAAATCATTGGATTTTCTCGAAAAAGTGGAAAGAAAATATAAAAACGGAAACTTATACTAAAGACCCTTGTTTCACAGCACGATATGTTAATTCGGTAGTTTTCGTTGTTGCGGATGTTAAAAACAGTGTAAAAGTGAGAAGGATATTTGATTTTGAACAAATCACATAAAATACATATGTCAGAAAAACTAAGCTCAAAATATTGCACTCATGAAAATCTGAGAACAATAGATACAAGAAGGAATATTGGAAATATGTTTCGATTGAAAATGTAGTTTTTTTTCAAAAATCCTTCTGTGCAATTTTTTTTGTGACTGTATTTCAAAGCCATTTTTCACACAGAAAAATAATTTCAGAATACATTTCAGCAATTTTTATGGAATAACTCCTATATATGTTACCATGTTGTTTATTGAGTTAGTGAATGATATATTGATATTCGAAACGTTGGTAGATTTTTAATTCTGTCAATACTGACTCTGGAATTACAAAAAATGTCAATTGATGGATTCTCTCATAAGTTGGTGCTCAGTTCTACTCAAAAGAGTTCATTGAAAAAAAGAAGTTCACTCATTCCAACACTGAATCCAAATTATTAGACCATTCTCCTCTAAGGTGACTCTCCATAAAAAAAATATATCAGCCAACAAAAAATATAGTTTGACAACAGTATTTAAAATTATCTTTTTCTCATGGACCATTTCAGCCTTTTTACTGAAGGCTGTCGAAAAACTATTATGTCATGGAGATTTCATGAGGTGAAATATGTAATTTTGGACATAACATAAAATGAATCAAGGCATATAAAAAGACATAAATAAAATAGGCTAATGAATATAAACATTGCGATAGATTTCTCAGAAAAAAAAAACAAACGGGAACAGCATTCAAACAATCAGATATCATTAAATAGAGTGAAACAAAAAATTCCAAAAGTAATACTGTAAAATTAAAAATAAACTGAAATATATTGAGTCGAGTGTATTCAAGACAAGCTTAATTCTTAATATATACCTATCATAGTTCTGACAAGAATGTGTTTTGTTGCTATCATCGATTAATTTCATAATTGAATGTAGTTAAGTTATAATAATGACCTCACCAAGTCGACAAAATGAAGTTATACAGATAATTATTTTTCATTTCATATTTGAATTAATGGCCATCGACTCTTTACATCTCCCATTTCTTTCAATCTACCCAGAACGAGTACTTGCAGCCAGTGGCGCACTCGTGATTTTTTTCGAGGAAAGGCTAGTTTCAGATGTATTTTCAAAACTTCAAAAGTGCAGCCTTCTTCCGTGCGCCACTGTTCACAATGCTCGTTCGTATGAAAAATCAATTCCAGAGGTGCAGATCTGAATCTCTACCGATACAAAATTTCTGCTCATTTTTACATGTTACTGACATCTAACGTGATCTCCACCAATGAACACAAATCGGCATACAGAATCCTTACGACTATTCTTTGCTAGGTTTGTCTGCATCTTCCGAGATGGCGCCAGTGGTATCGTGCGAGCTGGAGGCAGTGGAATCGCCATTTTGTTCTGTTGGGGCGGCTTCCTCCTCTTTTGGACCCTCGCTAGTTTTTGGTGTTTTTTCAGTTCTTGTGGGGCAATCGGCGACCAGGTGATCTTCGCTCTTGCAGTTGTGGCAACGTTTTGGCTGCGGGCCCAGTTGGCATTTGGCGGCAATGTGGTTAGCGAATTCTCCACAGTTATAACACCTGAAAAACATGGACATATCAAACAGGATGTTCTACTCTTCCATCAAAATATAATTGATATATTTTGTTTTTACTTTGTATTCACTTCTATCTGTTCCGGAGCATCATTTTGAAATTAGGCGAAATATTTTCTGTTCGTATAAAATGAAGTGGAGTTATGCATAAAGACTACCTCAGACGAAGAGCATCTGTTTCGTTTACGTTTTTGTTATAGACATTCACTACCTCCTGTTCTTCACATAATTTCATCAAAGAGGAAATTAGTTGCATGGCAATTTTTTCTTGTTTGTTGTATTACTTTCAATTCTGGTTGATTTATTCCCGAAAAAATTAATTGAATTTGATTCTGACTATTTCTGACATAACATGGTACCATTCCCCAGACTTAGAGTAGAATTCCGGAAATAATATTATCTTTCCTTTCAGCATCTGATGAATTAAATTGTTTTTGATAATGTGAAAATTCGATTCAAACATACTTTCAGACCGGTGCGTTGGTCTAGACGCCAAAAAACCGATGGTCTACAAACAAAAAACAATTGTCACATTCAAATTTCAGCGTTTCCAAAACTTTTTTTCATGAAAACTTCTCAAAAGAGTCCATACATTAATTGCCATATTCATTATTATATTGTCGGTTGTCGGTTGGCATGAAACGCATACTGATTCATTGACAGCCCTATTTTCAAGGTCTCACCTTATTTTCCTGAAGCGTTTTTTGGAAACTGGTCTTCTGTGAGATCCCCTACAATCCAATCTCTGCGGGCCGGTAACCTTAGTTGCTTCTAAACCCTTCTCCGAAATTTGACATTCAAATTCAACTTCTTCTTCATCTCCCAAAGATCGAAATCCACTCATTTGAATGACGCTCTGGAATATTATAAAAAAAATTATCATCGACTGATTGATAGAAATTAACCTAACAGCTGGGGGAAATCACATCCTCAAAATGTTCAATGTATCAAGGTTCTACGGTTCATAATTGATATGAAGCAGTTTGAGAAATAGAACATAAATCAGCTAGGAACTTAGGTCTGAAATCAAGTTTTACTTTTCCACTTTCTCACAACCTATCCGCTCTTTCAAATGCTCTAAAAACCTGAAAATGAACGATGAGTCACTATCTACAATTTTGAAACTGGACTATAACCAGAAAACGAATATTATCTTACAGTATATGTTCGCCAGAAAATTCGGGGAAAGGATGTAAAAATCTGAACGGAATATTGTCTGAATGTGGGAAACTGAATTCATTCATTCCCTTGGCGAATTTTTGGTCTTTCTATTCCTGAAACTGCACCGGACCAATACAAATAATTTTTGGAAAGGAAAAAATGACAGTAAGAGATACAATTGACATGTAAAAAAACTGTTCTCATATTGAAAGAAATGAATTATTTGTTGGGTGGAAGTGGTTGTTAACTAGTGTTATAGATACTCAATTTTCCTTATTCGAAATCCTCAGCTTGAAATTCATTTAGATTTTCAACGTGAAAAACACCTAACGCCCACCGTGAAGAATCAGTTTTTATCAGTTCATTTTTATTTCTTTCTAGTTAGTTCTTTACTCTGGAGACACTTCCTAGAGAATGTTGAAATCGAAACAATAAAATTGTAAGATGATATTTGCAAAGATTTCTTGGAATTGTTTTCCAAAATTCTTCTGATGTGTGACGTTCATAATTGCAGTAATTGCTGATCGATGCAACATGGGGTGTTACAATAAGAAACATAAAAATTAATTATTTGTGTAAATGTGGTTTCAGTGGCAGAAAACTAATATTACTGCAATACTTTTAAACATTAAAAAGTTGTCTGAAGTGACATTCGAAGAAAAAGTAGGCGGATATAAATTTAAATAAATAGTAGGTACATATTCATATTTGAATTTTCAAAAATAAGATGTATGCCTATGCAGAATTTCTGATATAATTATCAAATGAAATTACTATTTCCAGGAAATTTTTTATTAGCATTTCCACAATATTTATAATCTCATCATTCAAAAATAAAATGAGTTGATAATCAATCAATCAAGTGTTAACCAAGATATGTATCTCGAGAAACATATTCACACCCACTATGGAATTTTTTTTGAATAAATTTTAAAATTCACTGATTTCACCATCTCAACAAGTGATACCTGACATATCTGTACATAAAAGCAGAGTTTCTGATTTGTAAATCATTTCAGAAAGAGACTGAATTCTAAGACACTTGGTAATACTAATTTTTTCTTAATGATAGTTTTGATATTTATTAAAAACAAACAACATTCGTTTTCGTTCTCTCAACTACAACAAATATTTTATATTTTTCAAGCAATGGTCGAACGTCAATCTTGCAATTGTCGCAATAAGTATATGCGACTCTCTTATCAACCAAACATCTCAAATATACTAGCTTTGCTGTTTTCCAAAATACAACTGTAGCTCTTCCTCTTTTGCGAATATAAAATACTCTTTATAGTTCCAAAATTCATCAAAAAGTGTTGACAAATGATTCTAGACATTCCATCAAAACATCGCATAAACTCAAGAACTTTGAATTTTGAATACAAGTAAACAATTTTTCAGATACTTAATATCGCTACCACTGAAAAATTAATCAAAATCATTATTCTGTGATACCACTCTTTGTTATCAGGTGGTAATAGTGTATAAAATGTAAAAAATGTATCGATTTTCAAATTTGTATGATGAATGCGAACAAAAATATTCTAAGAATGATAAATGAAAAATCTACAACTCTGCATTCAGCGTTTTTCATTAGGAAGTCCAGTTTCATTGGGGATCGCTAAAAACCATTTCCACCCCAAAAATTTTACTTGATGGAACTGATAAATAAAACATGGGTATGTAGATGTAGTTGAATAAAAATAAACTTAATTCTGACACGTTGCCATAGAAAAAATATTGAATAAAGTTGATTTCATTATCATTTTTTTCCAAATTAACGACCTTACTGGTGAATAGACCAATTTCAGATTTCGCATTTCGTTTGGGTATTGGGCAATTATATGAATTTGTGATTCGAACGTATAGGTAATACAAGAGTATACTTTTTCATTATCAGATAGGTATATCTCAAAGTGTTGACAACTGAATAGAAAAAATACACCACATGCAAGTGAATACCACGTCAATCAATCAATCAAATTCCATTGCTTTCAAACTATACACGGTATAGCAACGATTTCGGCAATATTACATTTGTCAATTTTTGTTTTTGTAATGAGTGAATATAAAAAATGACTCGGGTAATCCAGTTCAATATGATGGAAAAAAAACAAATATAATATCAGAGACCACATGACAAATATCTAATAGTAAAAAATTATCAAGAAAAAGAATTATACCATAGTAATCATTCATTTATTATGAATGCTTTCCGTTTGAGCACGCTATATATGAAACTGAAAATATTTTTCGCCAAGTTAGATGTAATGATGTTAGTAACCAAAACTGAAACTAATGATCAGTTATCTGACATATAAAACAAAGAATATTGTAATTTGCTGATTACTGTCATCATCATCGAAGAGCATGTCATCTATTCATATGCACACTGTCTTATTTATGGTGAACGGGATGAGTATAACTCAAAAAATTAAAATCATATTATACCAAGCAGTTTTTGTTCATGAGTTATAACTTGAAATGTGACGATTTCCCCTACATAATCACCATTTGAGGGTGAAAAGTAATAGAAAATACTACCGTCTTCTGGAAAAGTAATACTATTTTTAATAATGGTGTACCTACTTTCTAATGGTGATCCTGTGAGGTAAATTCGTCATGACAGGTTATTAACGACGTTCCAAGTATAATTTCTGAGTGGTGAGAATATTTGTCAGTAATAAGGGCAGAACGGCAAATGCCTGATGTAATCCAATTCCGCTCTATATAATTCGAAAATTGAGTGGGGGAGAGTATTGGGAATTAAATCATCTCTCTCAAAATTCCTATTCTCCAAATGGACTTCATTTGGAGAATTCATGAGAATGATTTGCAACATTTTTTATATACAGATTCAGACAAAACGAAAACCCTTTAATGTTCAAAGAGGTCCTTCAGCCATCGAACTCACATGGTTCTCCCATGAGAGATTATAACTGATCGTAATTCCTAGCATCGATATACACTTTCTAGGAAAAGTTTCTCGTGACATCTGGATATCGGATGAAGATTGAGAGAGACGTGCCTGGGCTTGCCCAGCATTAAATTCCACCAAGTTGTTGTTACTCCATTCTATTATTTTCTCATCGTAAAAAAAAAGTTATGCCTGCACCATCTGTCCACATTCATAAAACTCTTTTGGGAATATATAAAAAAAAGTCATTACGTCAAATATTCCAATGTACACAATTACAATACAAGAACTTGTGAAGATTCGTTTCAGACTCAGAAGATCTCGGAGGAACTCTCTGTATCTAAATCTCTACAATTATCTACCAGATGATATAAGAAATATTCTTCTAGAATCTTTCACGAATGAGCTCAGGGAATTTATTATATACCACTTTTTTATAGTATTCATGAGTTTCTTGAATCACTTATTTAGATTCAAATTTTCCTCCAATGCCGGGCAAAGACCAAGAAATTATTTCACATGATCCAGAATATTTTTTATATATATTATATTCACTAAGTCTACCTTACTAGACCTGCAACAAACAATACTCTATTGTGAACGATGTCAAATAAATATATCTTTCTTCAATGTCGGGTAAATTGACCATTATTACGCGTTGAGTGGGAGTGGATTATTTTTATTTTTGTGTTTCAATCTCTTCAGAAATATCAGGCCGTAATGGACGCCGAACAGTGTCACTGAGAACTAGACTTTTGATAATGAGCTCAGTAATGATAAAATATCGTCACTCTAATTAACAGCACACCCATCGTCACTTCTAAGCGGCAATCGTGATTTCTTCTCGAAACTTTCTGAATGAAATATATCGAATACAATCATGAGGGCCGGATGAATGTAAATAAGCCAAACGAATGCATCTCACCAAATAATAAGGATTCCTAAAGACATTCCTTATCGTTTCATGTATTATCTCAACGAAATATCTACATCCAAAAAGATACCGCATCTCACATTAGCATGAAACGCCTATATTACTAATAGTTATGCTTCTATTTGAATACTAGAAAGAAAGTGAAGAACTACCGTTGCTTTCTTGAAGTAATTGTTTTGAATGGCTGAGGAATGTATACTCATCGGGTTCAGTGGCGGCTGTCCATTTCCAGAGCGACAATTTGGTGAAGGTGTTTGAAAATTGATCGATCACTTTTTCCATGATAGAAATTATGAACTAAGATCGTGCAAGAATCCTTCAATCTGGGAAATATGGGCATTGTATATTCGACAAAAGTTTGAAACTCTCCAACCACAGACAACTATCAGAAAAATATACTGTCAAATCAGGTGGCCATTTCAATAGGCTAATTATCGTGAAGCCAATGGAAATGTATTGAAATAGTTGGTTTAAACGAGAGTTTTCAATCCTCATTTTTGTCCATGCTAGAATTGAATAGGTCTAGTCCTCCATAAAATCATATCCGGCAGATGCCAGTGCGGGATTCTCATAAAAATGAAACTGCTTATATATGCTTTTGATACGAATCCCAGTAATAAAATTTTCAATTATTCAGAAGGGTACACTTATAGTTTCGGTCTTATCGTCCCCTAGTCGGTGCAAAGTGGAACTAACAGCACACAAATCATTGCTTCCCCATAATTGAAATGTTATTCCTTCAAAAATAATGGCGGTTCATGAATACATCATCAAAAAAACTCTTTTGCATATTTTTGTAGAGAAACTAATGATGCATTGGGTATGGGATCTTGATCTTGACGGATGCGAATATAATGAGAATCACAATGAAGCACTCTTATTGGATGAAATGGGGTCAAAGTAGACTACCAAGTGGAAATCTGCTTGAAGAAACCTATTTGAAGCAAAACAAGTGTTCTGTGAACTTGATTACACAGAAAACTGTATCAATATTTGCACTTCTGTGAACATTGTCTAACGATTAGACCGAACCGTATTTTTCACGTTTCGCAGAATTCAGCATTGTGGAGTTGAAGACTGGTATCGTCACGTTTTAACTCCAAATTCGAATGATTCTGGTCAAAATGCACATATTGCTGAAATTTGAAATTGAACAACAATTGGGGACATTTATAGAAAGTTGTACAAAATGTCACCGAAAGAATGCAATTTGTTTTAATGCATGATTTATTTCTTAAAGTTTTGTAACCAAAAATTACGAAGTAGCTGACATCTATTATTTTTGCGAATAATCAAAAAACAATTCATCTAAATTGGTAATAAGGCTTCTCCAATTGCAGAAAAATTGTCAGAAATAGAAATATTTCAATATTCGCAACAATAACTGATCAAAAAACAAAAGATTTGTTATCAACGTTATTGTATTGGAAGACATATTAAACGTATTAGCGCCATCTTCCCCTTTTCCCTTATAACCAAACAAGGTTGACGAGCTGTAGATCAAAGGGTGATTTACTAAACAAATAAGCACAATTACAGTTTTGTAGATATCTATGAAAGCTCTGAACGAACATGCAGAAAAAAATATCATAATTGCCATTTTGAACTGATAATAAGCACAATTCAGTGGTTCCAGTTCAAACTGTTAATTATAATATTTTTCCTGCATATTCATTCAGTGCTTTGTAGATATTTCTGAGGTATAATGAACAGGAAAAATTTAGTTTACTTGAACGTTTGAATCATAATTCGTTATACATAATTATAGTTGAACTTCTTCATGAAATATAGGTGACATAGGCATACAAGAAACAGTTTCATATTTCCGAAGGTGCGCAAGCGCATTTTCGATTTGTACACATCTCATTATGCACAAGAAAAGTTGAAAATGCAATCCATCATGAGGTATGCACTACGAACTGAGTGAAACAGTACATTGAATACAGCCTGTTCAATTTTATTGGCTTTTGCACTAAAGTAATGAATAATCCACTGAATTGTGCTTATTCGTTCACTCAACCCGTCTCAAGTATTCTGGGTGATTGTCTCCCACTAATGTCCTACTGATGAGTCTCGAATCAATACTTAAAGAGTGTGGATTACTCATATAGGTAGATATAAATGTTTCAATACTATGTGCGGCTAAAAAAATAATGTTTCAATTGACTTTTGTCGAGATAAAAAGCATTCAAACTTCAGATTAATTTACTCAGATGTTTTACTTGCGTAGGCTGATAATATTATAATAATTAATTCAATCCACCTCCAAAGTAAATATAATTCCGAATAATTATACTGAATATTTCCCTCATATATAAAATGTCCCATTAGAGCAATGCAATTCTCGAAAACTTACAGTGGTAATTGCATTGTATCAAGTCACCATAAAAACACATTTGAAACCGTATCGCTAGACGTCAGTAAACAACACAAATAAATGTCAGATAGACTTCAGAAATAGAAAAACTTTTCGCGTTCAGGTGAATACTCCATACAATCAATAGAGGAAAGTAAAAATGGACAAAAAATAACATTTCCTTGAGAATTTCTTTATTCGTGAAATATTCCAATGAAATTACATTCGTGCATAAAAATGACCAGATGATTATGCATTCAAGCGTGATATCTTATACAAATTGCATTCGGTTATTTTCATATGAAAATAAACTTGCAATTTTTAGATATCACGCTTTCTTGCAAAATCATCGGTAATTTTTATGCACTCGTGCAATTATAACCGATAATTCTTTCAAGGATGACACTCATTGTTTGGGGCTAACCAAACTAATGGATATCAGTTCAACCA
The DNA here is from genome assembly GCA_032362365.1 of Zygogramma bicolorata. NCBI lineage: Eukaryota > Metazoa > Arthropoda > Insecta > Coleoptera > Chrysomelidae > Zygogramma > Zygogramma bicolorata. Next base: position 95,381 of record JAVJAQ010005669.1, on the reverse strand, counting down.
TTCATTTCATATCATTCCTTTTCGGGCGGGTTGAACTCACCCCAAACTCGTTTAAAATCGGGTATTTGTAAAAAAGCTGAACAATAGCAGCCAATAACTCATAATAGGCAGGTACTTCGGAATACACCGGGCTATTGTATTTTACCCTCATCTGTTTCCCGTTTTTTACCAACTACAGGACAGGTCTGCAGCAACAAGTATGCGTGAATATAATTGTTTTGGGTTTTTAATTCGATACCTCCAGGGGCAGACCATTAGAGGATGCCTTCAAAAATGTATGGAGGGGACGAAAAAACAGACTTTGTTTGCTAGAGTCAAATATTTTTCATATATACCAACGAAGTGAAGGAGAGGTCAAACAGCAAATAAACTGAAATAAGGAACAAAATAAAACAAAAAAGAAAGGTAAACTAACCTTACAATAAGAACCTAAAAATATTTTTCACTGATAATCTTTGGTATATGTAATAGAATCAAAATTCAAAATATCAACAATTAAGTGGTTAGTTACTGTAGCCACTATCAAAACGAAATTGTGATGTTCACAGAACACAAAAGTCGTTGTCAAAAAAGCTGCAACTCGATTGATTCATTCTTTTTTCTTATTTTATTCTAGTCATCTGAATAAAACCGTTTTCTGTCCTTATTCTTGATGTATTCTAATTACTTTCTTTTTTATTGTTATCTTATTTTATTTGTTGCTTAAACTCTTCTCAATTCTACAATTTCCATTGAAATATTCACAATTGTTCCTTCTATAAATCATGACAATTTTATTCTAAATTATTCTCTAAGAGATATAGTAGCAATTGATCTCTCAACTGGCTAGTGCGCGAAAACCACGATTGGTCTGTCTTATATCAGATTCTTCAGCAAATGAAATGAATATTGGAAATTTATAAGATAATGTCTTGTAAATTACTAATTTGAGCAAATCACCTACAGACGGAACAAACTTTTGTTTCGAGAAATTAGCCGTAATGAGTTGGAAACCAAAGCAGTAAAAAATTCGCTTGATTTTCTTCAGTCATAAGGATTTTGTATAAAGATTCATCAGTAGCGCCAATAGCCAGTGGTCAGTACTTTAGACTCCAGTGTCCATAAAGAATATGGTTGTGAATCTGCAACTTTCATCAAACTTCTCATGATGTTTTTTTCGCTGAGACATTGAATTGAACTTTATTATTCATATCGGCATTTTTGTAGATTAGAGGACACCAGTAGATACCACAATGGCTTTTCACCTTGAGAATTCAGTATTGTAAGGGAGCAAAGAGTGCCGTATATTTGTGAACTTGTATATCCTCAAATATATAGTTATTGGTGACCTTCGAAGCAAATTTTGCATTGTGCCTGTCTATTCATTTTCCATTCCATGACCATTAATAGTCCCCAGGTAAACTCTTGCATGGAAACATTCCTAGATAAATTAATGCATTGACGAAGAAAATGATTTCTCAGCTCAATAGTAAATGTTAGAAATGATGGCCCTCGTTAATTTTTTTTAAGTTGGCCTCCCGAATGAGGAACGAGTAGATAATATTTGTTGAAAGAGATATTTGGAATGTCGTATTTGGATGTTACCTTTTCTGTTACAAAAAAGACAATAATTTAGGGAAAATTGATACTGTCGGTGTCAGGAATGAAGTTTTCAGATTACCAGAAAGTTTTCTTGGAAATATTCAGACTATATTTTATAATCTCTTCCGTTCGTTTGAGTGTGTAAAATTTTAGTTCGTATGATTTCATGGTGTTTGTTTCGATGATTAGATTCATTTTAACGTGGTCAGAGCAGAAATCATTCACGAAAGCATTTTTATGAAACCGAGATTTTTGATATAACGAGATAATTGTTAATCAGTATGATATCAAAAAAAAATCTATTCAGAAAACATCGTTTGAGTCTGTAAGGTCTAGCCCATTGGAGCGATAACACCAAGACATTAAAAAACTGGAACCTGTTAAAAAAGATTTACATTTACATATGAACTGACAAAACAATCTGAAGTTAACAAGATTTTTTTTCTATGAATATGAATGTGTTATCGATACCCACTAAAAAGGCAATAAACAGTTTTTCACGGCACAGTGCTTTTTTAACGATATCCTGCAGGATATAATGGTTTTTTGATAGATGTTAAAGAAGTCAAGGGCGTTATTTGTTATTTATAAGCGCACATGCGATTATTCTCCCTGAGGGTGAGAAGACAATGTGTTCAAAAGCGAAAAGCGGACTTGAACTGCTTGATTGTTATTCCTCTTTCTCTTGGTGGATTGCTTTGAATGAGGTATGCATTTTTTTCAGTAAGATAATAATCATCATGTAGTTCTCGGACTACTTCTGGTATTCTTTGACGAACAAGATGATATGCAAAAATCTATGGTAATGAAAATTGTAAGCCTGGGAGATTCAGTCTGTCGATGATCGCTCTGGAGAGTGAAAATCAAACTGGAAGAAAGAATAGAAAAGAAAGAATATCCTGAAAAATTAGTTATTTCAGCAAAGGATCTTATTTGGTTACTGATTATAAATGTGTGATTTTTGCTTTTTGGGGCGGAAGTTCGACATAGCATAAAACGCCTTCAAAAATTATTAATAAGTAATCTTGAAGTATGGCCGACCATAGTTCTAGCTGAATGATTTCCAATGCGTGGTGTTGTATGTAGGCTTTCGTTCAATAATATATGGCGACAGAAGATCTAGATCTTGCTAGCGCCAAATATTTTCGAATGGATATAAAAGTGGGTATATATTTCATTTCTGAATGATGAATTCAAATTAACCCAGGTTCATAGCAAATGAAGTAGTTCTGAAACCGTCGATGAGAATTAGTTTTTCAGGATATATTCTATTGAGAACAATTTGGAGCTCAGCGTAGCAAATACCAAAAAAGCAGACTCTGTGATTGCATTGAATTCTGGTTGCCAGTCATTTGACATCTTCACTTTCAATAAAGCATTAAGGGCCCTGTTTTGTTGTAATAACGTTAGAATCCTGCTGACCGCAGTTCTCAAGACTGAAAATATTCACTTCGTATAAATTATACATTTAAAGAGTTACCATAACTGTATCAGAATATAAACAAAATTTCATCAAAGCTTCTGATATATTCACTGCAACCGTACCCTAAACAAAGAAAAATGTCTGTCACCTTCTCTCAATCACGAAGTGAATCAGAAAGGACCTCATTATATAGAAAAAATAAAGTTGAATGAACTTCATTCTCCTTGCCCCAGTACTATAAATTTAGTAGTGAATTCAAAATGTCATTGAGAAGATCTCACAAACCAAAAGACATTTCGACAACTCTCCCAGTAACTTTCACTTTATTCATATTATATTTTTTTCATTATCACATGTACTTCTGATGAGTTTTTTTGTCCTTCATCACAAAATCATTTCACTGCATGCTATCTTTTGAGGAAATGTAACATTATTACCATTATTCTTTTGTGAGCTGTAAATTTGATATAGTTTCTTGGGAAGTAGATCCATCTTTCTATCTGTGACTCGATAATCAATTATCTCAAACAATCTATAATATATCTGACCTGGAGCTTTCGACCTAAATATTTGTCCTCAAATATAAACAGTCATTTTGACCTTCGTAGATAGATAATAATAATCGATTGCGTTTTGGTTTCTCCCAATAAAACAGTTCTCTTTATTTTTCGACGAACTTGAACTTGACTGCTTCTAACCCCCTTAAATAGATAGTTTTATCCAAAAAAATGACTTTACCTGATGAACAAAAACATCTTGGCCCCCATCGTCCGGTGTGATGAAGCCCCAACCTTTGGCAACATTGAACCATTTGCATTTACCCCTTCTGAGGCCAGAGCTGGCTTCAGAGCCTACCTGACTTGCACTTCCGCCTTCGGATCCTGAAAGGAAGATTTCCAAAATATACTTATATTTCGAAATAGTTTAGACAATTGCATGAAAAGATGGTTAAGGCTTTCGCGGCCGATGACTGACAGTCATCGGAGTCAAACTCAAGATGTATGAGCCCCCGCAGAAGCTAGCCACTCTCGCCAGCGAAACGTTAGGAAGAAATTCCAAAAAGCGACGGCCTTCAAACCCGAACCAAAGTAGTGATACTGAATTGCATGAAAATTCCATAGTCATAATCTATTTCCGAATAAACTAGTTAAACTGAAACTCCTTATGTGCTGTGCTGCCAATTGGATATAAAGTATATGAATCTTATCGCCAACCTCTGTAATCGAAAATTTTATTTTTGTCTGCATCTTCCTCATGCGAGATATTGTGATTCTGCTTTCGTCACATGATCTTCAGACAGGCTCTTTCAATATATTCATAACACTCTTCTACAAAGTTTCATTGGACTTGGGCCACACTTGATATATTTGAATACGGGTCTATATTTTTGTTCCTCTACTTTGATTCCATCAGTCCACCCTCAATCACATAGCTAGATTTTTAAATAGTACCTCAATAAAATTTGAGTCAAACTCTAGTGCTTAAAGTAATATTTTAAGTCAATATAAAATGCTCGAATTGAAAAAGTAGCCTGTTTGACTCAACGAATCAAGAAAGCATCCATATTTTGCAAACTCGAATGGAATTATGAAAAAACGTGAATTTTTCTTTCCGTAATTTGAAAATAATCTTTTTGAGAAGAAAGCAATGATAAAATATAGTATATCACATTACTATTGTGGAAAGTGACATTTTTCACACGAGTCAATCCCACGGGTGTAAAAATTTTCACTATTTCTCCTACGACCACCTTTTTTATTAAACATCATGTAAATATCAGATCGTGTATATTGAGTTACCTGCCTAATATTGTTTTTATAAAAAGTGTACATGAATTCACAATTAAATAACAGTTTGAAGCTTTAGTTGCAAAATAGCTTAATTTCGTTTTAATAAAATGGAAATTTAAGAAATATCATAATTAGATTAATGTAAATCGACTCTGGAGATTTAATTTCTCTTGCCATTTCTCTGATAACGTTAATTCAGATCTAAATAAGCTCAGTTGGTAAGGTATTCGGTAAGATAACCGCAAGGTTGTGGGTTCGATTTCCGGCATCAACACTTTTTTTCTTTATTTTTTATATAAATGATATCAATGAGAAAGAGCAATCATTAATTTCATCTGGAAATATTACAGGATTCACGGGTTTGACGGCTTATTGAAAGCCGTGCGGAAAGTAACTTTAAGGTCACTTTCCATGGGACTAGAGAGCGCGATATGTGTTACTTTTATATGTGGTAGAATTCAGTGCTTCCAAGGATATTGAAATCACCCATTTATCATGATCATATCTTATGGAATATTTTATATTACTTTCAGCAAAAAATGATGAATAACTCATAATTATCTATCGAAATTATAACAGTAGCCAGAATATGATTCCTTTTCAAATTGCGAATATTAACATTTGTTTTACATTAGTTATTTCATTTTGACGCATAATCATAGAACGGCACTACACAAAATAATAATCCATGACTACAGAGCATGGCCTAATTAGGAACCGGAAATACATTACTCAGATAAATATATGGTATTAACTGAACATAAATTTAGTTTTTAGATATTCTTGCCATATATTCATTTGTTAGGAATTTGGGGTGTGTATTGCATAAAAAAGCTTTCCTATAATTGTGAATATCGAGTAACCAAAGACGCGTTTTGTGAAGTAGAAATATTACTGTCGATTGAAAGTTCATCATGATTTCAATTTAGGATTCATTGTATGTAAATACGACTGGTATTCAACACTTTCAGAAGAAATAAATCTATTTAGTAGTCCATCTTGAAATCATTTATTAACAGTTGAATCTTTCATCACAACAACGAAAATAACGAAGCAACGATTTCAAGACCTACTTACTATCACATCTATATAGTTTTGTGTTTCTTGATTTTGAATTTTACAGAATATTAGAGAGCATCCGTAAATATTTCCAGGATGTTTCAGAAAAGATTTTCATATTCGTTGGGGTATTTTACATGTTTTCTATTAGTTCTTCCATTGACCAACCGTTTTTTCAATTGCAAAATCAAAAACAGCGATCTGAAAAAGAGACGACTCATCAAAATTCATCCAAATAAAAAAAAACCGTTGTCTTGATCAGGAGGAATGGATTTGTGATCTTGTTCAATGGCAAAAGGTCTCACATCTGAAAATCCTTCTCGAAATGTTGGAGTTATATACTGTATATTATAAATTTGAAAAATCATCTTCGGCATTTGCTGCTCTGCAAAGAAATAAGAATTATTTGAAAAAAAAGCTAATATTTTTAAGTGACATTGGTTCGTACTTCCATGGTCTATAAAACTTGATAGATGGAAAAATGACAATCAAACCAATAAATTATGAATGAAGAAATCAAGAATGAAAATTCAATGAAAATGAGGCACGCGAACCAAAAAAAGTTGGAAATTGATTTCCGTCAAAGAATTTAAAATCAGGATTTGATTGATAGAAAAACATAATATGGTTTCAAAAAAAATTATATGTCAGGTATGAAATGGTAAAATCAAACAAACTCAAATGAGGTGATGTGTATACACTCAACTTTAAACTTTAAACTCAAAATTTGTTAATATTGATTCATATTTCTTCATTTGAAATCAATTGATTTTACTATTATATACTCAACATTCAATTTTATTGTCATCATTTAAATTTTTTGATCAATTAAATTTTAGTGCATTCTTTCAATAACTCTCCTTGTCAATTCCATTATTCGTAAGTTATTGGTCCAAATGTCAATTTCACATCTTTCAGGTTTTTCAATAGAGTCAACTATAAAGGCATTCAAGCAAAACTCGTATTTTTGTTTCTGGTGCATCGTGAAATTTGATGAATTCTGCATCAATAGTATGAGTACCAAATGTGAACACAAATATATCGATTTGAATAAACGTTGCCTTTATTGTCATGAATAAGTAAAAAATAGTTTTTTTACCGTATTATGACCGATAAATATCCAGAGTACTGTGAGGTATATTTATCAGGTCATCCAATCACTTCAAGAAGTACAAATTGATGCCAAATCTGCAAAGGTGCTTTTTTATATATCTCCCGGAAAATACCCTGAATCATCAATTGTTGGGTACACCCAAATGATGGAATTCTCCTTTATATTGGAAAGCACATCGACCAATATGAGGAGTGTAGACGATATTCCCACAGTAAATATATTGCAAACATCGAAGAAACATATGCAAATGAAAAAATTCAAACTGCAATAATTTGGCTCACATTACCCCGCCATTTTCTTCGCATGAAATTATTTACTGAAATCATCTTGTAGTTCCCTGAAATTTTCGAATGCAGCAATCTGCAATTTAATCTGACATTCGGATTTATCCTTTCCCACACTTTCATTTCGAATACTTATGGTTTTAATGTTGTGTAATCTAAAGTTAAAAAAAAATATTTGAATGGCGCGGTTTTTCAGGAGTGTAAGCGACTCCAAAACCTTCCTGGCCAAGTCTCAAGCGACTATACCCATAATGATAATTACATAGGCTTTCTCATTTCTTTGAGTTGGAACAAACTATTTTCTTTTGGATTAACATCGATGTAAATGACGTTGTTCAACTCTCTTAAAACTATTTCACGTTTGAGATTCCAATAGTATTTTCATACAGGCTATTCGGAACAGAGTTAGTATTCTTGATACTATGCAATAAATAAATGGTAATAAATTTCGTGCATTCGATAAGAAAATGATCAAACAAAACTTTTTCTGAAGGAGGTAGTGTAAACCTAATATTTAAGTTATGTATCTATCCGACTTTTCTGTAATGGTAGGAGGTATCGGTGTTAATGATTCCATACAGAAGTTGGAATTTTTTTGTTCGTCTTCTAAGAACACCAAAAATTGATCTGAGTTGCAGTTCAATGTTTCCGTATTCAATGGTCGAATAATTAAACCCAGACAGTGATTCTACATAGTTCAACAAGGAGAGTATCATGATTCACGAGTTATTTTGATTTTAGCCAAGACAACAGGCATTCAGTAATATTTTAATATTAATTAATTTTTGGGATAAACTTGGCGAATACTGATTGCTTGATTTCTGAGATCATAAAAACTTCAGATCGCTATTGTAGGTGGCGTTCCGTCATGTATAATATGAAGCTCAATTCCCACTAGACAGGAATGTGCAAGCGAATTTGGCAGTATTCTTTATTATTCAGCTAGGGAGATTTTGACAGCCGTGACAGCCAATCGAATGCATTTCAGAAAATGCGTATGTGACATGGAAATGAAAACCGTTAACAACCTGTCACTGTCAACTGCTACTTTTTAATGTTTTAATTTCCGTTTGTAACAGTAGATTTCAATCCGGAGAAAATATACTTCATCTATTATATATAAGATTCAAGGTATATATGTTTCCTCCTCGATATAACTTTGGACTTTTGCTCGAATTGAAAACAATTTATGAATGCATACAAATGATACCATTTTTCTATCACTTTCCATTTTCCCATTGTCAGTGAAGACAATGATTTATCACATGAACGGTGGGTAGAAATTGAATGTTTTTCTCATATTTTCCTATATAATCTTCCAACGTTGAAATCCATAAACATCTTATTCAATAGCATCTCATCGTAAGCTAAATAAATTCACCGGAGTGAATTAAAAAGTGATATCATCAAAAATTCGAACAAAGATTGACAACAATAACATCAAACTTACGTCAGTCTGAAACCAACACTTGACAGATTTTTGAAAATGCTAATATAACGCCCCCTTAATAAAAAATTTGGAAGCTATCATAATCGTCGAGTTTTTCGCCAAGAAGTTCTAAACAATATCGAATCAGTAGATGCACCAGGGTTTTTAAGCATCTTATATCGAACCATTCACATTTTCGTGACGCCACTGCCCTAGGTAAATAGATATTAGTGCAGGTATTGTTGAAAAGCTACCCCCGTCAACCAACCCTTGTACTGGGCCCGGCTGCATCCTCAAACGGGCCATTGTGAGCGCGGGAAAGTATAACGTCTATCAAGCTATTCACCTATTTTTTTCTTCAGATCCATACCGACTATGCACTACACAAAAGTACTTGAATGTTCCATATCCTGTTAGGAGTTGTCTCAGAAAATAGACTTCAGTGGAGAACTGTGATTGCATTGATTTATATACTCAGCTAAAATGGTCTAGACGACAAAGTAGTTAAAGAAATTGTAGGTAAATGTTTATTTGACGATTTATTAAGAAAATATTGAAGTTAAAGAAATTTCGTTGCTTCTTAGTATTTGAAAATTATAGCCTATTGAAATTAAGCGGATTTTTTCGTGTCTCCCTAAACAAATTTGATGAGTGTTTCATTCAATATTATGGCAGGTGGTACTTCTATCTATTATTAACTTATGATTGACTTAGAATATTCGATTTAATCAGTTTACTAATTGGCAATTAATCGAATCAAAATGCCTTATGTGCTGCTCGTTCGAAATATAACAAACCTGAAACAAATTATATGAGATTAACATCTGAATTTCGCATCATCTATTCGTGCAATACATATTCCTTGTTTTTTTTTGCTGGAAAATGGGAATGGAATACTACGTACTATTAAACGAAACTTTTTTTTGTAATGTGGACATTTTCAACTTCGTCAATATTTTCAAAACTAATTCAAAATCCATTTGGAGGCATTGAACGTTCTGACGCACTAGCAAAAATTGTGTAGGACAAAAATTGAATTGATTCGCGAACATGTCTGTATGATCGATCATATTTAATACTTTAATACAAATTTCGACTAGAATCATCTGAAGAATTTCAGAGTTTCACTTTTGGCGGAAGCACCATTGAGCTCCTCATAAAAGGCAGAATACGGAATTGAGTAGCCGTAGTTCGGCCACGAAACACATTCGCAAAATTCGTGCAATATCTGATTTTATACTAGAAAGAATCGAAGCTGCGTACTAACTGATATTGCAATATCATTATTTGAGTTATTGCGACTTTAAAGCCTAATTATTGGCTTTAGTCCAGAAAATTCCAAACATTGGACCGTAATTATGCTAGTATTTCAGCGAAAGACATTTGGTTCTTCTTGCTGAAATATATAGTTTTTTAGTCATTCATGAAAAACCTGATCGTTGACAGAATTTTAACTTTGGTTTTGGGAAAGACTGGGTTTATTCAGCAAACCAAGACAAAATGAAAAATCACTACATATGCGAGTCAGTAAAAACGAAACGAAGCGAAATACGTTAGATTGTTGTCAGGTTGTTTTAGTTCACAGAATTCAATTACATTGTAGGGAAGCCCCTGTTTTTCATTACGGATTGTTTTGTATTCAACATTTCTATTTCTTTGTTTTTTCCCATCGCTGGTATCAATTGCCATCGTATATGTCAACATATAAGCCTGTATTTGAGAAAAATGAAGATTGGAATTTCTATTTTCAGTTCTCCTTATGAGAGCTTCACGAAAAATGGTTAATTTTTTTCATATTTGAAGCCTGTTTATTAGTTATAGCTGACAATAAATGGAAAATCTTTTAATTTTCGAATATATCAATTCCATGTGACTTCTGTACCTGGAAAGCCTCCGAAACTGTTACCGCGGTTATTACAAAAAAAAATTTTTGATTGGAAAGTATCAATATTCCTCTCCTGAAGATGCTTACTTTGTTAGCGTAATGTGCGTCCAGTGCATCAGTTTGGTGTTAGTACAAAAAGACGCAACCAAAGGTTCTACAATCTCATCGTTTATGCGAAAGAAAACATACACTCACAGGCATCTGAGAAAATCACATCACACAATTTCCCGGAGTAGAAAATTATCTCTCAGATATAATCCGAGGAATGAATATATGGAAATTAGTATTGAGTTGATTCTAGCAATATGTTATAGTCTATAAGAAGTCAATGCGAACAGCTAAATGAAACACTAATGTACAGCTTATCCGATCCAAGAATCAATGACGTATATGCCCAGCAATCTCTGTGGAGTATAGTAGAATAAAACGACACCTTATTAAATGTGTTCACTGCGTTGAAATGTGATCCTAATAAGTGTTTTTCTTTTGTCATGGTCTGCACTACCAGTGGGCAACTGGAGGTAATGTTAAGTTTATCGGGCACCAAGAGTTAAAAAAAATTGCGTGAACTTACGTATTTCGACCACCTGAACAAAAAACTTAGATAAAAATTTTGGCGCTCTCCAATAGTTTTCAAGATACAGGGCATTTTTTGTGTCAAAAATGGGATTTTTGAATACACGTTCCTGCATCAAAATTACACTTGAAATTCATCCTTCTTTTTTATCAGCACAATGTACACATCCCTAATTATCCGTTCCATACTTTTTTCATTCGAAAACACTAGTTTTATAACAAAAAAATGCACTTTTCCTCAACAACAGCAAAAACATTGAAAATTCGGCATGTCACTGCTAAATGTTTAGTGTATTTTTTTTTATGAGGGGTTGGTACCTTGGAAAACCAGAGCACACTATTCAAATTTAAAATATCGCGAATTAATTTTCCTTCATTTCACCATCGACAATTAGCAATTGTTTTATTATTCTTGATTGTTGAAATTGAAATGGATTTCAAAAATAAAATAAAAAAAGCATCCGAACCTGCATATAAACCAAGTAAGTGTGGATGTTTTCGAACCAAAATTAATTCGCGATATTTTAAATTTGAATAGTGTGCTCTGGTTTTCCAAGGTACCAACCCCTCATAAAAAAATACACATGCCGAATTTTCAATGTTTTTGTTGTTGTTGAGGAAAAGTGCATTTTTTGTTATAAAACTAGTGTTTCCGAATGAAAAAAAATGTGGAACGGATAATTAGGGATGTGTACATTGTGCTGATAAAAAAGAAGGATGAATTTCAAGTGTAATTTCGATGCAGGAAGGTGTTCAAAAATCCCATTTTTGACCCAAAAAATGCCCTGTATCTTGAAAACTATTGGAGAGCGCCAAAATTTGTATGTGAGTTTTTTGTTCAGGAGGTCGAAATACGTAAGTTCACGCAGAATTTTTTTTTATCGCTTGGTGCCCGATAAACTTAACATTACCCAACTGAAAAAGTAGCTGAGTTTGTGCCAGGATGGATTGGATTAGCTGTACAAATAAACTGCCGACGTTCAGTAACTATCTCTTTTTTATGCCATTCGAAATGACTTCAATTATACTATACACGAAATCAATGAACGAATCATAAGTAAATGGATCCCTCGATGTAAGTGTGAAAACTGGCCTAACAAATTGCAGTTACTTCAACAGCAAATTTGAAATACTCGCAATCAACATGCGTTTTGCGAAGCTAGTTGGCATATCCTCTGAAGTCGAATGAGTTCGTACATACATACAACTCAAAGAGTAGGCCCTTAGTAAAACGGTTCCAGCACAATGGTTTCAACTAGAAACAAAATAAGAAAAGGGACTGCGGGAACCCTGGGGCAAGGGAAAGAGATAAGATCTAGATCAGATAGGTATATTGAAAAGGTGGTTCCTGAAGTAGATATATGAAAAGTCGACATTCAAAATTTTGTTTCAACACTAAACAACAGAAGTAGGTGAAAGTATGAGCTTCACAAATGAAATACAAAAAAGTTGTGTCGCTCTCAAGAGTATTGGGGAAAGAGCAACGGTACTGAATCTTATGTGTTCAAGAAAATCACAAAAAAAATTGTATATATTCCGAACAAAATCTGTCATTACCCACATGCGGCATTGCAATTTTTTGTAGACAGGCTCACAACTTTTACTTTGATCGAGAATGGGCGTGATGAGTATAAGAGCTATTAAAATGCATTAAGATCACATCTGAAATGTTGAATGAGAAAAAAATTGTATTTACATTCAAGATGAGGTTGACAGAATGTGTAAACGTAATTTGGAATTGATCTGTTGGCAGCTAATTTGGAAGCCTATGATAACATTGATTTTGTGGTGTTATGAGTAGTAATAAATGATTGTTACATCAACTGTCCTGTTTTTAGTTCGATTTCCAAAGTATCTTGGAATAATTGGTCTATCACTGAAAGTAGGTTACATAATGAAAATATAAATATTTCGATATAATTGAATCAAATCAATTGAATATTACCTAATATCAGATGAGGTGAGTACCCCCCATTGGAATGTAGAACATCTAGTAGTAACAGTTTCGGTAAATTTTCTGTTTCTGGAGATGACAACTTGTTCGACGAAACGCACGTACGGGTTCAATCAGTTTGGTGTCAGGGTGGTACTGTTGAAAGGCTTCCTTTCTGGATGAGTGTTGTATTATTTGCATAAGAGGTCAACTTGGTTAGTATAATCTGACAAAGAACGAAAAAGAACAAACAATACTTTCTGAATTATACAAGCTGTTATTGAAACGATTTTTCCTGAAAGGCAGCGATGTCTGATATTGCCGGAAGAGGCGGCGCTGGTGGAATTTGGGGGTCAAACCACAGAATTCTGAGAGTTCTATCAGTTCTGTGGGTCAAACAAACTTAACAAACGAAAAGGAACTCTGTGTAGCATTCAATTACTTGGTATTTGAATCGAAAATAGTGATACAGTTAATCATTATCGTATCAAATGAAAAAAGCCTAATCACGACTGACATAGTACCTCCATCTTGTCTAGCGCCATCTGCTTCGAGCATTCCACAACGAATATCATTATTTGCATCCTCAAAAACACTTTCAATTCCATAAGTTTCAATTAGCAATCTCAGAAAGAACATTATTCCCGAAATTGTACCAAGTCTTGAAGAATTAGTTATTCAAATATGCATTCGTTAACATGCTGAACAGAACAGTTTTATCCAAGTAAACGGAAATACCGGTAATAAATATTCACCGGGCTGATGTAAATGTTAATGTTTTCGTTGTCCACTTTTTCATCGATATCGATAACCCTTGAAATGGAACTAATTAAACTTCGCAGTTGAGTCACGAAAAAGTGTTTGAGGGCTTGGCCATGTTCGAAAACTGCCCTTATCATATCATACGGGCCATTTTCCCATGATGGAAGGATCAGCTTACTCACTAGTAGACTTTTTGTTATTTCAGAGCGTACTAGAAATCATACAGCTGGATATGTGGAAGGAACTCTGAAGGTAGATTTCCAGTCGCTATGCAAAATATAATTTTGAGAAAACGAACCAACGATAATACTGTTTCAATTAATGTCAATCTTGACTTGTGTCCTATTTTAATTATCTCTATGAGTGAGAACTTCATCGTGGCGGTTTCAAAATATACCCGGTACCTACTAAAAAGTCATTACCAACGCATACATAACGTATGTATCGAAACAAGTCAAGTGACATTTGGAGCAGTGATTGGTATACAGGGCAAAGTTACCCTGCGGTCATTACATCAAGGGTTGTGCGTGTATCCAAAAGTAAACATCACCTAATGGCAAATAGCAATTGGCTATTGCACAAAGCCAGCCAGAAGAATTCTTGCCGTGACCTCTGATCGTGAACTGTTCGCGAATCGACAGTAACGCAATTTTTTATATAATCACCCTATGATGAAATAGCGGTTGGGGAGTTGACAATTAGTTTGAGGAAATATATTTTGATTTTTTTCTCCTCCGAATAAAAAAATTGAAGTAACAAATTCTGTGAAAGAAGTTAAAGAAAAAGCCAAACAATAATCCTTCAAATTTGATTCTGTCCACAAAAACTCCCCAGTTCCAAGTTGACAATTAGAAATGCAATGCATTTATCAAATACAAATACTATCACAGCTGAACACAGTAACGAACTGCTTTCATTTCCTGTGATTTCAGTGAATTATAATACATTACAGTGGAGTCAATCGCCTATTGGAGAATTTTGATAATTATTGTCAATATAAATAATTATTGCTGCTCCTCGGATGTTTACTCTGGGACTATAGATAAATTCGATAAATATTTACTGATTAATCAAACGAAATAGAAATATTTATCGGAGGAATACTCATGGATTGGAATAACTCCATCACATCTCAAAAAATTAAATACATTGATAAGAAAATGTAGTCATGTAAAAAGGCAATAGTTCCTCCTCTTATCGATAAAGGAAATGAATCGATAAAAAATATCTGGTGACAAAAATGTATAGTGGTTTTCATATTTTTCATATTTCCATGAAAAAATCAATTAGTTTGAAGTGGTCAAAGAAGATTTAACAGTATCAATAAAACTGTCAACGTTGCTATTATACCAGATGCCAATTTTTTGTGCCACATATACATATTGGGTGGAGTGAATAAAAGTGAGCATGAGTTCAAACTATAGATCCGTCTTTCTCATACTTCATCAACCCGTATAGGTTCGTCCCAAAGAAATTGAGCAAATGCTCGCACTCGATCTTTATTCACTCTACCCATTGTGTCGATGCCGCTTCATCATATTCAACCAAATATATATATAGATATATATATATATATATTGGGTGTTGAAATGATAAACTCAAAAGTGAGATTGCTATCTTGCCAAATTTTGGGGTGGGCCAATCGAGATCAAGAGTGGCTAAATTGATCCATGTCAGTGTAAAAAGTAATTATAAACCTGTAGTCTTGGCTCGTCTATTCGAGATTTGATACTGATATAAAAAATATCATGGGAAGCAAGAGCTGAAACAAATTATTAGGACAAATCTTTTGAAAATGGGATAAATAATTCGGAAGACATAGAAAACATCGTGATTTTTATATATATACCAAATATAAATATACCAAAAAAATTACATCGGCTGGTCAACTTTGTCAAGAAATCAACATATTGCTGGGAACTGCCATAACTAGTTGAATGCAAAGGAGTCGAATGACAGTAGAATTTGTTGCACATCCAATAAAAAACTCTTATTGAACAAAAGACAACGTTTAAAAGGAACGGAAAAACTATATCACAAGATTCGACAGATATCCAGATGAATCTGGGTAATGTGGATATAATTAGGCACGACTTCAAACTATCAAAACGTGCTTCTCATACAACAACTGAAGTGAGTTTGTTCCTAAAAATTCCAGTATGAGCATTCACTTGAACCCAAAAAACTTCCAAGAAAAAGCCTTTCCTGCATTTCGAAAAATTTGTTTGAATTGTGCAATCCAATTCAAGAATATTATGTCAGATGTGAAAATGGAAGAAAAAATAACGAATACTAACAAAATTTGAAAATGTGTATGTGAACATATTGGATTCTGTAGATAGGAAGCAGTTGAATAAACCTAGAAAACGTCTTGGAACAAGAAACAGAAAGTTTCTTCAAGAATTCATCTCTACATGAGAAAATATTTGGATCTATGATAGTTCCAGTCGAACATACAGTTATTTAATGTCCAAGAAAAATACTCCGATGGAATAACTAGTAACTACGACAGAGAAAAAAATGTATCAGCATTCAAAGAAGTTTCGAGCTCTGGGAACAGTATACGTCAAAAATAGTAGGAACATTTTTTTCGAAAACTGGTCATATTGGCAAAGATTGATTTTCATATGATCATCTCAGAAATATTCCAACCAGTCTGCTTCCTAGTAAACTAAAACTGCTGGATGTCATTTGGAACAATGATTTCTAAATAGTGATATTCAGCCTTAGGCCAATTATCTGAAATGATACAGAAAAGTTGACTTTTTCTTTTTTAATTATTTCAATTCTCGTTGTTCTTCTGAAAGGGTGTCATAATAAGCTGATTCATCGAGATCGAAGAGACAAATCGATACAGTAGTTCCGCCCATTCATTTTGTGCCCCGTAGGGTACTCAATGCCCTTAGGGCCGGTTTTTAGGTGAACAGCTAAGCCTTAGCTGGAGTCTCAAGTCACAGACAAGCAGTTGACAGGAAACTCGATTGGGTGTCAAGGATTTAGCTGACATCTTGATTTTCTACTTTATATTGAAAAATCGGTCCTCGATGCTAGCTGTCTTTTTTTAATAACTATTATATCTTTATTATTATAACGTCCTAGTCCATTATTAAAAGTACCCAGGTCATCATGATGGCATTCGCACACAACAACCCATAAGTGGTACTATGAAAGAGAATATTATACATGTTATTTCGAAGGCCTGGAAGTGAAAAACTATTCAGTTGTTCTCATCCTGACATGGAACACGTTTTTTTTCTTTCTAATAGCAAATGAATTCCTTTGAACAAGCATCGGTTGTCTCAAGCACGTAATTAGTATTTTGTGCATATGTCAGATGCCTCGAAGCACTTTATTCAACACGTAACAGCTGCATGGATATCAAAGGAATGGCCGAAAACCGAGAACCATAAATTCAAATTTGAGGAAACAAGTAACGCATCTTCACGGAGTCGTCACCGTGGGGGGCAGGGTTCGGAATTCTCGGAAGTGACTCGAACAGAATTCCAAAGAAGTGCGTAGCCGCATTCTAGCCTGCGCACCTCGGTTTTGTTTACATTCGAGTATTTGGCTTTCCAACTACAAGGTCATTTGAATGCAGAAGAATCTGGTTGAAATACACTCCACGAAACGATGCGGGTTACAGTGAAGTGGGATTTGCTTCTTGTGCCAGGTCCAGACCAAACAGACAAAACAACGATAAGACGAGAACATTCGTTTTTCGCTGCTGAAAAATCCGATACATTTCCGTTACATTTTTTTCTTATTTGTGTTTTGTTTCCAAATTCGGAAACTTTTGTGAGTCCCGTCTCTAGTCGGTGAAGATCAAAGGGTCTCTGTTTTGTCTGCATTGGATATCATCGTATCTGTATGAGAGAACACAGTATGTCTCACTTCAAGGTTATCTCTCTATGGCAATTCCAATAACATCAGGAGTACCACAAGGATCTCACTTAGGTCCTCTCATGTTTCTTATATACTTGAATAATATTTCAGAATGCTTTAGACACTGCAAATTCTTAGCTTACGCAGATGACTTTAAAATTTTTCTTGAAATAAGGAATATCCTAGATTTTCAAAAAGTAAAGAGTGATTTAAATAGATTTGAAACGTATTGCCAAAATAATAATTTATTTGTGAATCTAGAAAAATGTTGCTGCATAACGTTTACGAGGAATAAAATTGTACATGATGGTCAGTACACCCTCAGCAGTGTACTTATGAAACGTAACCATCACGTAAGAGACTTGG
Source organism: Zygogramma bicolorata (assembly GCA_032362365.1). Lineage (NCBI taxonomy): Eukaryota > Metazoa > Arthropoda > Insecta > Coleoptera > Chrysomelidae > Zygogramma > Zygogramma bicolorata. The sequence continues at coordinate 77,297 of JAVJAQ010005669.1, read as the reverse complement.
GAATCACATTTGATAGCAAACTTATCTTCGATATTCATATCAATAATGTTATTCAGAAGTCACTTCAAATGTTAGGATTCATTATAAGACAAACTAAATTCATAACCAAACCTGAGGCGATAATATCCCTCTACTATGCATACGTTTTGAGCCAATTGAACTTGTCTACCTCTATATGGAACCCACAATACATAGTTTATATTGAACGTCTCGAAAATGTTCAGAAAAAATTTTTAAAATATCTTTCCTTCAAAACGCAAACACCCATAGCTGATGATTTCTCTGTGATTTGCAATGAATTCAAAATACTTTCTCTGAAAAATCGAAGAATCAGAATCTTCAACGATGCATTGAACCTATATAAGCTAGTCAACGGAAATATTGACTGTGCCGACATTCTGGAAAGAATAAATATTAATGTTCCATCCAGTCCACTAAGGAATCCTAATTTATTTCATGTCCCTCTCAAAAATACAAATTCATGCTGTAATTCACCCTTTAATAGAATAGTTAGAAATTTTTTTCTTTTCAATGAGTATGATATATTCAATATATCCTTCCTTTCGTTTAAAAAATGTATCAAACGATTATTATTGAACAACATTCCGGAAAGTCTCCAGCTTTTGTGTTTAGTCTTTTGTGATCATAAGACATACTACTTTCTATTAGACTCAATAGTGAGATTGAAAATTAGAATCTTATACCATTATATTATACCCAACGCACTTGTATTGTACTTATCTGTCAACCATATGTAACACTTCAAATAAGTCTAAAAGTATGTATGTCATGTTAAGTGGATACTGTTATGGGCATATTGCCTGTTGTATCCCAATTATGAATAAATAAATAAATAAATTAATTGTTTACAAGTTGGCGCAGTGTGGACGGTGCGCGCTGACAAAACTAGGAGACCTGCAGTAAAAAAGATTACACAAATTCACTTGTTACGCATCTCACTACTCCGTCCAATATCATCTTCACGAAACTGTACCAACAATTCATTTGTGAGAACACTTTCCCGCTTTTTTAAGCTTGGTCTTATCCAAAACTGTATGGGTTTTCTTTTTCCAACATTGGATTCAGAGGAGAGAAGGATGTAACAACTGGCGGCAAGCACTAACTCTTCATTTTTTAAATTTCCTGTTGGAAACGCCACATAGTTGAATAATGGATTCAACTAAATTTTGTTGCACATTTGTCCTTATGGTGTGGACAGTTTGTTTCAATTTTGTCTTGTCTGCGTAACTAAAATTTTGTCGCAATTTTGTCGTGTTTTTGTCTCAAAATTCGTGTTACCTTTTGTCTGCTTGGTCTAGACCCGGCATTATAATGTCCTCTGCGAAAAATCATGGTTGAATTTACCAGATACTTCATAACCATTATTTCTACAAAATATAAGAACTATAAAGCGATAGATTTTTTTTATATATCGTCAATAAGTGTATCGAAATTAAGTATACTTCGCGTGGCTACTGCTCCGAAATGCAGAAATATAAATAATCACAATATAAAATACCAGCGGCCCGCCCCGACTTTGCACGGATAAAAAAAAGTTATTTAGGTTAACCCTAAGGGATGGACATATACCATCGCGAATTTTTTGTAGACCTTTTTCAAGGTGTACAATAATAATGTAGTACATTATTGATCTATTTCGTAAGGTTCAGGCAGCGTTTGCGCCAAAAAACGCAAAAAAAGTGTTTTACACATATAAAACTCACTCTTGAATAACTCTATCTATTGAAAAACGTATCAAAATCCGTTGCGTAGTTTTCAAGATCTAAGCATACAGACAGCGGGAAGCGACTTTGTTTTTACTATGTAATGATACTTACCATAAAACGCATGGAATGCCATTAAAATTTCAGCAAATGTTTGTGTAGTGAAAAAAACTTCAAACTGCATGAACCTTCCAATGAAAACAATAAGACCACATTGAACCGAATAACAATGTATATTTGTTGTAATAAAAATTGAGTAATGGACTCCAGCTACCTATCCCTCTTCGATGTACTGAATGCAAACTGTAATCCAGTTACGAGCTCAGATGCAAACGTTAACTGTTTTATCTTTGTTTCACTTGTAGAAGAGGATTGATGTTGTACAGGATAAGACCGATCCTACCAACTCTATATCTACTGTATCAAAATACAGATTTATATAACCTCCCAGGAGTTGTTTCCTCACTCCACAAACACGTGGCTACTTGAGAAGAGTTTGGTGAACATTTACGCAACCAAGCCCTTTCACCAGAGGTTCTGAAATACGACTCAAATAATGTACAACTGTTGATGTCATCTGAAGAAGTAATTTCGTTTCATCAGTTATGAAAGCAAATGATCTGATTAAACAGCATTTCCAACCACGAACTAATAGTGTTTACGTTCCTTCTATCGATGGAATTTCATGAGATATTATTGGTGTGAGAAAAGTATTAAGGAAGTCCATTTGAGTAGATTCTAGGAGTATCAGGTGCATCCATAGCACGTTTATGGGAGTACTTGTGCTATATGGATGGAAAGACTTCACTGAGAAATGAATGTATCTCAGATCGATTTTGCTTTATATAGTGTGTAGTTTCAACTAACTCATTTTGATCCCATTGAAGTGAGATATTTCTTGTGCTGAGTAACAACACCACTCGAACCAGACCTGACAATTCAAGTATTTTTCATTCTTTATTAGGATTAACGACCAGTCCGAAATTCATCTTCAGACACAAAAAGATCTAGTAGAGGAACTCATTGCTCAAACTTATATGCCCTTAATTTCGCGAAAGGGAGATTAAGTGGTATCATGTTCAGATTTTAGGTTCACAGGAAGTCATAGATTATTTTCTTCTCCAAAGTCGATCAAAGAATGTGTTCATTTTAGGTGATTTTGATTTATAAATTGTGTGTAGGTGTCAAACGAATCACTGGTTGCTTCTAGGATTCTCAACTTTGGCGTGCAAATTTCTGATGTTTTCTTAGCAATTGTGCCGATACCGATCATTATTATCAATAGCTATTCTTCGACTATTGCCGCATCCCCTTCATAGATAACTACCAGCGTTGTTAACAGAAATTCATTCACAAAAGTTACCAGACCGCGTCTAACAAGCCCAAATGCACACAGTCATTTTCCTACAGAGAAAGTTCATGGTTTTTAATAATGAGTTGAAATATATTGATAGACAATCTCCCAAAGTTCTTGGAGTCAGGCATTTAAAACGAGAAAATTCGGAAGTCAAATATTTTTTCGACCAGTTTAGATTCCACACGAAAATATGTTGAATCAAAATTCATGCGTGAATGATTCCGTATAATAAGGTGACTCATAATTATTGGATTGCTTGATTCACTTCAGTTCCAGTAAGGTCTCAAGTACAATAATTTATGAGTAATCAATTTGTATGTTGTCAATTTTGACCAAAACAAAGTTGGGTCATATATTCGCCAGCATGAATCTAGATCTAGTATGAACAGATAGCAGTAGACAAGCGATTTACCAAACCTCAGTTAATCAAAATAAATCCGAAAACTATGAAATATCCACGTTATGTTATATCAAAAATATCAAGAAAGAAATAGGTCATTGTATAGATTTATGACATTGATTATCTTCTTGAGACTGTACAATTACTATCGAAAACTTTCCTAAGGTGCTCGTTCATTACTGATGGTTGTGATATGATTCCAACGAGTTTTTTTCTTTTTTGTGCTGTCCTTAGTACTCGATAGCATGTGCTCCAGCTTCGAAAATGTCCTGTTTTATATGAACATACATTTCTCCCTTTTTTCGAACGACCTTCTTTCCAAACCAGTACTGGGATTATTTCATTCATATATTGTAGTTATTTGACTCACTGGAATATTCATGTGCAACTTGACATCTTCATGGATTCATTGTTGTAAAGAAAATATGCAGTTGCTCCATCAACTGCGTTGGAATTTTTAACTACTGATTATGGCGTGCATAAGCATGGTAACTCATACTCAAACAGGGTAACTCATACCCATCCAAAATCATATAATCTTTGATCAGACAATACGGATGGAAGAATATTTCATATCTGAAGCAGTTTTCTACCGTCTTGTTCGTGAAAAATTTGAGTTGCATCATTCGTAAAGATAAAAATTAGTGCAGTCAAAACTCAACAGAGTTTATATGTCAGATATCGAATTGCAGATTCTTTTTGGTGATTTCCAGAGATCAATTGATTCATCAATCCTAGATGATCAATATCATGTTTTTTTTTTTGGGGTGAAAGTTGAAACTTTATTGTAGATAGAGATTATTTTGCGGATAATTCAAATTCACATGGTGTATTCTATACAACTGTAAGTAGAAATACCAAAAGTTCAACAGCATAACATATGTGTAAAAAAATATAGAAGTTTGTTTGCTCGTTTGGATTTGAATGCCTTGTATGATTCCATTATTTGATATCATTATAGATATTTCATCCTCATTAGGGCTTTTCGGTTTCTGGTCATTCATTTTCAAAGATTGGAAGTTATAAATCAGTTATATTCAATTTCATCAATCGTAAATTATTAGTTTTTTTTTCGTCTCAGTATTTGCAGGTTTCAATGAAGGTAATTTCACAGGGTGTTATTTAAGTGCGTGACCAAAAAAAAGGGGTGATTCTTTGAGTAATTCTAAGACAAAAAGTTCATATAAACATAGGGTAGGTAATGCTTCGTTTTAAAGATGCAGGGTATCAACATTCTTAACGTTGTGTTTCATCGAAAACCGAGTAGAAATTATTCAATCTAAAAATTCGAAAGATGACTTTCGTGATATGTTATTTGTTCAATCATAAATAAAAAGCTCGTTATGCATGTCCATGCAAGTACACTCCGGTTTCTGATGGTTTGTTAGTTTTATTATCTTGTACCAAGGACATGCAATAAAATGATTAAAATTTTTCTTCTCAAAAATAGAGCAAGATATGGAAAAGAGGATGAACACGAAAAAGTTGAAGTTTCAGTAGCTTAATGCGAGAAAAAAAAATTGCAAAAAATCAGTGGCACATAGTTTTTTGGAAAAAAATATTGCTTGAGGTTCCATTCGGGACGCTAGTGGACATTATGACTTCAATCTAGTCATGACCAAATCAGCCCATTGATACACTCAATACCAACGCCACTTTCAGGGAAATCTGCTCAAGGGTTCTTGAGATATTCAGGAGAAACGATTTTTGTTTACAAATGTTGACACCCTGTATCTTTTGAACGAAGCATTACTGGACCTACGAAAATGCATACATACGAACTTTTTTTTTGTCTGAGAATGGATCAAAAAATCACTCCTTTAAGTTTGTCCACGTATTCATTTATCAACAGCATGTATAGACGATGTAAGACGGAACCAATACCACAATTTTGATAAATGTAATCCTTCTTTGATAAAACATAACAAAATTCAAACAAAACATTTTAATTCGAGGAGTCAAACTTCCAAACAACTTTCCTAAGATTGTCCCAAGTTCCGATGAAATATGTACCTCCGCGATACATTTTCGAACAAGTTTCAAGTATGACTAAGAATCAATTTCAAATTAACATGAATCATTCCACCAAAAATGGAATGAATCATAATCACTTTGAATCACAGATAGTAATATTTTTTTTTCCAATGTGCTCATACAAAAAGAGATTCATCCACGACTATTGTATGATGTACCCAGTATACGTCTGTTTGCTCCACTTTAATGATATCCATTTTTCACTTAAGAATAATGAGTCATTATTTACTGCTGTTAAATACTTCCTTGATTTAGTTATGATATTATATTGTTTTCCTACAAACAATCGGTTTTTAAAATTTCATCGTGTGAACCACCAAATATTTTCAATTCAGTTCTTCACCTACATCTAAAAAAAAAAGGAGGCATGAAGCATCTACTCTGAGCTATCAGCGACTTTGAATGTGCGTGTCACATCGAAATGGCTTTTGAATCTAAACAAATTTGACTCAATCTGAAAATTCGAAAGATGACTTTCGTGATATGTTATTTGTTCAATCGTAAATAAAAAACTCGTTATGCATGTCCATGCAAGTACACTCCGGTTCTTGATGGTTTGCTAGTTTTATTACGTTGTTCCAAGCACATGCAATAAAGTGATTGAAATTTTTCTTCTCAAGAATAGAGCAAGATATAAGAAAGAAGATGAACACGAAAAAGTTGACGTTTCAGTAGCTTAATGCGAAAAAAAAACAAAAATTGCAAAAAATCAGTGGCACATAGTTTTTTGGTAAAAAATATTGCTTGAGGTTCCATTCGAGACTCTAGTGGACATTATGACTTCAATCTAGTCATGACCACTCAGCCCATTGATACACTCAATACCAACGCCACTTTTAGGAAAATCTGCTCGAGGGTTCTTGAGATATTCAGGAAATACGATTTTTGTTTAGAAATGTTGACACCCTGTATCTTTTGAATGAAGCATCACCGGACCTACGAAAATGCATACATATGAACTTTTTTTTGTCTGAGAATGGATCAAAAAATCACCCCTTAATGTTTGTCCACGTATTCATTTATCAAGAGCCTGTATATACGATGTAAGACGGAACCAATACCACTCAGTTACCAACCAGTTTTGATAAATGTAATCCTTCGTGGATGGAAGATAACAGAATTCAAACAATACATTTTAATTCGACAAGTCACACTTCCTAAGGTTGTCCCAAGTCCCGATGAAATATGTACCTCCGCGTTACCTTTTTGAACAAGTTTCAAGTATGACTAAGAATCAATTTCAAATTAACATGAATCATTCCACCAAAAATGAAATGAATCATAATCACTTTGAATGTGCTCATACATGAAGAGATTTATCCACGACTATTGTATGATGTACCCAGTATACGTCTGTTTGCTCCACTTTAATGATATCCATTTTTCACTTAAGAATAATGAGTCATTATTTACTGCTGTTAAATACTTCCTTGATTTAGTTATGATATTATATTGTTTTCCTACAAACAATCGGTGTTTGAAATTTCATCGTGTAAACCATTAGATATTTTCAATTCAGTTCTTCACCTACATATAAAAAAAGAAGGCATGAAGCATCTACTCTGAGCTATCAGCGACTATGAATGTGCGTGTCATATCGAAATGGCTTTTGAATCTAAATAAATTTGACTCAAATCTGTTAACAGTATTGTATGCAATATTCGTTGAAATAAAATAATATATTTTCCAGTAATTTACTGGGTTTCTAACCAAAAAAAATTAAAATCAATATAGGAATCTATACAAATGTAAAAGGGTAGATTTTTAATCCACCCCGAAAAATTGCTGCCCTTCTACACTTGTATAAATTCGAATATTGATTCTTTTTTCAGATTGTGGTAGGTATGAAACCCAGAAAACTACGGATAAAATATTCTTCTACCGCAAATAATGACCCTCAAACTGTACTTAAAGTAATATTGTTTCTATAACTATCTATGTATTGTAAAAACATTTTCCAATAAAAAAAATAACATTTTTTTAATGGTCGTGGATAAAGTATAGTATACCACCCGAGTATAATGGCTATTATTCTCTCGGTGATTTACATCGTGAATAATAGCCATCATTATACGCTCGTTGAATAATATACTATTATTCGATCACAACCTCTAAGATGATTTTCACGGCGAAATTGAAAAAATGATGATGATTCTGAACATGTATATTCGAGTGTATTCAATGACAAAAAATACATATATACTGTCTAGCAAAATGAAACTCGATATTACACTCTTAATGAATGTAAAAATCATTCACTGTAAATTATTGGTTCCATTTCTCCCATTATTTTTGTCGGATAATTATTGAACTACAGAATGAAAAATGGTATTCTCCGTAGGTGTCCTGTTACATTCAAGGCGGCAAACATTTTTTAGAAATTGTCTTATCAGCTCTGATTCATTAACTCATTATTTACCACCTGCCGGAAATTTTTTAAATGCATTTTTCTTTTCGAACCTACGTCAGACGAATGGTACCTTAATATATCTTCTTTAATTAACCTGATAGGACCTGAAATAACGAACAGTGGCGTATCTTGATGCAATACTGAAGTGGTGTATGATGAATGACCATTAAAATTGGCATTGGCAAATTCATAAAGTCAGCCACCATTTCATCATGGTCTTTCAAAAAAGGGTTTCTACTGCGTATTCCAGTAAATCACAAAGGCTTTCTGGATTTGCAAGATTTCATCAGTTACTCCTCTTCCATTTCATCTGATATTTCATTTCCCATTTTACCACAAAATGTGTATACATTTCCACCATCTTTTCCATTCATCGTTTATTTTCCTTGCTCACTCGTTCAATCTAGATACATATTTAAGTATAAGATAAAGAGTTTATTTTGAGTAGTAGGTCCAACGTTCCATTCAGAAGAATATTTCAGAAATGGACAAAGTTTGGGTCCTTAATACGGCATCGATACAATATACTTCATCAATATATAGTGTCAAAGGTTGGAAAAAAATTCTAAACGCAAAAACACGCTCCAGAATTAAAATAAATTCTTCATATCATCCGCCTATTCCAGAAACATCTAATTCATTCATAACGTCAATTTTCAAAGAAGCAATTTATTGTACATTTTCTACTGGGTCTTTTTACAGGAAAATAATTCCAACTGCAATGAGTACTGAGTTTCTTAGGTTCCTTAGGTTTTTCAACAATTCAGTTCTCTGGCGAGTTCTGTTGAGCTTTTTCGATAAAAGGCTCTGATGTTGAACAGAACGTTGTCACCAATATTTCAACCGAGCCATGCTGCTATATTCCAAAAACATTCTGTTCTGCTGGGATTATCTGAATCGTGATTGAAAAATTTTCTGAATCTAATCTTATTGTTTGCCTTTTTGGGTATAGTCGACAGGTATTATCCGTTTTTTATATGAATGCAATTCCATATCTCATTCCAAATCATGGATAGGGTACTCTTTTTTTTATTAACAGATTCACACGAAAGGGAAGCCCTGTAATGTTCAAGAAACCCTCGTGAATCAAGGAATAGGAGATAAGAGTTAACATTCACTTAAGATTTTTCAAGTTTGGAGACCTCAGGAAAAACCTCTAGCGTCGAAGAATTTCAAAGTTCAGCTGTTCTATCGAGAAAAAATCCCTGAGCAGAAGAGGTTCGACAGGTCTCCAAGCTCACAACACAGAGGTGGGAATTATGTACTCGTCGGGTCATCCGACGACAATTTGAAGGAAAAAATCAAAGTAGTTTGTCCTAACAAATCAATATCATCAGCCTTCCCATTTCTCATGATTTCTGAGTTTATGGCGTACTTATACATCACATTTGTTCTCCAGTACTTACATTTTCACACTACATCGGAACCTTTTGTTACCAGTTAGGTACCATAACACTAAACTGATATTATTTGTAATAATGCGCGTTACAGTTAGTATGAATTTTCTTCTCCTGAATATGCTTATCGTGTTAGCGAAAGGAGCCATAATATTAGTTTGGTGTTAGGCTAATTAATATCTATCGAGATCCCTACAAAAATTTTCAACTTTTACACCAAAGGTTTCAATTACATCGTTGATTCTCACTGCTTTGCCAAACCTATGTTGATATCACAAGTTCTATTTTATCGGTATCATTTGGGGTTTGCTGAACTGACCTGAAGTTCCTGTGAGCCCCTGGGCCGTGGGAACTGTATGATCGGAGGTGTCGATATCTACGAGTGAAACAGCCTATATTTCCATACAGAATATGTAAATCTTCGTGTTTAGATTTACGATATTCGAAGAATGATAAATTTCGCTGGAAAATCTTCAAGTGACAATTTCTAGTTGGAAGTTTGGATATTCGTTTATCTTGAAAGTTGGATCTCTGACTCACATCCAATTATAACAACACATTTTCAAATATATGTTTGTCGATGAAAAAGAATTTCCCATGGAAACATGTCACAGAATGCCGCTGAATGGTTTCCAATGAAGTGAATATTGTCAATATCTACAAAACATTGAAGTAAGTCATAATGAAATCGTATTCTGCTTCATTAGTTTTACCATAAAACTTTGAGGTGACAATGTGAAGACATCGGAAGAAATTAAAAAATGAATTTTTGTTTTTAAGATACATAAAAAGTGGAAATTTTCATTATACTTTGGTGGGTTTTTTTGATTCATTTTCCTGCTGTCTTCAATTTCACACAGGTTACTGCTACATTTTTTTTACAAGTGAAAAGGCTACCATCCGTAGAAACATTAACCAATTCGCTCTTACTAAGGGATGCAATTGTTTTATCATTCTAACGCTATCATATGATAATAATGATGAATAGTAAGAAAGTAGGTATCTTATTCCATACCTTATAAGTTTAGGAACATTCTCATTAACGACAATTCCATCAGAGTAACTTCTCAGGTAGAATGAAACTGAAATACTACCTGAGGCATATGCTTTCTATACCTCTTCAAAAAACAGTATCGTGTGTAGGGTAAACTGCAATGGCCAAAGAGTAGCTTGAGAATCCATATAAAAATTAATTTATTTCCAGGAGTTTCAAATGAATGCTTCTTTCATTCCACAAGAATATTGAATGTATATTGTTTCATAAATCAAGTACCTATCGATCAGGTACTATTCCAGATAATGAGATTCTGATTGAAACAAAAACAACGATCGTAGTTCAATACGATGAATGCAAACTATAATCGGAAAATCGATTATTTCAATTATTGAAAACGTGTCAATGCATCTCAATGGTGGGAATTTGTAAATAAAAGTAAATCTTAGATATAAAAAGCAAATATCTGAAAAATGTCAGTTCTGAGGATATTATTGTCAGTTTTTCACAAACTTTAAGACTTCGGCGAGCTGTCTCACAAGACAAATTTCAACACACATATAAGATATTTTTTCTTCAAAAAATTCTATCATTGTATACTCAATGTTTTTATGCAATATTATCGAATGGATATGAAGTGCGTAATATTTATCTACTGGCACGCATATCTACGCATGAATATGAATTTGCGACTGAATTTCACTCACCTCGACCATTTTCAAGATCACGCTCCATTAAAAATGTGTTACAAAAAAACAAAAACAAAACAACCGAACAACAAACATAAACCACAACTACATCATAATCGAGAAATAGTCAAAATACCCTTACTCTTGGGCATCTAGATTCGTACTACCGCTCTAGGATCCAGGGAACCTTAAAAAACTTTCGGGGCCAATGGTATAACTATTTTCTGAAGCCTCCTTCTAGTGCATTGCGATAGAGCATATTATGGTGTGTGCCGCGCGGAGTGAGTTCTTCAGTTGTTTGGTATTTCATAGTTTACTATGATAGTGGATAAAGAATGCGTTACCATTCATAAAATTCCAGAGTTTGTTTCAGCAGCGTAGAACCAGAAGGGTTTGGGAAATACTAATAAAAAAAATCGGTGTTGTTATATAATTTTTCCAAAGCTGAAATGGTGTGAAGTTTAACAGCGATTATTACTACTAGACATTTCAAACCGATTAAACTGATTGAAATAAACCTGGATTTTGGCTCAGTTTTCAGGTATTACATTGATACAGTGTTCGATTTTGGAATTTTCTGAGTTTACATTTTCATGGGAAAGAATCTCAACATTTATCTATCCCACACCAAGCTCAATTTACCAAATGAATAATTATCAAAATTTCGCTTTCAATCATACGATTTTCATGTAAAATGAGATATAATCGCTCTACTTGCAGTCTCGTAATTTCATCGAATTATTATACATTAAAGTCATTTGCTAAACAGAATTTCGAAAATCATGGATATGATTTGATCCGATTGAAGTTGGTGTACTCGCGATATAACCCCCGATCAAAATTTACCTAATTGAATTAAATATGTAGAAATATATATTATAAAAATGTTCGTTATCCACACACCCTTTCCAAAACGTTTTGTTGTAGCCTTGCTCTGGAAGGTTTTGCACGAGTGCATAAAAATTACCGATATTTCTGCAAGAAAGCGTGATATCTAAAAATTGCAAGTTTATTTTCATATTTTGGCGAAAGTGCCCGAGCCGAAGGACGAGGGCTCTTTTACAAAATATGAAAATAACCGAATGCAATTTGTATAAGATATCACGCTTGAATGCAAAATTATCTGGTCATTTTTATGCACGAATGTAATTCATTGGAATATTTCACGAATAAAAAAATTATCAAGGCAATGTTATTTTTTGTTCATTTATACTTTCTTCTATAGATTGTATGGAGCACTCACCAAAACGCGAAATATTTTTCTATTTTTGAAGTCTATCTGACATTTATTTGTGTTGTTTACTGACGTCTAGCGATACGGTTTCAAATGTGTTGTTATGGTGACTTGATATAATGCAATTACCGCTGGAAGTTTTCGATAATTGCATTGCTCTTATGGGACATTTTATATATGAGGGAAATATTCCTTAAAACAAATCAGTAGTAATATCAATAAATATAAATTGTAAATCATAAGTAGATCAAATTCCCCTTTTCCGCACAATTTGCATTCAGTTTGAGATGTCGACCACACAGCCGGTAGGCGGTTCGGGCTAAGGCCCTCATCACCCTGCGGGTTGGCAATGTCCTCTTTTCGAAAATAAATTATAGACGATCGAAGAATCACTTACGAATCACGGCTCAACGGAAAGCTTCACATCACGATTTTTATGCTTTTCAGCGATATTCTATTTTCAATATTTTTTTACAATACCAAAAACTATTCTTCCAAATGGAACAAGAGTTGCTGTGATATATTACTGAAAAGGTATCTCAGTTCTCTTTCCAACACTGAATCAATTTAGAAAATCAAATGAGTCGTTTCGGAAATATTGGAATTGGATTTTGCATTTAATATTCTCCAAACGATGAATAAGAAGCTCAACTGAAGGTCACTTTCTTTAATTCAATTATTATTGAAAACAGTGTTAACTCAGTTGTCTCTGAGACTATCTCCTGCAAAAACAATAGAAAGATGCGACACAAATTCTGTAATGAGAATCAATTCAATCCTCAGTTGTTACCAATTTGAATTGTGCTTGCGAAGATATTTGAACACAACTTGTGTAACGACAAGAAGTGGATACTTGAATTGCATTATTTTGAATGAAACAATCTTAGTATCTCAAATAAACGTATCAAATGAAAAACATAAAACCATTTATTCTTCGTAGTTCATTTGGGTATAGAAGGGCAGGTTTTCATACCCCGATAAGTTTCTGCGGTGAATAAAAAAAATTACTTCTGAATGAAACACGTTCAACTACTCCTTAAGCTCAAAATTATGCCTAACAAAAAAATACAAAAAATGACATTCAGTAATTCATAACACCACATTCAACTAAAATTATAATAGGTTTCAGAAAAACAGATCTAACTTATTTTTTAGAACGAAATATTTTTGGTCAATGAAAGGGCGGTTACCTCAGTATAGTTAAGATAATGTGAAGTATCTGAATGGGCAATAAACAAAAATATCAAATTCCATTTAAAATATTTAAGAGCTGTTTTCGTAAATTTCTTGAACGATACTTGACTCGAACTCTTTCTGGCATCAATAGCAAAATTAATGGGAACAATACACGCTTCACCTTCGTAAATCTTAGAGTTCTCGGAAAGATAATAATGATAGATTGTATCTATAAAAATAATTAATTATCTCACTCAAAAACTGCATCAAATGGTAGGATTCATTTCCAGATAGAGTGGACTTGAATAATTTTTATGAAGGAATAATTAGAAAAAAATCAAAAATCGAGAATATTCGAAATAAGTTTTTAAGACGAAAACAAAAATTACATTGGTCAAAGTCGCGAACTGAAGAAACACGTTTCAAGGACCATGATGCTCACATGCGAAAGAACAAAAACATGCGGTATGTCCCAGCATGCTTTGGATGACGATCGCAAGATTAATGTGGCAGAGTTGGCTATGGCGCCAGCTGATATCCCAAATGAATCAATCCCCGGCATAGGCAGGATTCGATGCCATGGCAATTGTTGGTTGCCTAAGTTTTTAAGACGAAAACAAAAACTACATTGGTCAAAGTCGCGAACTGAAGAAACACGTTTCAAGGACCATGATGCTCACATGCGAAAGAACAAAAACATGCGGTATGTCCCAGCATGCTTTGGATGACGATCGCAAGATTAATGTGGCAGAGTTGGCTATGGCGCCAGCTGATATCCCAAATGAATCAATCCCCGGCATAGGCAGGATTCGATGCCATGGCAATTGTTGGTTGCCTACAGACCAATTCGAGTCTAATACCCTACAATTCAGAGCGTATTGGCACAAAAAAATAATAGCCATCCCTCTCCCGCACAAGACTTTGCCTTCTGGGTACACTCGTGAAATGGATAATGGGAAAAATCATTCTGATCGAAGATGTACATGACAATATAGGCGTCTCGAAGCATTCGAAAGTCTAGAAATAGCATGTAGTGCTACGAATAGTGACAGAGGACCTATTCTATTCAACCCGCTATGTAGACTAGTAGGATAATCTCTAAGATTCCATTTCAACGAGAATTTTTTTCTACAAAGATCAATTACCCTAACAGGAAACTGTTTCACTCTGATGTGTTTCGCTAACCAAGTTATAGCATCTCCTGGGGAAAACACTGTTATATTAGTAACTGACGTGATATTGATTTAGAGTACTGTTTGAAGACATTTTTTTCATCAAATTTTCGACAGATTTCCAAAAACTAATTGAAAGAGGAATACTTATTTGTGAAGAAGTTTTGAAAACGGAAGCAGATAATTTTTTGATAATCATGAGTTTTTGTAACTGCCCTTCTACAATTGCATTGATTCCAATAATAATACTCATTTTTGTCAGAGTTTGGTAGGTTAAGAACCCCAAAAAACTAAGGAAGAGTAAGGTTTTTCATCTCTATTGTATGTTTTCGATAAGGATAATAGGGATGTTGAATATTTTTTCCACTATATATCAATGAGAATATATCCACAATTCACGAAAATCAAATTAGTTTTGATATAACCTCAAAAATAAGAAGACCATTTGAGCAATTGAAATTCGTGGGAGATGACAACATATGACATATATTTATATCGCTCTACAACCTTTATAAAATCTTTGTTTCATAAGATCGGAACAGAAAATTAACATTAAGATTTAGTTAAGAAGATTGTTACGAATACAACTAACTCTAATACTATTTTGGTGGAGTAATGATCACTTCTCGAACTAGGTTAGCGGACCGCCCTTCTACTGCTAGTAAGTTTGGTTTCTGTTGAAACTACTGGAATCTGTTCGGTCTTCAATTGAAAAGTGCTCGAGAATAGGGATATTTGAATATACCTCTTTAAATATATCTTCCTTCTCTTTCTATTTCATCTTCTTACTGAATTTATTTTTTCAAAATATCTTTTTCACCATCATAAATGGGTTTGTCCTCCGTATGAGCTGAAGCACTTCCATTTTGGGAGATATACGGTCCTCACAGTCAGTTCACGGACCAACAAGTTTAAAAAAATATTTTTGGCTGCCTCTACGAGAGATAGGTAGGTTGTAATGCCGGCTGCCTAGAAATACTAATCCTGGTGAGTGGGTTCTGATCATTGTATGCATGAACCTGCCAAATTGTACGTACTGAAGCTGTTCCAGATTTTCCCACATTTAAAATGAAAAAACTATGAGTTCATGGCTTCAGAGCGCTGAGAAAGTCAAAAACTTTGGTAAGAGTGTTTCACTAACGATTATCTAAATAAATCCGTGGGGTATTTTTCAACTGTACCTTCTGATTTCACTTCCTCGGACTATTGACATTCCCAAAGAAATCAAAAATTCAAACCATTACTCGTTCAATGTTTGATTGTTTCAATTCATTGTACATTTTTTGTCCGATAACATTATCTACCTTATAATACAATATCCACTAAAAAAGCATTGTTTTTGATAAGCTTACCATATCTTCTAGAATCTGCTACAGAATGGAATTGTGATTGCATTTAACAAAAAAAGCACACATGCACAAACAGTATCCGTCAGCTTTCGCCTAGTATTCAAATGATAAATCATCTAGATATTTCTGTTTCATTGTCGCCTCCTAAACTCTCACCATTGTTCATAAACATTTTTCAAAAACGAGTAGTAAGAAACTGTGTTCCTGTTTTGGTACACCGATCATTCATTCTTCAAAATTCCAGAGAACGCCTCTGATTCCATTTCCGAGATAATTTCACTTCCAATCTCAAAATAAATAAGAATAATTATGGATGTTGCCCCCGTTGAACCGGAGTTTAATGTTTTTGTCAACACTCCTTTTGAATTTAGGATGCACCAATCTTTTGATAAACAGTAAACGGTGAAGGTATATTTCCAACGGTAACATATGTCTACAAAGAATGTTTATTGATATTATATACGGAGCCGTCACGAAAACGCATTCAGTCAAGGTACTCATCAATATTTTTCCTTCCACTGTTTTTTTTACTCAGGTAGTATTAGTAGTACCAGTTTTCAACATTGGCGTATTGTCAAAATGTCTCCTCGTTCATAACTAGTTACGAAAATTCTCACTTTGGTAACGGACTTAGGCCTCGCCACCAAGTCACGAAGAAGTCTTGAGAATGGCACCAAAGTGGGAGCCGAAACGTCGACAGAAGAACAATTCCAGACGCGGTTCAACCGGAAGTTCCAATCATCACATATCCGACCGCGGAAGCCTATCCGAGCACATTTATTAATATTGAACGTCCAATTTTTTGCATTCTGCAAATTAATTGTGGAGGCTGGAATATTTTTCATCGAAGTCAGATTTCAATTTTCCACGGCTTTTTCTAGGAACTCAGCTGGAAGAGGTCATAAAATTGGTTTTCATTATTTTTTTTTGTTGCTACGGTTATTCAAAGTGACAAATGAAGAATGTCAGATTTTTTATTATTTAACATTCATTTGATGAGTCTTATACCAGGACCATTAAAATTATTGAAACCAAATTTTTGTTCTAAAATTCATAGCAGAATTTCAATAAGTTCGTTTCAGTAGTTCCATAAATTTTAAAGTGGTCTCGGTAATGTGAAGGGTTAAGACGTCCTCCTCTCAAGCGTGAGACTGGCGTTCAAATTCCTGCCAGGCCACCGTGCTGGGTAATCGTACGTTAAAAGGTAAGGCCTCGTTAATCCATTGCTCGCGCAAGTTTCGACTTCTGAGGGTTGACGTTCGTCAGCTGGTTAACAGAAAAAAAATTTCAACATTTTTTTTCAACAAAAACATTCAAAAGTCAGTATACTCCCCAAAAACTCAACAGATTTACTTTTCCGCATTTGGGCTGGAGAAAGTTTTTTCCATACTAGTGCGGAAAAGTGACTCTTTTAACACTAAGATGAGTGCTAAATAGTGGACTTTTCCTGTGGCTACAAAAAATATATAAACGAGCTTGATATATTCGGCAGGTAGTCCTCAATCGTCTCAGGAAGTATGTTCAGACATAAAATTGTAATAAATATAGAATATAATTAATAACCCTAGTATTCAGATTCAGTGTCAACTTCTTCTCCTGAAGGTGCTTATTTCGTCAGTGAAACGGACATCGATTTCCAGTGATAACAGTTTAATGCACTGGATCCCAACGTGGTCCAGGTGGACCCATAGGGATCCACGATAGACTTAACGGAGGTCCACGTTGGCATGACCAAAAAATGGAGAGTATGGGAATATGGTAGGAATATAACAGCAGGGGGTCCACTGGAACCAGTTAAATTTTGAAAGGGGTCTACGAGAAAAAAAAGGTTGGGAACTTCTGGTTTAATGTAAGGACAACTATTGATATTTGTTGACAATTTCTATTTTAACATCGGAGGTTTAAACCTAAACGTTAATTTCAATGATTATTGAATGTCTGCATAACTGACAGGGAACTGTAACCGCCCTGTACAAGAATCCACTTACAAACATTCCTGTTTATTTTCTCCTCCCTAACCAATATTTTCGATGGGTATACAATGGACGATGAACGGTCGTCTCACGATAGCGAGCATATTTCCCCGAAGAACTGAACTTAGAAACCCCAAAAGTAATTTCAACTTTCTAATATCATTAATAAAATTTCATCGACCAGCCTCCCACACACTATGGAACATATCGGATTAGTGACGTCATTAAAAGACGCCCAAATATGATTGGTGGTTGCTAAGAGACGCCCTCAGTTTGCAATGGCGAACCCCCTTGTTTATAACGTTTTGATCGCTCTAAAGTGCCATACGAGAGATGATGAATGGAAGACGAAGATGAAATCAGGAATTGGCGAAATAGTCGTAGTGTTCGGATTTTATTGCTCTGAACATGGCAATTTTTCAATAGACATGAAAACATAAAATACGGATGAGGAAAACTCTATGAAAATATTCGATGCTTCAATTACCTCCTGGAACAAAGCATTGCTGGATCTATCTCTGGGTACATAATATGATTTCTTGAACCTCATTGTAGTCTGAGAGCTCAGCCCAAAAAATACAGAGGCTTTGGTACTTGATCACGTCGATTTTGTACATAAATCAGCACTTTTTCTCGTGATTAGGTATTGTGGAACACCTGGTGGATTGAGGTTTTCAAGGGTTGAATCCTTATGCATAGGCACCCTTTTATGTGTTTCGAAATATTTGAAAACTGGCGCTGAAGTAGTAACCTAGTAGTGTAGTTGAGAAACGCACAAACCCATACCCTTACGTTTATTGTATTTGAGCGATGGGGACATGAACTCGCAGTATATTTTTTCCTGAACAAAGACATTCTTAGCTCGAGTAGTAAACATCAGATGTAGATTCGGCAGAAGAACGATATAGGGCCAATTTTTACATCTCTCCTCTAGTTATAAATCTTTGAGAGACAGTTCCACACTCTAATTCAAAGAATTAGGTGGTTATTGATCATATACTGCCTGAATAATATTTTTAGGATTGAAGGGGAGACTAAAACAGGCGTAGAACTTTGAATGCTCCTACATAGACGTCCAAAATCAACATTGATTTCAAATGAAATGACTTATTGGCTTATGATTCTCATATTTGGCAGCCATCAATCGAGAAATTTGGAGAAACGATAGCTGTTGCACTCGATATTTCGAAAGCGTTTGATCGAGTTTGGCTTCGGGGTCTCCTTTCTAAGCTGCCGTCTTATGGTTTGCCTCCTCAGTTGTGTGCTTTGTTGAAGAGTTTCTTGTCTTGTCAGAAGGTCTCTGTATGTGGTTGTTGATGGAGTATCATCTGATATTCTCCCAATAAATGCAGGTGTTCCACAGGGTTCAGTTCTAGCGCCTACTTTTTTTTCTGCTTCATATCAATGATTTGCTCGAGAAAGCATCTTCAATACATAGTTTTGCAGACAACAGTACTCTTCATACCAGTTTCTCTTCCTGAGTCCCCATACCAGCTCGAGAAACAAAAATTCAAAGAAACATTCACGTCAATAAAATTAACGACGACTTGGCAAAAATAATAGAATGGGGTATCATGAACTTGGTGGAATTTAATGCTACGAAAACCCAGACATGTCTTTTTTCAAGGAAGGCTGATCTATCATCATCAAATATTCAGATGTCAGGAGTAACTATTCCTACAAAATCAAATATCTCGATGTTAAGAATTACGATCAGTGATAATCTCTCATGGGTAAACCATGTGAAATCGATCGCTAAAGCTATTTCCCAGAAACTTGGATTTCGAAGAAATACTTCACTTTTCGTCAGCTTCTACTGATCTACAAGGCTCAGATACGACCTGTCATGGAATACAGTTCTCATGTGTGGAGTTCGGCACCAAAATATTCATTGAGGCTTCTCGATTCCATTCAGAGAATGACAATTCGTCTTGTTGGTGATTCTTCGCTCATAGACTCGCTCACTTCATTGGAACATCGTAGAAGGGTCGGAGACTTGTCTCTCTTCTATAGATACTTTCACGGTCGATGCCTTTCTTATATTTACTCTGGTCATTTTGTGATAGGATTAAAAGTCAGATACGTTCATGAAATATTACAATAACAGAATTGTGGGAGTTGAACTATTCCAAAAAAGTTATTTTTCATTCATTTTGTAAGAGGTCGTTTGATCAAAATGTATTTTATGCATTGATTTGTTCGAAATGATAAAACGAAACATTTGAAATTTACTTCCCGCACGATTTGTCACACGCATTTCATAACTTTCGTTCCACTAAGAAGTAAATCAAAACAGCTCCGAGCTCCGAGACTACACATTTCAAAACAGTTCAACATCGACTTGATAACTTATCGTAATACCCCAAAAGTTAAGTACCGGTGCCGGAAATGCGTTCGGAGCGTGGTATTTTTGTTAGTTTTCGGTGCAGATGCTGAGTAACCTAGTCAAGGAAGGAAGTACACGCTTTCACTTATCTGAATTCCATTGTGATATTACAAAATTGGTCTTTCATTCGTTTGCGCAAGACACGGATTGTTATATTGCCAGAGTTTGTTGGATTAGCGCTGCAAATCAAATATTTCTTATCAGTTGCATCGTGATTGGATACCATTTTGAATTGTTGACGTGACTATTATTGTACAGTGTGGCCATTGAGTGAGCGGCAAATAATTTTTTTAATAAGCAACTTCTTCCAAAATTGAATATTACCAAATGTTAGTGCATGTTCTATAACTTGATTTGACGCACTTAGAATGGCTTCAAGTCAAACATCATACAGAGTAGGCCACAAACTATGAAATCAGTTCAAGAATAGATTGTTTTCATAATGAAAATAGGAATAAATGTAATACAGAAAAATCATTAGGCCCAAATTTTTAAAAAACTACCATATCAAATATTTTTTCACTATTATGGTGCAATACATGTTCAAAATAGCCACGACGGAACTATTAGAGTTTTTCCAAGTAGAAGCGTATTTGCAAAATCTACTTGGGTTTATATTTTTGAGGTAACTGCCAACTTCATGTTTGTCGCAACAATATTCGAAATTCGAAAATTCGAATTCGAAAATTTCGCAAATATTTTTTCAACAAGACAAATCGTACATTGATGAAAATTTCTGGTTGTGACCCTGAGTTATATATTTGCCAGGTTGGTGTAAAGCGTCATGCATGATATTTCTCTTTGGAGAACTGATTTTAATATCTCTCGTTCCCTATCGATGTGAAAAGAAAACCCAAACTCTATATACCAGTAAGTGGCCGAATACCCAAATCTCCATTGTGTTCGATTAGAATTCCTTGCTGTGGTTCTGGATTGGCCTACAACTGAAATAGCAAAGTCGTCACAGAAAAAATCAGTGGAACTTCTCAGAGCGCTACGGCACTCAAAAACTTCAGCAGTACCTTGCCTGCACAAGGCTCTGCACGATACAACTTATTTCATAGAATAATAATAATATTTATTCACACAAAAAAAAACGAATATACAGAGAATTCACAATTACAATGGACATATAGATTAAATAACTTGTACAGTGTAAATAAACAGAACGTGTACTCACAAAGGCAGGCCCTGTGCGTGAGTTTCGTTACAAATAATAGTTACATTTCAGGTGCACCCCGTAAGTTAAACTGTATGTAGTTATGAAAGTATGTGAACACAAAGACAAAGTATATGTAAATATATATTTATATATATAAAAAAGAGCAAGTTGAAATGGGAAACAAATTTGGATAGATCACCAATCAAGTGTGAGGGGTAAGTAGATAACATTTTACTAATATAAGTTATTCAGTCATTTTTCATATCAATCAACTGATGTATTTTTATTCTATGCATGGGAAGTATCCATTTTTTGATTTTCAATTTTAATAAAGGAAGCGAGTTGAGGAGTTTGAACTGGCTGGGAATGACACGATCTATATCTTGTGTCATGATTGTGGCTGAGTGAACTTGTTTTTCCAATATTTTTTCGTTGGTACAAAAGCAGAGTAAGAGCAAAAATTTGACGAATTTCCATTATTTCAGCCTCACGATACAGTTCATCACTTGGGAAGTTATGATCCTTGTTGAACATGATTTTGATTATCCATTTCTGAGATGTTTCCAAATTTTTCAAGTGAACATTTGTCACTTCCCCCAAACGACTATACCGTATGACAAGTGCGTTTGTACCAACGAATAATTAACAATTTTAAGATGCCTCATTCCGAGAATGTTTTTGAGGTATTTGAACTTGTACAGTAAGAATCGGAGTTTCTTGGTTAAATTGAACTTGTGAACATTCCATTTCAAATTGCCGTAGAGTGTGATACCTAAGTACTTTACTATGTAAGAGGACTCATGCTCCACAAAGGTGCCTTCCACTGCAATGTCTATAGAGGAGTAATCTGGGAGATTATTTTCGTAGCTGGTAAATGGTACAAAGCAAGTTTTTTCAAGATGATGGGAAATGTATTTGCAATTTTTTGTTTCAGGGTATTTCAGTTTCTGTCTTTGAAGAAAATGGCGGTTTCATCAGCAAAGCTTATAACCTCTGCAGGTATAGGTAAGTTGAGCAACGAATTTATATACAAGATGAATAGAACACTGTTCCTTGAGGAACACCATATTTCACTGTTCTCTCGTGTCTGATTTGATCACCAATTGTGACAAATTGTTTTCGATTACTCAAGTAACTATCCATTAATTTATATGGTGTTCCTCTGAAACCAATTTTTTCAAGATTTCTCAAAAGATCAGGATGGCTCACTGTATCGACTGCCTTAGCAAGATCGATGAACAGACAAATAGCAGGCTCTCTCCTATCTACGGCATAATTTTTTTTTGTGAGGTCTGCTATAGCATCTCGTGTAAACCAATACTGCCTCTCAGATATCAATTTATAGGTTTTAACGTAAGTTATTATTCCTGTTTTAATGATTTTTTCAAAAATTTTGTTATATTTGATAGAAGCGATATAGGTCTATAATTTGATACTTCGCGCCTATTTCCAGATTTGAACAGAGGTTTTATGAGAGCTACTTACAGGCAATCAGGAAAAATTCCATTATAGAGGGATTTTTTTATGATGGTACTGATTGGCTTCACTAAATACTCGGCACATTCTTTGAGAGTAACAACTCTGATGTTATCCATCCCGGGAGCTTTGATAGGCTTTAGTTCCATTATCATTTTTCTCACTTCAAGTTCATCGCATCGTTTCATATAAATTAAATTGTTCTGTCTACAGTATGGAAATTTTTCATTAATTTTAATTTTTTGTGCTAAATTGGACCCAACATTCGAGAAAAAGTCATTTAAATGTTCAGCTATTTGTTTTTTGTCGCGTACAATATCTTTTGCATATTATCATCATATTATTTTCACATCGTTTGGACAACATAAAGCTTACAATATTTTCCCCATAATTTTGTTCGTTCCACAAAAATATCATGTTTCTATAGACATTTCCTGCCTAGAACTTCCCATCGGTATAATATTGTGCTTTAAGAGTCCAGCCAACTTTGACAAAATCAATAATCATAATATTGATTCCAAAAAAGACGATATACCGTGTGTCACAGACTCATGGTACACCCCCGTTTTCTCCTTTGTTTTTCTAGCTATATTTTTGAGATTCGGAACATCGAATAAGCTCACTGAACAGCATTTCTCGACATATCTGAAAGAAAAAAACAACTTCCAATTTTTCCGGAAATGACATCAACTTTCGATTCTTGAATGGGACACCCTGTATATTGTTACATGATCGGCTAGGGATGATCATGAGGAATCCAACGATACCAGGTTTGATGATGTTATCTCCAATGACTGCGGAGATATCGCCATTTATATTATCCATAAGCGCAACGAGTAGGAGAGAGAAACTTTACTGGCGGGTCAATCCAATTCTCTCTCCCACTCATTGAGCTTATGGATAAAATAAATGGCGATATCTCCGCAGTCATTGGAGATAACATCATCAAACCTGGTATCGTTGGATTCCTCATGATCATCCCTAGCCGATCATGTAACAATATACAGGGTGTCCCATTCAAGAATCGAAAGTTGATGTCATTTCCGGAAAAATTGGAGGTTGTTTCTTTCTTTCAGATATATCGAGAAATGCTGTTCAGTGAGCTTATTCGATGTTCCGAATCTCAAAAATATAGCTAGAAAAACAAAGGAGAAAACGGGGGTGTACCATGAGTCTGTGACACACGGTATATACACATCCAATAATTATGAAATTGGTTTTGACTTTATCCTTCGATTTTTGGTCCTGCTAACTTGAAACTGAAAACTCTATACGGTAAGACATAGGTAATAGAATCGCATGAAGCTTCCATGGGAATTTGAGTCGTTTATATTTGCTTTCTTCCATGGTAATCCCAAGTGCGCATGTTCATCACACCATTGGGATTTGCACGGCCATTGCTTTGTTTACTGTATGGCTGACTCGTTCCTAGCAGCAGTATTTAACGGATGAACTAGAATAATTTCGAATTATCTCCAGCATATTTTGATTAATCGTTAGGGAATATAACCTCTTATATAAAACTAAGAATTAATCTCTTAACAGCAAATTGTTTGCACCTTTATAAGTCGAAATTGATATCGAACCAACGAAGTACAGTTAGTGGTATTCATGTCAGCAGCATACTATGGATGCAGCTCACAGTATTGATGAAAGCAATATCAGACACAATTTTCCTCATGAAACAACTAGCGAAAACTGAATCAATGAATTCAATTTTAGTAAATTCGATTTGGTGTTACACTCTGTTTTGTTGAAAGATTTCAGCTTTTTTCTGCATAATAACGGTTAGTTAATATGAAATGAAATATATTTATCAATCATGCAAATAGATACTAACACTATTATCATTATCGTTCAAGATACCAATGACTGCTTGTGCCGCATACCTCGAATGGCGGTCGTTGCTAATATTCTGGAGTCGGCACAGTTCTAGGAAAGGTATCACTCACTCGCAGGGGTGTTAAATGATAAGTAACCATAAGAAATGTCTGACACAGAGAACCCTACAAAAGTACCCCGAGTCAGTGGAAGCAACTTGGATGTATTTTTAGATATTCCCAGATACCGTTCTTTCAATGAAGGCAAGAAAACAGAGCGGTAATAATCCGATGAGAATCTTTATATGGTTTGAAGTTAATTCGAGAGTCATTTCTAATATTTTTTGTTTCGTTTGAAGTTGAAACCTTATCGATGCACCGAAAGTAATGAAAGTATACCTTCTGTAGAGGAAATCACATAAAATGTGTTTTTTACTCCCGCTATTTCAAAGCTTTCATTATGTATTTGAAAACTGTTAGTTAATAGCTCATAAGGAATACACGTGTATTCTGGATTGAAGGCGACCACTTACAGAAGTTTTTATGTAAAATGATGGGATATGTAACATTTAACTTGATGAATTCGATCTAATGACTACATCAGCCAATTTGGAATTGAATTATAAATCATTTTTAGGAAATTCATTGCCTTCCAGTGTGGATTGGTGATTTACCTAGTTTCATCCATGAATCCACAAGCAATTGTTTTACCTACTTGCTGTCATGACTTGCTGTCGATGATTGAAAATTGGTGAAAACGAAGAAATTTGTGCTGCATATCCAGAATCACCGCAGAAGCGTGGTGGGAGTAGAAGATTAACGCAACTCGAGGATAAGGCCAATTACGTGCACTTGCAAATCATCGTACTCGGCTAACGCCTCGGGCTCAAAATTTTTCGCTGGTCTTTGATAGGCTTACTTAGCCTCCTCGTTAAGTAATATACTACAATGTTCAACAATGGATTGGAACAGTACATTACATAAAGTGGCAGAAAGTGCATTATTTCTCTAGGGAGAAATATTATCTTACGTTTCATTTACGACTAAGTATATGAAATAACGCGTTTACAGGCCCATCAGAGACGAGTGAGAGAGCATATACACATATACGTTGGTTTATCAACCTCAAGACGTTCAGAAATGTCTGTGAAAAATGTTGTATAGAACTGGCAGGTATTTGACGAATATCATTACTGAAAAATAGTAACGCAAAATCATGTGAAATGAAATGAGGTTGCAGTCATGAAATGAGTTGGCCTGTTATAGTAAAACTCTTTATTAATTTGCCAAGCTTTCGGGAAATTTTTATTTTCTTTTTCAATATATCTGAAAACAATGGTAGGTGTTGAAAGTAACACTCAAAACAAAAAAAAACTCACTGATGTGAGATTGTGTGAAAATAGCAGAAGAGAATATCCTTCTCCATCACAAACAGACAAAAACATTTTTCATCCCAGGCATTTACAAGTACTGGATACATATTTCAAAAATATCACTAAGAACAAATGGATTCATTTATCCATACAGAATTGAAGTGCACGAATTGCTAAATGTGCAGATGCTTAACAAACTATTTTTTGAAAAATTTCATGGTTAACAACCACGAGTGGAGTGAACAAAGCACATGGCCCAATGTGAGCACAGAGCACAGAACTGCAGGGAAAACATGAAACAGAACCGAAAGATGGTTGACAACATCTTGTCACCTGTCAATGTTCAACTGTCCCGCATCCAGATCAGAGCATGTGTTCCGTTCTCAAGATTGAAATATAGAAAATTATTGTATGTTTGCTACATATGAAAAAGTCGATTCAAATTTGAAAAAGATTTTGTTTGATACTCAAAATTCAGAATTGTAAATGTTAATGGGGTTGGTTATATCAGAACTCTTGTTTTTACTATTTTGTTGTTAATTGTTGTTTGAAAATCATTTTCAAAAAGTTTCTTTCATGATAATGTAATCGTTCTCAACTGCTAAAATTGAGGGGTTGCTGGAATCAGTTATATCATTTGAACTAATGTTGTGTTCAGCCAGAGGACATTTATTTTTCTTAAGATTATAATCACTCTTGTGGGACGTGATGCATCCATACAAGTTTCTGCTAGTTTGCCCAGCTTGAACTTTGTCACATTCAAAACACGGAATCTTATAAATGACTTTTCATTTTTCCAACTTGGAAAATGGTGTTTTAGTTTAGGTTGCAAACTAATTTCGAATTCTTTTGGCTTTTTCCAAGGTATCTAATTTAAAAATGTTTGGTGTGCGGTTTCGATAAATGTATAATTTTAATGTTTGAGGATTAATGTTATTGTTACTTTCGAAAGTTTCACTCACAGGAAATTGTAATAGTAATTATGTTTTATAAAATGACATTATTGAAATATCAAAGATGATATCGATATCCACTGTTATTCTCTGATGAGTGCTTTTTTCGTCTATACATGAGTAACATATTGAATCACTATGCCACAAGTTTTATCATGACTGGGAGAAAGAAATGCATCTACTAGCAATATCACAAGAGATGGGTTCATCATTTACTTCGATTCATTTGCAGAAAATTACTGGTTGTTCTAACTCAAAGAAAGAAAAAGGCAATATTATCATTGATATAATAGAAAAAACTCACCATTATCTGCTCTGGAGTTGGACATTTCCACACCACTGTCCTCATCTGCCGTTACCACAGTCATAGATTCCTGGAAAAACAGAATAACATAAAAAGTAATCAATTTCGATAATACTAGGGTTGGACTCATTCGTTTTGATCAGTAATGATATTTTCTATGTTAAATTGCTCGGTATGAAGATATAACTAGAGTTCTATCACACCAATTATCATGTGTTTTTTCTCACACTTTCGGATGCACCCACCGAGCACGGGGAAGACTAACATTTTCCATCGAAGCCAAATACAGTTTTTTTGTGATGCATTTGCTAATTCCTCTGTGCGAAAACTCGGAAAACCTACACTACTACTGAGTCGGTTCGAGTATCGGATACACAGACGTCATCAGCTAGGAATGATATCTGGAAAACCAAAATACCACATTTTGAATTGACATCGCTTGCTCTATAGGACCTCCAATGTTGAATTATTCTCACTCTGTTGAATCAAGGATAAAACAGCAAAATAGCCGAGATATACTAAAGTAAGCTCTCCCTGGGACTTCACCTTCTTTTAAAACTTTTATAATTCGCTCCAAATGTTGAAAATAGGATGGAAGAAAAAACAATCAAGACCAAATAATATGCATGAGTATAACCACAGCCTCATAAAAATAAATAAATTTCTAACGGTATTGCTGAATCAATCAGATCAATATCGATAGTTCTTTCAAGTAGTGTGTTTTATTCACTTTGAAGTCTTGAACCTTAGTGAAAGTAGTAGCTCAAATTTTAATCAATTCAAGCTTCGTTGAAATGGTTGATATTTTTCATGTTAAAATTGCAACTGGCAAATAGATAAGAAAGTACTATACTATATTAAACTATATTTTGTAATATAAGCGCTAACTATACCTTCTGACGATTCTTATCATTATACAATATTTGTTATACCCAAAACCCACCAATGAGAGAATTTTTGTATACATCTCACTGGCTATATTAACCAGTGACCATTATGGCATCTTCATTAATATTTAATATTACCCAAAAATATATATTGGGTGGAGGGGGCAGAAGGGTATAAGACCAACTTGGGTCAAAATGAGAAAGTTGTTTATTTCAACATGACCACATTGATAAAGCTTTCTCTAGACGGTAACATGAGATATAAGTCCCAACTTGCATTATCAGATATTCATTGTCAACCTCGAAAGTTTGGAAGCGACCTCCAAAAACAAAGATCGACAGACCTCTAGGCTAACAAAGGAGGGGTGGGAAGACTACACTTTTCGGGTCAACCACGAACGAACTGACGAAGACTTAACGATCGATGATATTCAAAAAGAGTTACGACCATGGAAAAACATTATACGTTGTTTCACAGGATGATAATTTTTGTTCAGGGTACCACTCAACAGCATTTTTTTTTCAATTATCATGTCACCAGAAGGTTGTTGCTTCCTCAAATGTGACGTCCTATATAGCACTGTGGGTTTTTGCGTTGTATATCTAAAGTTGAAATAGCAATTGCGCTACTGTGAAAATCAGTAAGATGCCGCAGAGCGCCTCAGAACCCAAGATAATTGGTCGACTCTTGCCCGCACAAGGCTCTACCAAAGATAGAATATAAATGAAAAAATATATTCAACTTGCAAATTGAGTTATTGAAAAATACGATCATCAACAAATCATCAACAAAAACGAAAAGCAATGAATTCAATCGCATTTCGAAGGAGACATATTTTTACGCTACTAAACCGTCAACATTCAACATTCATTCCCTATTTGTTGATGAACAAGCTACTTGAATAATCACTTCAGCGCTTTTCTTCAATTTTCAATTTCGAATAATCATATTCCTGATTATGTCAGTTCCAGTTTCTTTGTTTTCGCCACGAAAATAATCAGCATATTTCTAAATGTCAATTTCAATTCATCATTTAGAACAGAAACATTTCTTACCGAATACCAAATGATATCATCATGAATTATTTCTCTCACGAATATTTTTTAATTATATTCGTCTTCGAATTAAGGGGCCATCCATAAAATACGTTCGCATACAAGGGGAGGGGAGGGGTCTGGGTGAGTGTGACAAGATGTGACGAAGGGGGACGGGGGGTATACGGCAATGTGACGTTCGCCGTTTAATATTTTTTGACATGAGCGCTAGAAGCCAGCGTAACCACTTTTGGTAGAAATATACTTTTTCAGTAGATTTCTGACAAAAATTGAAAAATTTTGGTATGAAAGAAATCTTCAGTAGATTTTGGTAGAAATCTACATGTGCGACATCTTCCAACGAATTCCTAAACTCGTCAGATTTCTTAAACAAATCAATAGTGACTCCATCTTTGCGAATGAATTTTCAATTGAGAATGCGAATTAATCTTGTTACAGTACACTGTATTTCACTATACAAACAAATAAAGCGATTTTTCTACTGTTTTATTTATCATAGTCAGAAGGGGGGGTCTTAGTTTTTGTGACTAAATATTTCTAGGGGGGGTCACAAAAAGTGTGACACAGCGTGACAATGGGGGGGGGTCAAAAAAAGCTGATTTTAGTGTGACGTATTTTATGAACGGCCCCTAAGCTCATATTTCAATGCCAGAGATGAGCTCGTACAGTTATTGACAAAAAATTTAGTGAGATTTTGGTAATGGTCTCCATTCGTGAAAAATCATGAACCAATAATTATTTACCCAAAGTTTCACTTTCTATTTTGTAATAACTGAGGAATGTTCCGCCTATACTATTTACCACATTCAAACTAATTCAAAATATATCGAGTCGAGAAATTGGAATGAAGTATAAAATTATGTTGTACAATCGTTTTGAAAAAAGAAAAACAATAAAATTAGATTAGGTACTGATGATGGCAGCCATCACCTGAAGCCGATTGCAGAAACTGATTCCAAAAGAAACTCTTGGAATGCACTACACCTGAAACTTGTTTCGATATTTTTCTTATTATTGTTTTCAACTCATCAGTCATTCCGTAATTCCTCGTCATTATATTTTTTCCATTCATTCTTATTTTTCTAATTGTTGGAATTTTTTTATTTCTCTTTCTCTGGACTATTTTCCAGGATAATGTATTATTCTGTTTTGTATTATCAATTCATTGATTCATTTTTGATTAAATGATGAATTTGGTAGGTACTGTTTGAAAGAATCTTCCGTTAATGCAATAAGAAAAAGGTCGAAAAACAAATCGAAGAAAGGGAATTTACGAATAGGTTTTCGAGAACAGAAGCGGATTTATTTTCCGAAACGTAAACGATCTATTACGATGGACAAATTTGAGTTATACGAGAAGTTGATGACTAATTGTATGCAGCAACTTTTAGGGGTAGATAGAAGTCTACCCTTCTACACTTGTATAGATTCCAATATTAATACTCATTTTTTTTCAGATTGTGCTAGGGTAAAATTTCAGAAAACTACGAAAAATCACTTGGATATTATTGGATGTATTACTTTTATTTCAGTTCTTCGACTCAGTGAGTACAGTGAATGACATAAACAATGAGAGTTCGAATATCACTCAAAAGAAATATTTTTAACTGCATTCAAATACCTGAACTATTTTTCTCATTGAAGTTGTTCAGATATACCTAATTGGATTGAAAGAGGCTTTCATAATTTAAAAAAAAATATTGGGTTCGACTAGCTTAAATTTATATTATCTCCAAGTAGTAATCTACTTACCACTTTTTTTCTAATATTTTCAAATTTTCCTCCAGATTCCAACAAAAAAAACAATTATCACTTATTTCATAGTATCACCACACCAAAGTAGCATATCAACTGAAATACTGACGCGCCAAACAAAGTATCCAGCAAACCCTGACGAGGCAGTGAAATACAAATTCAGTGAAAGCAGGTAAAAAGGAAACAAAAGTTCGGCAAGGGCCCGCTATTCTTTGACAATGTTCAACTGGGGCATTTTGTGAACTTGAATCTTGGTTGGCGTGGCACACGCGGTCCACGCACTAATCCTCCCCCTTTCTCCTCCCCACTGGTTTACGAGGGTGGGTGCATACCCTAGTGTCTGAAGAATGTCGTGATTTTATGGGGAATACGAGAAATGCCGGCTTTCTATTTTTCGTTCTCATAGGCTAGTCGTTAAAGACGGTAATATGGGAGTTTTGCAGAATCATTCGAAAACAATTATTCGATAGACGCCAATGCCAGTCATTTGGATGTTAACTCTCTGAACGGATAATCCTCCAAATAGATAATTCTTGATAATGATTAGAATTGGAATCATAACGGTGATAACCATTCCCTCAGGCTCATTGTCTTCTACTTACCACTCATGCCAAGCCATTATCTGTTGTGGTCAGGAGAACCCGTGAATACATTTGGATATCCCCGGAGACAAGACGTACCCTATTTATTGTATATGAATTATCTTAAACTTTAAGCCTCGGAAGACATGAAAACAATAATCTACATCAGTCCTTGATTAAAAAGTACACGCATACTATCGAGATGGATTGTGGTAGGCAATGTCTGAAGGTCCACCTTGAAAAGAATGCAAGTAAAACAGACAAGACAAACAGTCAGGAGATGAAGGTATCCTTCATCATCTCAAAGCCGGAGAGCCCTACATATACCTCGTCTGGAGCAACGTCAGTTTCAGGATCTGACCACTGTCAGAAACTCAGCAAGTATCAGCGCAATCTCCGTCGGGTCTGTTTCGGAATACAGCTTTACACCCCATAGAAGCTTCCTCTGTTATTCACCGTATGATATCAGGGAGACCAACGACCCTTGGGTTCAACTGGGCCTGTGAAGCTATACAGAGATTGGATCTCTTTCTCCATGGTTTGAGATCATGAGAAAAAAACTGGAGCAGTCTTGTTCGGGGATTCTGCCAACGCATCTGATGAAATCTGTTTCAATTTCGATACTTGATACAGCATCAATTTTCTTCCCTAATCTTGTTAGCAAAGCGCACGTCGCTTGCAAATGATATCAGTTTGGTGTAAGGGTAATTGATCTCTACAAAAAGTTTCCACATCATTGTAGATATTGATGCCCAGGTATTTTATTCCATTACTTCATTCGAACCCGTAATAGCCAAAATATTTTTTTTATTGTCTATGACCGTCTGTTGATCTTCATAATTTTGAAAAAAATCATTATATTTGAGCACACTCTCCTAGTGGAAAATGTTATCAAAAGATTTTTTCCAGGATGACATGCATGAAGATGCACATAAATTTGTTTAAGGTCACAACACTTTCTTCGAATGAAAATTTTTTGTCACCGATCAGTTTTCCCACTTCCTGCATTCCCCAATCACAGCAATATAGACTTTAGAAAGGATGGGGGTTAGCACGATCCTCCATCTTAGATTAAAGGTACGAAAAATTTGTTATTCCGATCTAACTCCTCAAGAGTTGATCCCACGACAGAAATGTCTTATCCAAATTTAAAGAGGACAAAATCCCGTCCATTTTTTGTTTCCACACTCTTTTTCTTAAGTCTAACGGGTGGCAGTTACAGACCAAACGTGAATATTTCCCCAAAGTCCTCGTTTTTCTCATTTTGAGAAATGATTTGTAGTTATTCGTTACCTTATGATTGATTCGTAGCTATTCGTTGAAAAATTGTTGTGTGTGTTAAATGATTGTTACTTTTTTTTTTCATCAAAACCAGCTCATTTTCTCACCTACAGGAGGTAGAGGTAACAGCACGTTGTTTTCAATTGGGGTATCGCCAGTAGGCCTAATCTATAGATGTTCTTGTCTGAATTTGATTCGTTCATTTCTTCTTCTTTAAACCGTTCATTACTTTTTTGACAGCTGTTAGGTACAACGTCATTAAGAAACGCTATATTATGTGATCTAATTTCTGTAAATATTATATTGTGATTGACCATTGACATACTCTGAACGGAGAAATAAAACTGACTCTCATGATCACCTAATTTCTTGTGAATATTTCTTCG
This sequence comes from Zygogramma bicolorata, assembly GCA_032362365.1. NCBI lineage: Eukaryota > Metazoa > Arthropoda > Insecta > Coleoptera > Chrysomelidae > Zygogramma > Zygogramma bicolorata. The sequence continues at coordinate 43,968 of JAVJAQ010005669.1, read as the reverse complement.
ATTCTTGATACCGATCATCATCTATGCTCATGCTAACATGCCTTCTATTATTTGTTCATACAATGCCTGAGGGTACGAGCTCCCTTCGGAGTTTTTATTTCCATAAATAGCTTTTGAAGTCTTTGATGAGTTTAATCGATCAATTAAAGATTATGCGAGTTGAACAAAGCATAATTTCATTCAAGGGTCGAAGCTCCATTCTAATTCAATTACATTCTTTCTCTACAGGGTAGCCTCTCAATAAGTCATTCTACTGACTTATTGATCTCTTGAAGCATTATGATCGATTTAAAATATAGCATTGATTTCAAATAGTTCATACATTTGATGATAAGAAATCTTCGCATCAGCATATAGAGATCAAAAAAATATTTAACGATCGATGTATTTCATCAATATTTCAAACTATAATAATTGAAACACAAACTACTTAGTATTGAATCTTCCCAGTTGAACTTCTCTTTTCAGAAGAGGTATCCAACATTGATGTATACTCATTTTTGTTTCATTCTGATCTGTCATGAGCAATTTAATATCATATATCAATATCAACAATTGTTCTCAAGTTGTTTTTATGTTCAGCTATTCTTATTCGTAATGGCCTTCATGTTTCACCAGTATAAATAATGCCACATACTCATGGGATATTATAAACACAATTTTTTAAATTCTGTTCCGCGTCCAGTCGTGTGCCTGTTTTGAATATTGTTTTCACATTGAATTAATAACCTACACGTTTGATTTTTTCTGATAAACCTTAATGTAAAGAATGATAATTTTTATTAGAGGAATTTGTTGAATATTGGTATTCGCTCTATAGACCGCGGGCATTTGACGTTACTTGCATCAGCCTGCTGGACCAAAAAATCGTATTTCAATAAACAACAATGGTAATTTAATGAGATTATGCCTTCAATTCTGAGATACAAAATGCATGAATATACAGTTGCCCATTTCAACTTATCAGTCTTCTGCTCTTCTAGTTGCTTGAATCCACAATTCACGTCTCTTAACAGCAAGAGGATTAATATTCTTTCTAGTGTCGAAAATAGAAGGGAATCGATGGATTGAAACATCACAATCGCTTAAAATTGAGTTATTATCGGAAAAAAATATTTTGAAATATGACACAAATGCGCAATAAGCATTTGTAGATCCGTTTGTTTGTCCAGCAGGCTAGATTTACAACTATCATTTTACTGTCGTCTGTCAGATATGCCCGCGGTCTATATGAACCCCTTCAAACTTTTGGATGGTTTTATCAAAGAATTTATCGGATACATCTGCTAAGTACATCTACAAAAATACCGTTTAATTTCAATTATTCATCTCTTAGTGAAAATAAGACAGTCAATTCAGTTCATTCCCTCTGAAGACCAAATCCATTTCTTCCTCAATTCCAATCAACAACAACTGTATATGACTGTAACAGCACATCATCGACTTCCGAGGAATCGAACCAATCATTGCCGAAAACTCATTCGAAATTAAATCACCTCTTTGGAATTTTTCATGCGTGTGTGTGACACATTCTGCTGTTCCAATGAGTGGTCGGAAGGCCACCGAATTTCACACGGAGTGTCCCTCCCACCGCCATCAGTTTCAACATCAGCGGTTGCCTTGGTCCGCGTGCTTTGTGAACTAACAATCGACGATCGCGAATGAGTAAAAAACCAACTCGCCATTTTGTCGGCGAATTTCTCAGTAGCAGCGCCTTTCGCTTTTTAGGTGCGATTGATGTTTGGAATATATTTTTTGATATCAGCGAAATTTGTTGAGAAATAATTTTTTTGGTAGAAATGGTTACAATTGCCATTGTATGAATCATTTATTTTTGATCCGGTTAGAAAAGAGTTAATTAGGCAAAAAGAAATTATACATCTGTGGCGACAGAATAGCGAAGAATTTGAAATGGCAGTGATTGAAATGAAAAGGAAAAAATCAAGGGAAGAGATAGGAAAAAGAAATGAAGAAATACTGACGAAGGAACTGACAAAACGAGCTTAGTAGGTGCGAAAAAAAAATAAAGAAAACATTTTAAAAAATTGATTCCAAGTAGTTGAAACTATTTCCATTGTTCGATTTTAATTGTTTTTTCTTATTTTCATTCCTTCAGAGCTTTATCGCTTCTTTATTCCATAGTTTTCTGGGTTTGTAACCTACCACATTCTGAAAAAATAAGAAATGATATTAGAATCTATACAAGTGTAGAAGGGCAGATTTTCAATCTACCCCAAAAAGTTGCTACGTCTATTGAAAAATAGTTCTTTCTGGATAGAACAAGTCCAATTAGTCAGCAACTTCTCGTATAACTCAAATTTTGACAATCAAAAAAATTATAAGAACTAATATATATATGAAAATACTTATCGTTAACGTTTCGGAAACTGAATCCGCTTCCGTTCTCAAAAGTTATACGCAAATTCCTGAACAAATCTAAATATCTCTTGTAGGTAATCAAATTTGTTTCAAATTGTAATCAATATATATATATATATATATATATATATATATATATATATATATATATATATATATATATATATATTTATATATGATGCGTTGTTTTTTCGGGTTTCATTCCGTGTTCTGTGGTTTTGATCCTCTGAAGGATAATTCTCACAACGTTTCGGCAAAGTCCATTTGCCATCTTCTAGGTGATGATTGGGTTTTCGTCGAGTTCGGAGGACGAATTATATTCAGAAAGAACTGTTTTTCAATAGACGCAGCACTTTTCAGGGTAAAAAATCGGGAGCATCTCGTTCTACCCACATTTCGTAACACCCACAGTGCATAACACCCAAAGTGCGTAACACCCAAATGTCATAACACCCAAATTTCGTTATGCCCACACTCACCGAACATACCCGAATGATGCGCTGTTGCCAAATTCATCCTTCTTTTAGGTTAGGTTAGTTAGGTTAAGTTAGATTGGGTTAACAGGAAATTGCAGAATATCCGGTAAATTTTGCAACAGTGCATCATTCGGGTATGTTCGGAGAGTGTGGGCATAACGAAATTTGGGTGTTATGACATTTGGGTGTTACGCACTTTGGGTGTTACGAAATGTGGGTGTTACGCAGCGCACACAAAAAATCTGCCCTTCTTCACTTGTATAGATTCCAATATTAATTCTGATTTTTTCAGATTGTGGTAGGTTACAAACCCAGAAAACTACGGAACAAATATCGATCCACCACAAAATAATGACGTTCAAACAGTATTTATCGTTTCATTTCGATGTGTTGAGCTCCTCCTGAGGAAAAACGACATTATAATATTTAATTATTCAGATATACCTATTACTGAATGGGTGAATCGGTAATCAAAAAATTTATTCTGTGGTCGAAACAACTAAGAAAATTGATCATCGTCTAGCTTAGTGTAAAGTCTGAAGTCTGCAGTATAATATTGAAATAAACGAATAATAGAAATACTAATGAATAAGAGCGGATGATTCATTTCATTATTTTGATGATTTATTCAGAGTAGGGAGAATCGACTGAATAAATGAAGCGCAAACCGAATGAAGAGAAAATAACAGAAGAATCGAAGAATATTCACAATTGTTTACTCACAATGGAGCTTCATGCTGATACATATAAATTCCAATAAAGAAACCACAGTTTTATTCTTTCAATTCCCTTCACTATGAAGAGTTTCTGCCACTATTAACGAATCTAACTCAAAAAATTCCAGTGATCCCCTGAAGACAATTGTGAAAACTTGCGATCGAAATGTAATCATGTCTTCATTCTTTGCTCAGCTTTCTTCTGTTCATCTGTTTATCTGCTTTACTCTTTTTCATTTCCTTTTTAAATATTTTAGTTCTCTCGTTTCAGTTATCTTCCTCTTATTCATTTCATTTGAAATCATTAGAGTCATTAGTTATATATCAGATACATTTCGATTTTTTGTTTGGATTCGTTTTCCTTTCTTGACCCAATAAGTGCCTTGAAGGGTTTCCATTGTGTATTGTGTAAATGGAAGTTCAGGAGAATGATATTACCGACAAGCTGTAGCATGGGTTTTTTTTTCAATAGTGTAAATTGTTTAAAGACTTCAGAACGTTTGTTGCATCTCATTTGTCATTCTAGAAATTTTTTTCTCACAGATTGTTATAAAATTTTTGAATAGTCATTGGTACGGTTCATAGACATGGCATGTCATGGGTGTCCGCTAATTCGATTAACTCTCCCCACTACCCAGTTATCATGCAGGTTCGATGCCCAGTCGATTTTTCAAAGTTAGAGATTTTTTATTTCTTTCAACATTCATATCACGCCTCTGAAACGAGCACCTGAATTTCCCAAATATCCTGTGTACAGTTTCCTTTGAAAATTATAGACCTCCCATTTTTAATTTTGATTTCTCACACAATAAATTTTTTTCATAGGCGTTGAAGTTCTCTTCAACCCAAATTTTCATTTCCTTTCTTTCTCTAGTGAATCTGTATATATATATATATATGAAAAAATATAAAATGAACCGAATAGGTACAATGAAACTCCAAAATGTAAATTACTGTGGTGTTCATTATTGTTTATTAAAATATTGAAAATTTGTTCTAATCAAATTAAAGTTACTCAGATTTCCATTTCCAGTCCTGTGCACATTGGAAATCTACAAATTCATTCAAATAATGTTCGAGTTGACTAAAGGAAAGCAAATAACAGAATTGAAAATGGCATCAAGGAAATGTTTTACCTCAAGAAAACCGATAAAAGTGACAGTTTTTTTATTCTAAAGATGCTTACCTTGTTAGCGAAACGCGCATCGAGTGCAAATAATATCAGTATTGTGTTAGAGTAATTTATCTCTACGAATATTATAATTGTAAATACATACCACGATTTTGGAAAGTATTTTTGAGGGGTGTAGAGATCTGAAATGGAAATAGGTTCTTATATCAAGAAGAATGTAGAAAAAGTTTTTACGAGTTCCGATTCTCCTTTTATTTGGAAGAAGCATTCGACTTTGAAAAACTGCATTTTCAAAACATTCACCATATGAAGTTCATCAACTGAGTTTTCGATTTCAAATTTGGATTGAGAAGATAAAAAGACAGAACAAAACCTTAACCATACTTTTATTCAGTTCTCTTTGAAATTTGCCAATATTTCCAATATGCTGATTGGAGTGATATCTTAAACTCTTATTTGAAACATTTTTCGTTCTTCTTCATTGTCCAGCTCTAGCTCACTGTGAAGTATGAACTATAATATTGACATGAACCAATAATAAGAATACTACATTTCATTATTTTGATGATTCATTCAGAATGAGTGGAATCAAATGATAAGATGGAATAATTTGACAAAGAAAATTGAATTATTGCAAAAATGAGGCGCGAATCGAATGAAAACAAAAACAATATTCACTGTGGTTTTCTCACAATGAAGCTTCATGCTGATCCATCTAGATTCCAGTAAGGAAACCACAGTTTTATTCTTTCAATTTCTTCCACTATGAAGAGTTTGGCCACTATCAACGAACCCAACTCAAAAGATTCCAGAGTGATCTTTTACAATCGTAAAAACCTCGATCGAAACGTGATTTCACCCAACTTGTAATTAAATTTCAGTCATTTCTTCATTCTTTGCTGAGTTTACTACTGTTTATTTGGATTTTCATTCGTTTTGCTCTTTTTCATTTCCTTTCTAGGTGTTATATTTTTCTTGTTTCAAATCTCTTTTCATATGAAGCCCTTCAACTGAGTTATCGATTTCAGAGGTGGAATGAGAAGATATAAAGACAGAACAAAACCTTAACCATATTTTCAGTCGGTTCTCTTTGATATCTGCCAATATTTTCGATACGCTAGTTGGAGTTATCCAAAACTTTTATTTGAAACATTTTTTGGTGCTTCAATCTCCATCTCCAAGTTCTAATGAAGTGCGATGTGGCCCACACACACAGTGTATTAGTTATCATTTTTATTATTTATTGCGGGTTAGATATATACATTTCATAACAGTGACATGGCACTCTCTGGTATAAATGAAAACCATCATATATTATTTCCCATCAGTATTTTAAATTGGTATCATTCGGTTCATCCAACTTCATTCAATGGGAAATCGGAGCAATCGATATTTTGCTGGACTGAGTTTCTCGAGGGGATTCGGATAAAAGGCAGAGCCACACATCAGTACTCAATTTGTATTCTTCCCGCTATCAGTGTGTACCCTAGGAGATACTATAAGTAAATAAATATATGGAAATGACGATTCTAAATTCTTATTCGAGTAGGAATATTTGATTATATTATTTGAATGTTTCAATTCAAATCATTGGTAGTTTCCACAAATGAAAATATACTCACACAGAATATGGTTTGAGTTTGACTTGAAAGGAAAATCTTCATTAAATATTTTCTCTGAGAATCACGAAACGTTGTACAAATGCGAAGTTATGTCAACTCTATTCAGATACCAAGATTATAAAACAGATATTCATGCCCTAAGGACGATGATCTTACGAATCCGATGGCCTCGGGCCCGAGTATTTGTAAGTTGCCCAGGGGCGTAAATATCTATTTGAAACATATTGCATATAAACGTATGTCATACTAGTTTGTTATTGAATATATAATTCAAATATTTTGACAGTCACTAAAGTTCATTTCGCTTTTAAAAATACTGAAACTTGAGAGTTGAAACGCTGGAAAATTTTGTACCTTCATGGCCAGTGAGGATCCAAGAGCAATGAAGTCACAATCATAAGCTAGTATAACAAAAAATTAATCAATAATATAACCTCTATTGATCATAAAAGTACAAAAAGGTTACCCAAAAAGTTGTCAAAGAACTTTTCTATGTGATGTAATTGTGAACTTCATTATATTACAAAAGATTGTTTTCCTCAATGCGTATAAACGTTGAAATAGATCAAGGCTAGACTGTTTCTTAAATGCACAAGACCTTTCAACGGATTGAAACTGATCGAAGTAAACCGGGCGTCTGGTTCACTTTTCAGGTAATAATTCGGGTAGTATATTGATCCTGTGTTCGATTTTGATGTTTCCTGAGTCTACATGTTTTCTGAAAATAATCCCAACATATATCCCTCCTTCACCAAGCTCAATCGACCAAAATGCGTACATTTCCATAATTTTCGCTTTCAAGCGAACTCTTTCGTGTTTAATATTTTGAAGTAAAATCCCTCGACCTGTGGTCTCAAATTATCACACACTTAAGTCATTTACCGAGCAAAATTTCGAATATCATGGAAGTGCAGCAGACATTTGAACCGAATGAACTTGATGCACTCGTAATATAACCCCCGATTAGTATCTGATAAATGCTACTATCAAATTCCATTTATTCACCGGAATAACTGTTGATATACAACTTATATACATCTGCCGTTTGACGTACGTGTTAGATAAGAGCATATACACGATGAATAGTGACAAGGACTATTGCGAAGTTGTTTAATGAAAAAAAAAATATTTCAACATTATCAATATTAATTACAAATTAATGATGTTATGAAACGTGTGTCTTGCCTTTAACAACATCTAAACATCAACTCTTTTTATACAAGGTCTGTGAGTTGATCGATCTGAATGACGGAGGTAATAAGTTTCTCATACTGAATATTTCCCCCAAATATAAAATGTCCCATGAGAGCAATGCAATTATCGAAAACTAACAGCGGTAACTGCATTGTATCAAGTCACCATAACAACACATTTGAAACCGTATCGCTGGACGTCAGTGAACAACACAAATAAATGTCAGATAGACTTCAAAAATAGAAAAACATTTCGCGTTTTGGTGAGTGCTCCATACAATCTATAGAGGAAAGTATAAATGAACAAAAAATAACATTTCCTTGAGAATTTCTTTATTCGTGAAATATTCCAATGAATTACATTCGTGCATAAAAATGACCAGATAATTTTGCATTCAAGCGTGATATCTTATACAAATTGCATTCGGTTATTTTCATATTTTGTAAAAGAGCCCTCGTCCTTCGGACTCGGGCACTTTCGCCAAAATATGAAAATAAACTTGCAATTTTTAGATATCACGCTTTCTTGCACAATTATCGGTAAATTTTATGCACTCGTGCAATTATAACCGATAACATTTTTGTCCTAATGACTTTCGGGCGCGAGGACATACTTCTAGAGGAGTTTTTTCATCTGGTGTAGAAAAGATTTCTAAAAATGTTTTCAATTATCATTGAAGCTAGTAATTTCTCACACAGTTGCTGGTGATCTATAAAATGCTAATACACCAATTAGTTCGTTGTTGTAATTCATTTCGATTAAAACTACATTTCTTTAATTGACTTTCACTAGTTGGTGTTACTTACAATAAATACAATTATCCCATCATTTTAATTCCCTCCAACATTTTAGCTGCGAACTGAAAAGTAACTTGGTACGAGTAGTACTTCTGAGTCTTTGATTTCCCAAGTTTCAGATTATACAATGCGAATAACAGGTGGGTCGAAGACGGATATGAAAGCTTGGAACTCATCAAAGTGCTCATGTATACTACAAATGTTAGTGTGATGAACTGAAACTATATCAGAATTTATTATTTTCATTCTCAAGATAAGTGTTTTTATAGGATTGTTGGAAGAATCTCTGATATATTGATCCATGCTCAGTTATGTAAAAAATAAATAAATGCACATTTAACTACAATTACAGAAGGTAATATCTAATCGAATCAAAAGTAGTGAAATGAATACGTCAAATGTTTAACCTCCGAAAAAAATAACGTAAAATTTAGGGTTATTTCCTCTCCGAGATTGAATTGGTGTTCACGTTTTCCAGTGGTTGGTTCCCGAATTTGCTAATTTGCTTCTGTCTGTGTTTGGTCCGCCAGGAACTGATCATTTCAGACGATATGGTTGTAGGGTGACAGGTGGATTGAAGGTTTTTAGTACCAAGAAATTAGAATTTTTTCTTCATAAACCAAATCCTTGGTTGCCTTTATGAATTGTGTGGATATGGAAAGAGCGCTTCTGTGTTAGATGGAACTTTCTTCGCTTTCTTCAATATTTAGAAGTTGTTCTACAATAAATTCTTCTATCACAAGTTTATTTTTTTGTATATGATTTTTCCGTGATGTCCAATTTGTATATACAAAGACATTTCTTGCGGATTTTTAAGCCACTTCATTGGTGTTCCTTGAGTTAGTGACTTATAAGATATGTTGGTACCTTGCAATTTTTTAAAGTTCCTTTCTCCAGAATACTGGACACAAATTCAATTTTCATAAGACAGTTTTACTGTTTTCAATGAATGTTTTTTATGTCGGTGACGGTTATGTCAATATGTCTTTTCATTACTTCTCGCAAGTACTCAAAACTGATATCCTGATAATTCTAATTGACCAAAACGACAATATTGTTCAGAATATGTTGCCTCCCTTAGTTTTCAATTTTGGATTCGAAGAGTGAGTTCATTTTCTGCAGAAGGCTTATTCTTTCATTCAACTCTTGAATTCGGAGTTGCAATCGTACTTCTCCGGCTTCGATTTCTATGAATTTCATTGATGATTCTTAGATTTGCTCGTGATATGGTTTGATAACCCGATACTGATGCTTTTTTGGTTTTTCTATCATTTTAACCAACAAATATTTTTGAACACTTTTAGTTCAAGAGTAATATTTGAAACGTGACGTCGCGATTACACCCCTAAGGATCACCATTTGAAAAAATAATGTTTTGATCTCAAATTGTGGCATTGAGAGGTATTATCGTCACTACGCCGACGTTAACGACTTTCCAATACTCCTTAAATACACACAGTGTCAAAAGTTTTGGATCCTGCGGAAGAAATTTTTCGTAATAAAAATAAAATTGATTCAAAAAAGTATATTATTTTCTGAATCAGTTTTTTGTGAAAAGAATACCATTGGAAATTAACACATTTGTGCCTCTGTTGAAGAAATGTATTGAATCAAAGAAAGTAATGAAACATGACTAATGGTCGGTGTGGCTTCCTCCACGTTGGAATAACATATTGACATATTGTTCTGAAGGATATTATTTTAACACTTTCATGAAGGAGGTAACATCAAAAATAGTATCACTTTCTGTTGGTGTGTGTATGTACGTGTATACATCATTCACAGTTGCACTAATTCATTATCACGATCTGGGGGTTTGCTGGGCATAGATTTACAAAAATTGAAATAATCTTGGAAAACTTGATCAAAATTTCACTTTAGTTCTCAGTTGAATATTTCAGTTGCAACTTTCCTGATCTTCTGATCTACTTTTTCTATTGCTAAAAAAGATTTTACTTGATAGGAAATGTTTCAAAGATTTGTATTTACTCTCCGAAAATTTTCTATACTTTGTAATGGAGTCTATGGATATAACTCATATTCGTTATATTTGTCCACCCTGGAAAGGAAAAAAGAAAATGCTTTGAATCCTTTCAATATCTAAATAAAATGGAACAAAAAAAGACAAAGGGGCTACTTGAATTTTGTCAAACGGAAATAAAAAAATGTTTCTTGTCCATTAAGTATAGATCAATGTTGGATGCACCTTCTGAAAAAGGATGATGATCTTGGAAGATTGAAATCGAAGTAGGTTGTGTCAAAAGCAACAGATATGGCTATTGATGAATCAGCCATGCCACAGTCACACTCTGACAATACTTAGCAAAACTTCCGAAACATCGCAAAGGTGAAGAATATACATTTCTCAATATATTCTTTTTTATTCAAGCTCCAAATTCAAAGCTCACACTTTAACATTTCCAGAGGAGAGAAAACCCAAAAAAGCATTCATCGCCTAACCAAAAGTCATAGAAAAATACAAAGAACACATGAACAGTTCATAAGTACACCAAGGTGAATAAAAACCCTGGTGCGTTGACCGATATGCTTTTGTTTAGCCAATTCCTCTCGACCTGAGAAATCGAAGGCTAAATTAACATTTTTTGCGGTGGGTGGTGATACAAATGCGATTTTCTAAGGGTACATTTTCATTGAGGCGGCAGCTTAGGAGTGATTTTCGATACCGACGGTCCCATTGGATAAATTCTTGCGGGATCTTTCGTTCACCAATGGAATTCTCAGTATACAAAATACGCAAGGTCAAGCTCGTCTAATAAAAAGCTATTAATTTTTTTGAAATGTTTGACAGTTCGATTTGAATTTGAATTCATTTGACAGTTCCTTTAATATTCAAAATCTTGTACCTAGTTCTTGTTTCTTTTCACGTTTTTCTTGTTTATATTTTTTTTAAGTGTTTATCGTTGCTGTTCTTGTATTTGTTTGATTTCATAGTGATAGTTAGATTTATTATGAACCAATTTACAAAGCTCAAAATAAAACGCTCGTGTAACGTGTAGGTGTTACTTATCCCTCATATCATCGGCTTGTAATCACATTAAAATTGCATTTTTTCAACACTATGAAGAAAAAAGTACTTACCTATCTTCGGTTCCTCAGAAAGTAGAAAGATAAGATATCAATACTTTCCCAGTTTCACTAACAACTATTGTTTCGGGAGATTTAAAATCACATCACAATCACTGAGTTTTTGATTTATTTTTCATCAAATTGAAAGCAAATGGAATACCTAATAATCAGTCAAAATGTGATGACTGCATAATTTCTAGCATTTCGCGGGAAAACAAGAAATTGCATGCAAAACATGAGACCATGAAATAAACATAACCTATAAATCTATAAATAATCGAATGGCCGTCGAGCAGACGGATATCATGGCATCACATATTAAATTAAAATCACGTAAGGTGTGCCTCTGCTGGCAAACTCTCGAAGGCATCTCTTCAGTTGAAATTGATCAAAATCAAGATAGCGAAAAGTCAAGAAAATTTGCTTACAATCTATTAGGTATAAGTCAACACACCAGGGTTTTTATTCATCTTGAAGTACACTATACTATACTATACTATTGTCGTATTGCATCCGTTTGTGGAAAATATACTCATAAACTTTCCCGAAAAACACTCGAAAGTTTCCAGTGGCTGTAACAAAATTGATGAGATACATCTCATATTGCGATTTGGTGAGATGACAGGATAATTAAAACGAACTAATTGTTTTTAGTGCGATAAAACGGGACTGACAGCTCTCGTTGGTATCGATATTCTCCCCCAAAGACATGCTGATTGACAACCCAGCACAATATGCAAAAACGTATTAATTGTTTGCCGAACGTCAAAGGCACTTACGCTTTTACTTTTCCATCGAAAATAAGCGGTATAACAATGCTGTCAATCACACGTCAAATACGGGTGGGGTGGCTAAGGGTGGGCAGACTGACCGGCAGGCAGAATTTGCGAAATAATGGGACCCCTGCGATGGCTACTTATTTATCATTATTCGTTCCACGTAGTGGCAACAGTTCTTAGAGAGACTAAGTGTTTCAGTCTTTTTTGACGACTTATACACTTGTTCTTATAAGGGTGAACTCTTATTATACAATGACTAGAAAAAAATACAAAGTTTGTTGTTATATTTCTTCAAATTAATAGTCAAACCAATGAATATCAAATCATGTCAGTACCTGTTGTTTCTTTTGCATGGAAGTGGCCGATACTTGATGAAAATCCAGATCAAACCAGTAATATAGAGTTGCCTATAGATTTTCACATAATATGTGAAAATCTTACAGGCAACTGTATATTATGGGCTTCATTGACCATAATGAATGATTCGACACGAGAGAAGGATGCAGTCAAAGTTAGGCTATTAGGGCCGCTTTACAGTTCGCAAGTCTTGAAAGTATTGCAACGTTGCATGCAAGAACTCTTTCGATCAGCTGTTGCAATGATTATTGCAGTTGCAGAAAATGGCTTTTGACTAGAGATGAGCGATATTTCATGAACTGTGATTTTTTCACTGATATCTAAAAGTCACATATCACGATCGTTCCTCTTTTTGCAAATAAAGCGTGATACGTGAACGTGATTCACCACACCCACCGCTCTTATCACGTGATCAGTGATCACAGCCTGGCTAGAGTCCGTTGTTATATTTGAGTTCGTTTGTTTGCAGAAAAAGGAATGATCGTGATATGTGACTTTTTAGATATCACATAGCAAGAAATATCGCTTCTGCGCAAATTCGTTCTGCAGCATCGCAGAAACTGTTATTACTGATATTTTATTGATATTCGAGAACAGTATAGTTAGTTGATGTTGTTGTTAGGTGATTTGTTGTTCGTTATCATCACAAACTTGTGTTATTTGATTCAAAACACTTTTTTTCCTTGTGATATATTAGTATATACTGATGATATATCTATCTTAACCTAATAACAGTGAACCAGTGAACGGTCTCATTCAATACCAAAGTAACCCCAAATCCCAAACGCGATGCGACCTCAAAACTGTGAACACATCACGTTTAAAAATCACTGATATTAAAAAATCACAGCAACAAATATCAGTGTGATTCAAAAATCCCGATATCCTTCATCTCTACTTTGGACCTATAATTTATTGCCGCAAGACTTATGGCCAGTGTAATTCTAGTGATATTTTAGTTACTTTTGATATTGTCAACTCCATTAAATGTTACTAGATAGTCACAAAACCAACAATTTTAGAAAAATAAATAAAGTCGTTCCATGTTGCTTCTAGTTTGAGTTGGCTAGGGTTTAACCCACCATCTTTTTTTCTTTATTAACAGGAAATCGAGCCCATTTTACTTATATTATTTGAAAATGTATGTACATTTCCAATTATTATTTTCTGTTAGCCTGAGATGTCAGTAGGCCTGAATGTTGACACAACATTTTTTAACCGAAATGATTTTTACTTCCAGACCTGCAAATATAATTGCTGGAAATGAAATTTGCTGCAATGAATTGCCGCAATAAGTATTGGGAACTACTGTGTACTATCACTTGAAGCAAATATGTGTTTATCTACTCCCGTACTATTATAATACACTTATATGCTCATAACTCGTTTTATAATGAAATCCATTACGACACAGATTTTCATTATGATACAGATTTTCAACCGATAGAAACCCATTACTATTCAATCAAGCATGATGTGCAAGCTTTGCATTTTGACGTTTGTCAAGTCAAAATCAGTAGGTATTGAATTTATGGAGAATTTAGTCAATTTTCGATAATCGTATGAAAATGTCCAGAATTACCAGAGACTCCTCCACAGATGTTTTAGACAAGAAAAAAATACAATCGAAAGGATTATACTTTTCATTTTTTGAAAAATGCATTAAATATGTTTTTATTTCCGACCAAATCAAATGAGCTCTCATGGCCGAGTGGTCAATGGCGCTGGCAGTGTACAGAAACGTCCGGGTTCAATTCCTGACCTCGGCAGAGATTTTTTTCTTTTTTTTCATTTCTCATTGATGTATTTTCCGTGGTTATACAGTTGATTATAATTTTGTAGAATTTTTCAAAGAAATACGATTGATTACCTACTCTTATAGTATTCAATATAAATACCTAATATTATAATATTTTTAGTTCTTCATTATTTATTGGGTGTAGATGAAATAACGTATGCAACTCTCATTAAATGGTTATCAATACACTCGCATAAACCATACGAAACTCACCTCCGGCTCGTTTCGTATCCCGGTTTGTGCTCATGTATTAATAAACATCATTACACGATCGTTGCATGATATACTATTAATTTCAATTGAATAACAAAGTATTGACTTATCTTTATGGATAGAATAACGATGAATGAAGTAAATTGCTAATAGTATACCACAAAAACTTTCCGTTCAGTGTCAAGAACCACTCACGCTCTTTTAGGTAGGTAATTGATTGGGAAATGCAAAGAATACTGTTCTTATAATATGTAGTCCAACACCAGAGAGAACTTTATTCCAACCAGTAAAAGCAGATGTTATCATAATCGCCAGAAAAATGTTCTTTCCTCTTTGAGCATTCTATCTCTATTGATACGACGATGAAAGTCTTCACTCCCTATAAATATTAGCCTCTACACTCACCCCACATCTGGGAACTGAATGGTGTCTTTCTGAAATTCAAAATTGGTTGAGGTTTTTTGTTTCAACCTTTAGTTGTTACTGGGTTTTATATACATTACAGAAATTTCCTTCCGTGTAAGTATGGACATCAAATAAACACCATTCAAGTTCAGCACAATCAGTTATATTAACTGAATGAAATAATATATTCCCTCAAACTCCTGATATTTTTGATTGAGAAAGTCCAAATAGTATTCCTCATTCTTTTGAATAAAATTGAACCGTGTCCGTCGACATAACTAACACCTCACAAAATCCTGAAATACACCGATGCTCCAGTGTTTTCCATCTTTTGTCAATTCCCTGAAATAATAACCAAACTTTCCCAGCAACATTAAATCTTCAATTTTTATATTTCAGAACTTTCGAAGGCAAGGAGTTCCAAAGTTCCGCTATTCTAATCAAAAAAGATCCTTGTGCAACAGCGGTTCAACAGGTCTCCGAGCTCACAACAAAGGAGTTGGAATTCTGCACACGGGTCATCCGTTTAGATATTGCCAAGGGTGGAACGAGTGATAACAATTCGAAGAGCACCGACCGTGGAAATATCTATAGAAGAGAAACAAGCCCGACCCTTCTACGAAGTGAAATGAGCGAGTTCGTGAGCGAAGAATCACCAACAAGGCGGATTGCTTTTCTCTGAATATAACCAATGATAATATAATATAATAATTCAATGAATGTTTTGATGCCGAACCCCATACATGAGAATTATATTCCAAGACAGGCTGTAGTTGTCCCTTGTAGATCAAAAGAAGCTAACGAGAAGTGAGGTATTTCTCCTCGCGAAATATGAATCCAAGCTTCTAGGAAAGCACTTTTAGTGATCGATCTCACATGGTTTTCCTATGAGAGATTATAAGTGATCGTAATTTCTAATTATCGAGATGCTTGACTTTGTAGGAATAGTTATTCCTGACATCTGAATTTGGATAAAGATAGATGGGCTTTTTTCGAGAAGAGACAGGCCTGGGTTCTCTCAGCAATAAATTCCACCAATTTGATGTTACCCCATCCTATTACTTCCACCAAGTCATCGGTAATACTATTGATTGATGCAGTTTGGACCATGAAATCGTAATAGACTTCAACAGTACTACTAGAATTATAAAAAGAGTATTTTATATATCAGTAGCTCGAATACCAGACAGGCACAAGAAATTAATATTGTAGGTTGGCTTGTCCTATCGAAGGGACATCGAAGGGACATTAATACATTGGAATGCTGTATTGATAGAGATCAGTGTATCTATTTCTTGGTAATGACTTCAGCATGGAACTCAAAACATCGAACACTAAACTATCTCGCACAGGGATTATTCATGCAAGAATTATTCTTTATGTAAGAATTATTACATTTGTGAAAAGAGTGAATTAATACATTTTCATGCATTGACGATCTTTCTTCATACAAGAAAAACGTCAACGAATGAGAATTTCATTCAAGTACTTCATGGAATATTGAAGACTGACGAAGGATTGCTGCTTGAAAATACAAATCATATTGACAAAATGGTCAAGGCTTTCGCTGCCGAGGTTTTCAAAAGTAGTGATACTGACAAATAGTATTTCTCAAGTTTTCATGGAGTCATCTTCACTGATGAAAATATAACGTGATTTATTTTCATTTTAAATAGATACTGACCTCAATTATAAGCTGTAATATATTTTCACCTTCATTGAAATTTGAGATCCTTTGGATGTTTTTCATATTTCGGTATGAATTCAACAGAACAATCTATGGCATAATTATTGATTTTTTTGGTGCAAAGTTAACATAATATGAACATACCTTCATATAAGTAGATATAGGAGTTACTTGTGGAGATAGACCATTTGATAAAAAAATGCCGAATTAAAAAAAGATATACTTTTTCAATTTTTTTCGAATTGTATGGACCAGATATCAAAAGTAAAATTAAAGAGTTTTTCAGAACATCGAAGAGAATTTTAAAACCAACAAATCCCTTGTTGAAGCATCAACATAAATTTTTTCACATTCCGGTTTCAATGAGGTGACTGAAAGATATGCCGACAATAGAAACGAATAGTAATAGTAGTGGGACTTTCAAGTTTTTTAGATGATCCCACGATTGCAATATCGATCAAGGCCGGTCAAAAGTTTTCTATTTTGGGGAGCAAGAAGAATCTCTTTTCAGGTCGTATTTATCAATGGTTGTTGAATTTAATTTTTTGGTTCTACCGCCTCCAATTTGAATGATATAAGCAAAGGTCAAGGGAACTTTCAATAGATACTGTTTCATCTTCCTTATAATCTTATACAAACCTATTCCAAATGCGACATTCCGTTCATTTAATTCATTAGTAAACCTTTTTTTTTTCAATACGGGCCTCTAGATTTTTTTCTTCAATTTTAGTAGCCACTGTTTCAACAAATTGAGCTATTAATTACAAAACATGTATTTCTCGACGTTTTTCTCCGATGAAACATGATCAATATCTGGTCAAACAAATGCCGTTAGTGTCGTATGAACTCCACACATCTTTTGAACATTTTCAAGAATACGTGAACGCCAGGGTTTTTGTATGAATATGAAAGAACTGTTCAAAGGCCAATTTCGATGGAGCGTAAATGTTTGTTTCTGATATTGGAGAAAAAATTCTGAGAGTGCTGAAATGAATTTATTTTTTCAGAGTGAGCCATGAATTGACCGAATATTGATGACGTTTTCAGAAAAAAATGGCGAGAAACACATGTATTGTAATATATAGCTGATAATATAGCCGAAAGATAGAGGTCCGTATTTGAATAAATAAAGATCATGATGGAATCTAATGAACGAAACTTCCCATTGAAAATTGGTTCATATCAGATTATAACAACTACGAAACAGTAGACCCCTGGCTTTTTCTGATATTCAACAATATTAATTTTTGGCAAATATCTCAAAAACAAGCTGACAAGGAATCATTATATACAAAGTTGCTCCTCTATACCACCCAAAAAAAAATAAAATAATATTGCAAAACCGAGAAGGATTAGTGATCTGAATTAAAAATCATGCAAATAATACATGATACACTCCATAACACATGTCACCAAGTAGAGGCAAATGTGGGCCTTGAATGTTTGCAGAAATACTTTACATTGTGTTCTTGTGGCATTTTCCTCCAGATATAAATGATGGTGTGTGCCTCTTCCATTATATAGATATCAGTCTGTCATGAACGATTTTGATGGATTAATTTGCTTGATGGTGCATGCAGGGAGAATGGTGTATTGTTATATGAAAATATGTTCATGAATGTTGTATTTCTAGTTCATACAGTATGCAAAATGGAGATTTCACGAAAAAAGTGGTTTAAACGAAGTTTGAAGTAGACTGTACTCATTTTGATTGCTGATATCCGCAATCGGTTGATGATCGGAAGACGATTGCCGTGCTCGGAATCACACTTTGAAAGGTAAAACCTCGTTAAACTTTAGCTCGCATAAGTTCAGACTTATGAGCGTTGAAGTTCGTAGAGGACGTCAAACAATTGAATCTTGTTTAAAATGGATGTCTATACGGGCGTTAGAATATAGAAAATATTTTTTTCACCAATAAATCCGCCTGCGAAATGTTTTTGGTGTTTGACGTTTCGATTCCCATGCTGAAGTCACTATTATTAACTGATATTGTAGTATATTGGTTAAACCCTAGGGAGGTTTGATTAATAAGAATGCTGTATTGATAGAAATCTGTCTATCAGTTCTTGATGATGAATCCAGCACCGGAGTCAAAACGTCGAACATCAAAAACATTTCGCACACATTCCCGAAATTATTTTCGATACTGAATAATTTTTCAGTGATCATCATTATTTGGATGCCTTTCACTTATGTTCACTTGAAAGTATGTGATGTGTCGATTCCTTTGACATTAAGTAGTCTAATGTCAAAGAAAACCATTCACATATGAAATCATTCACTTTTTTTCGAAAGTCCTTCAATACCATTTCTTTCCGAATGTTCCATCTTCCCCAAATTGCATCACTACTACATTGTTTACCATTTTTGCCCAATATAATTCCTCACTTCTATTAGAACTCATATCTTCCAGAAACTTGGGAAGACGGCATCAATAAAATTAAAAATATAGTACTATTGTTTGAACGTAATTTTTTTGTGGTGGATCAATATTTGTTCCGTAGTTTTTTGGGTTTGTAACCTACCACAATCTGAAAAAATAAGAATTAATATTGGAATATATACGAGTGTAGAAGGACAAAATGTTATGTCAAATTTGAAATAATTTGACAAATGTCAATCACGAAAACTATCTTTGCAGGTATTTGCACTTGAAAAGGAATTCGCCTAGAAGTTTTGAGAACGGAAACAGATTTAGTTTCAGAAACGTTAACAGATGAGTATTTTCATATATATCAGTTCTTATTATTTTTTGAGTTATACGAGAAGTTGGACTTGTTCTATCAAGAAAGAACTGTTTTTCAATAGACGCAGCAACTTTTCGGGGTAGAATCTGCCCTTCTACACTTGTATAGATTCCAATATTAATTATTATTTTTTCAGATTGTGTTAGGTTACAAACCCAAAAAACTACGGAACAAATAATACTGTTATAAATAGATAAAGTTTCTAGCTTTGTTGGTTTGTTTGTAGTGCGGAATCTGCGGAAAAACTGGTCCTTTCATAAACATTTTTTCACTAACAGAAAGCAACACTATTCAGGATTGATAAAGACTGTATTTCATTATGATTGAAAAAAAATCAGTGAATAATAATCGACTGAGTAAAATATCTCTATTCTTGATCTGTTCTGAAGGATTGAGAAATGAAATGATGGTGGTAAATAAACAAGTGGAGGGAGAGAAAAAATAAAGATGAAAGATGAAGAGTTTTGAGCAGAAATTCATTCTTCAATTTCGAAGTTCGACTCCATATAAAGTGAGATTATTCATCCCTAGCATCCGTGCTCATGAATATAAATCACAGTAACACCCTGTTCACCGATGATTGCAAAAATAGCTGGATAACATCTAAAAAACAGCCCTCAATAGGTGGATTAACCTACGCATGTTCCTACAAAAAATATTTTGATCCCCTGTATTGTTAACGAAAAAAAATTCTTTTGTGTATCCTATTATGGATTTGACCGTTGCCCTGCTCTCAATTTTTTATACCATTTTTTCATTCTGTCCTGAGAAATGGGATGATGTGAGGGCACGAGCCTAATCTGTTTCTATAGCAAATATTTGATGACGGATGGGCAGCCGAAAGGCTATTTGGGTGTTATTTATTACAGCTGATGTTGGATTTCCTGATAAACCACAAAATTTGGGGTAGTGGAATGATTCATATTCTAGTTGAGCATCTGCCTTTGATTTGAAATGACTCTATTCTGGACAAATTAATTTGAAGACGAACAAGGCTATTTAAAAAGTTATCATCTCTGATTCCATTTTAATGGTATATTTTCAATCCCAATGAAAGAGTTTGACGAAAATATACAGTTACAGCCAATTATTCTGATTGAAATTACTTCCAAAGTATCTACCTCAGTGTTTATATATTTTGCTTATATGTTGAAGATAACATGATTATGAGATTAAAAAAAACTTCAATCAAACAAGTACATTTAACTTCGAATCATTATTGTCCATCAATTTTTAAATGAAAGGAAAAAGCGATCCCAGTGACGACGTGAGCCTCTTGTCATTCATCTTTCGATTTCCATTGTTTCGAATGAAAATGTTTATATTGTATATTCGTGATTTTTTCTGATTGATATTCGGAGAATTTGTTATTATATTCACTGTTATCCTATTGAAGAATATTTAATATTTTTCACACATTTGAAAATAGGTTTCTGAACAATAATAGCTGATTATGATATAAGTTTCATTTTGTGAGTGAAAAATTTTCAGGAACTTTTATCATGAATATCATACGAAGTTTTTTGTACAACTCTTCTCTTTTAATAATAAAATAGATGAATTCAATATTCCTATAAAAACACATTTTGACATCTTTTGTCAGTTAACTTTTTTCATGTTATCGCATTTGCTGTGAAGTGGCCGTGTCAGGTGACGCCGAATCACCTGGTTACCAACAGACAGTAGTGTTCACAGCTCACGGGTTTTATTCAAAGTCACATTTGAAGTTCTTGTTAGTGTTAAATGTTTCGCATAATGAAGACAAATAGTGAGGAGTTGTGTGTTTCTGGCGATATTGAAGACGCTCCAAAATACTTTCAACACTAGTGTTAAAAATATTTTAAAGGCGCTACTTTGTGAACATCAACATTCAATACCCTTGACAACCATTAAAATTGTCACTTTTAATGACATTTGTACAAAATAGTATATTATTCAAAGAGCGTAAAATGATGGCTACTGTTCACGAGGTGAGTGGCCTAAATCATCGAGAGAATAATATCCATTATACACAAGTAGAATACTATACTTTATTCACGACTAATAAGAAATTGTTGAAGTTTTTTGGTTGGAAGTATGTGTTACATACTCATTTTCAGAAACACCATTATTTCATTCTAACAAGTATTTCAAACAATACTGTTGACAGATTTGAGTCAAACTTGTTCGGATTCAAAAGCTATTTTGACATGACATGCATATTCATTCTCGCTGCCTCCTTTTTTTTATATGTAGGTAAAGAACCGAATTGAAACTATTTGGTGGTTTACGCGATAAAATTTTGAAAACCGATTGTTTTAGCAAACCAATATAATATTATAGCTGAATCAAGGAAATATTTGAAACCAGGGAATGATAACTCATTATTCACCAGTGAATAATGGGCATTATTAATGTCGAGCAAACAGACGTATAATGGGTACATTATACAATAGTTGTGGATATACAATATTTTCATATTGAAAATACTGAACGTTCTTGTCTCAGATGATAGTTTTTGTGTGTGTTTCAAAAGAATATTCATTGGTTTGTTTCCCTATATTCATTTCAACAAGTCCGTCCTTATATAATTTTTGCTTCGAAACTATTTCTACATATTAAAATCAAAATTCCGTCACGAATTATTTCGATTGGGATTTTTTGGAAAAAACTTCACATAATGAAAAAAATATACAATGGCAGGACTTGATATCAGAACAATATAATACATTTCCATTTACAGTTACACTAGATATATTTTGAGATTTTGTTGGAATATATTATCTGTCACTCTTCATTGCTTAATTTCACGAGAAATATACGAAGAAAATAACCAACTGCATCGATTCCTTTTGGCAACGACATGCAATTTTTTTTTTCTCTAGGCTGCCTTTCGAATATCTGAACGAATGCACCACAAAAATTAAGAAAGTCGATGCAACTTGCCATACACAAAAATTTTACTAATTGGATGCAATTTTCTTGACTTGCAACGTCGTGAATTTCTGGTGTGATGAGTTCTAGTATTATTTCACGAAAAATTGAAATAACCCACAATCAACACCTAATTAAAAAAATCATTTCGACAAACTCATTTGAAAGCACAAAGAATTTAGTTTTTGGATGCACTCGTACATAACGTCAATCTTTAAATGAACCTGACACAAATATTATACCTTTGATGTTACTGCAAAATATGCATAGTATATGTCAGTACTTTCTAAACAATTGATTTCGTAATTTGATAAAAAAATTACATTTGACATTCTTTATCAATCATGCTCATTTCAGATATTCTATACGAAACAGGCTCTTCTTCAATATCATACAAAAATAATAATAATAAAAATAATAATATTAATAAGGCGAAGTCTCAGCAGTTGCTCTTTTTCAACTGAACCACCGCTGTTTTTCAACTCAACCGACAAACGTAATCATCGAAAAACATCTCGGGTTCATGAAACGAACTACAATCAATTATCTCGCTCCTACACTGCTCTAAATAAAGCGAAAGTGTGCATAGAGAAGAACTATCGGTCCCCCATTTTGCATTGTGCATCGACGCAGAGGATGGTGGGTCATTTCAACACCGCACAATGACAGCAGATGGCCATTATACTGACCAGGTGACTCGTTGGGATTTGCGTACAAATATTGATGAGATGTTCACCTGGAATGCAATTATTTCTCCTTCCTCCCTGCGCTTCGAGAAAGGCCGGAATTGTTGTAACTGTCTATGTGAAATGTGTTGCATGAAAAAAAATTCAGTTCGATTCTCATTATGATATTAATAATTTATTAAATCCTTTGAGATCACAAAATGATATGAGTACGTCAACACACGAATACAGGAATAGAAGAAATATATAAAACAACGTAACAATATAAACATTCCACACTTAAAACTGAAATGAAAGAAAATATGTTACAGTCATGATAAAATAGTCTTTCAAGAACCTAGGCATTCATCAATACTATAAAAAGCAGTCATTCATAAACACTTTCAGGCTTTGTTCGAAACTTTTTCCTACGTTTTCTATTTCAATGTTATCTGGAAGCAAATTCTCACCATTCCCTACGTGAGAGGACTTTCAGAGAGGATCAAGAGGATAGGAGGGAAATATAACGTCAGAGTCTGTTTTCGATCAGGGAACACAATACGCAGCCAGCTCACAAAAATTCGACCACCGAATAAAAACAGCGACACCAACAACTGCGTTTACCGGATACCATGCGAGTGCGGCGAATCCTACATCGGAGAAACCAAAAGACCATTGGAAGTAAGAATAAGCGAACACAAGAAAAACACTCAACGAGGAGAAACAACGAAATCAGGAATAGCGGAGCATGTTTGGACAAACCATCACAGCATCAAATGGTCTGAAGCCGAGGTCATACACAAGGAGGAGCACTGGTTCAAGAGGAAATTCAAGGAAGCCGCCTACATCCTCAACAACGACGCATTCAGTCATGCCAGCGTGGATAATCGGAATGTGTGGAGGCCGCTTATTCACGGCATGGACCGGCTGCGGCTCGATGAGAGAGAATCTCGCGCCAGTACGTCTATTTCCCGCTGAAGATCGATCGGCACACTTCTAGTAGTAGCACCCGCTCGCCTCCTTGGTAGTAGCACCCTTTCCCCCACCATAGGGAAATCGGAGGGCTTTATAACCGACCACACCTCGAAATATTGTCAGTAATCACCCGAAGACGATTGCGGATACCAGCAATCGAAACGTCGTGAGTAAACTCAACTTGGGACTTGGTTTCAACATTTTTTTCGAAATATTCCATTCAATTTCTTTATTTACATTTTTTGACTAGTATTTCATATTCGATACCTCAATTTTCTTGTCACAATATTATTTCATTCATTTCGTTATTTAAATAATTTTTTGACTTATATTTCATATTCGAAATCTCGATTTTTTGTAACAACAGTATTTTCTTTGATAAATCAATCCCTAATTTCATCATTGACCAAAAATTTGATTTTGATTTGATTTTTTCTCACTTGATTTGTATTGTAATCTTTCCGTTCCTAGCAACAGGTTTCAATAGAGTTAAAAATATAGACAATGGAAGTCCGAACCATTACTATATCGACATGTCATAACTGTTCAATTCGTAGGCAATTCTATGGTTCCTAGTCAGAATTATATTCCTTCAAATATTATGAAATTTTGAGGAACATTTTTTCGTGCTTTTTTTTAGTCATCATAAAAAAGTCAAATCCTACGAAAGAATAAACTTATGATATAAGTGAGTACCTAAACACCTTTCGAAACCCTTTGTAAGTTGTAAGACTTAAGAAAAATGAGATCAACGACAACTCTTCTATATCTTGCACAGCGTTAAATCATATAAAGAAGAAACTTTTATTCATTAAATTAATTTACCATATACATACATACGTAACCTGAGTCAAATAGATCCATATTCTAAATTGGTCTAGAGTCTATATGTATTCATTCTTGCAATAGAAACGAGCACCAACAGGCTTGTTTGGAATTGAACGAGAAAAATTTAAAATTTTGATATGACAGCTCACTTTTCTTCTGATGATCTCTAGAAATGTACTATGAATACAATATGTATGATTGAAGTTACGTCTAGTTGGTGTACAAATAAAAATAATTTTATGTGATTTAATTATGGCAAAAACGCAGAGAGTTTTTTTTCTTCTTCGATAATAAAGGTGAACAAATCATCACGAGTTTCCAACCAAGACATTCATATTGATGGTTTGGGCGGCACTTCCACGTCATTTATTTGTTATATGAGAGATTTTGGACATTGGTTTTCATTGTGCATTTGAAATATATATATTTTTTTTCATAATTTTGTTTTGCGCATACTCAGCTATTCAATATGCGTGGAGATAAATTGCTCTCATACCAAATTGATACTGTTTGAACTAGACGCGCGTTTCGCTATCAAGGTTGCCATCTTCAGGAGAAAAAATTTTATACTCAGTATCAATTATCGCCAGAAAAATTTCAACTTCTACATCAAAGGTTCCAATCTCATCCAATATGAAGTTACTGTGGAAACTCATTTCAATAAAATCATCATACTCAGAAAAAAGTCATGAATCCTAGTTTCATACAATCATCAAAATGCTCATTTTATTTCGATTTCTCGTTTATCCATTTGCCGAAATATTTAATTTGTTTCTTCTATGAAAACTTCTTTATTCAACATTGAGAGAGCGTTTCTCGGGATTTTTATTCACTCCTTAATCACTGCAACTTATGCTTTCCATCAGTTTTCGTTGCATACCTCACAGGCAAATGAAAGAAACTAAATCTTGAAGTTGGCGGTCGTATATTTGATTTAAATAATCGTCAGCATGGTTATGTTCCACTTTCTCTGTCATCTGCATTAAAAGTACTTTTTCTAAGAAGGGCTCAGCTTACAAATTGATTCAATATTCCCCAGAGATTCGCATTTCCCACGTTTGAAGGAAAAATCACGCAATATTATTTCATTTTCATTATAATATTTCATGTGCGAATCAAGTGGAAATTTCATACTAGTTCTATATCAAAAATTTCGTGATGCTGAACCTATTCAAGTGTACCTATACTTCTAGTCTCCTAAATACTAATGAATCTAGTTTAAAAAAAAACACAAAATGAGTTCAGATTTGCCTAAGAAGGTTGAAATATTGAATGAATCAATATACACATGTAAAAACTACTAATCTTCATGGTTGACCTTTCGGAAACACATTCTATTTCGGAAAATTCAACAACGAAGATGAGAAGTTTTTGTGTCTCTATTACTTTTATCTTATCTTTTATCTGTATCTGTACTCTCAGTATTCATCGTTCCTATGACTTTCATACACTGTACACCAAAAAAAATTGACGTCTCGAATTTCATGTCATGGCACATGATTTTCTATCATGTACCAAAACAGATATTCCCCTGATGTGGTCGAAGCCTGCTTATTATCTATCCTGAAAATATTTAACGATCGATGCATCAAATAATAATTTGGAATGACTCATCCTACAGGGGTAAATTTCCATTGGTCGCATTTCTCCCTATTTCAACTTCTCTTATTGGTTAGTAAAAAGAGGGTGAATTATGACCCCTTGTTTTTTATATATTTTCGCGAACCAATACGTTTTAGATATTTGATTGAAATCACCCTCTATTGCGCCAAAGAGTAGAGGTACAGTCGGGGAAAAAATTATTTGGAAGTGAAAGGTTTGATACTTTTTTCCATGTCCTGAACTGAACCCACCAATAAGATGAAATATACACTGTGCTTATTAAGTACCCCCTATCGTTATCGATTCATTTTCACTTTAGAAATCTCACAAGAATATACATTGATTCCCAAAGAACTTCCAAATTGGGGAGTTATATGAAATATTCAGCTGAATGATGATTTACCAAATTTCAAATAATAGTTTATTCTATATTACTTGTTTTGTATGTCACTGTGATCCATTTACTGACGATCTCGGCAAATTGTTACGGATATCATTGTTATGGTTTTGATAACTCATTGTTGATTGAAGTATATCATTATTATTATTTTCGTCTTAACAAACCTAGTCGGGTCCGGACTCCCCACTGCTCCGACCCAGTGGGCGAACGCGCTAGTATCATTAACCAATGACCACTCCCCACTCCGCGGGGTAAGTGATCACTGGCTCCAGGAATCGTGAGTCCTGAGCAGTCGCAACGAACTGAGAATGACGGCCTTCTGCACGCGGCCGGCCAAGATCTCTGCGGCATTACGGCATGCCGGTGTGGTCTTGAGGCACTGATTTGACAGTGTTCGTAAAGTAAATCCTGATGCTTTGTCTGTTTTTCCTCCTCTTTTCGGACGATATTTGTTTCAGCAGGGGCCGAAAACTCAATAACGAATATCGTCTTACTTCTGTTATTCTTATCATTATTATTATTATTATACAGGAGATTCGGTACAAACATTTTTGTGTCAAAACTATTTAAATTTGGGTTTAAATTGAAATGAATGTTTTTATAGAAAGTGGAGTGTAGAAAATAGTCATTAGTTTGTGTGTTGTACCTGTGGTTTTTGCCATTTTTTAACATTTGGGAACTCGAAGAACATAAGAGCGTTTAAAAGCGGCTATATCCATTTAGAAAAAATGTTCAGAAATCAACGAAAACATCTCATCGGTTCGCCTCAATTTATAGAGATAGAAAAAAATTATGGTAGTGTTTGAGAAAATATTTGATTTAATTAATTAATTAATTCAATAATATTCGAATTTTTTTCTCGAAATGTGAATAGGTCCTGGAAAAAAGTGAAAATCAATCTGTTTTCAGATGGTTTCGATGGCAAAACTTTGAAAATTGACCAAAAAAAATTAAACGCTAAAAAACATTGTTCTTAACATAAAACTGGAACACAAAATATCTTTTTATTATGAAAAATTAACAAGTCTATCGTTACAGAAAAATATTGCCAGATGCACCACCACTATTGTTAGATATGTTTCGCGTTATGTTTCGCTTGTCATAGTTACTGTACATATTTACTGATAGTCACGTCATATTCAGTTTTTTTCGACTTGTCACGATATAAATATATACGTTTCTAAACGTAAACAGCATTAATAGTAGTATTATCCATACCCAACAACTATGTTGGCATATTTCTGATCAATTCAACGAATTATTGGACATGACTACCTTCGATCGCAAGAAGAGTTCTGATGCAAAAGACCGACTTGATATGCGATTTCGAAATCCAAATACCCAGCCAACACAGTTACATCGCAGAGACGTCCCTGCGATATAACGACGAGGCGTGTGACGTCCCAAAACTTGTCGCAGGGAACTTGCATTTACGTCGCTTACATGTCGCGATGTCACACTCAGGCGACATCGCCTGTGACACAACTGCGACAAGTTTTGTGACGAAATTGCGACAACTCTTGGGACGAAATTGCGACAAGTTTTGTGACAAAATTGCAACAAGTTTTGTGACAAAATTGTGAAAGTTTTGTGACAAAATTGCGACAAAATTGAGATCAATTTTGCGACGTAATTACGACAAGATGTGCAATGACTCTGCGATTTATTTCGCTATCAATCTGCGACGTACTTTCTGCCTTTAATATGTGGGATATATTCTGAAATTTATCCAGAAATATTGGCAGGCCTGTATTCTGTATCATTGATATTTCATGGATATTACCACTGAACATCATAAGAGCGACATCTACTGGGCATCATAAGAGCGATATCTACTGGATGTCACAAATATCACATCAACTCGATATCGCAATAGTTACATGCCAAATGTGTACATCGCAGCGACCTAACAAAAATAATGTCTCAGTGTTACTTGATAGTGACATCGCAGGGATGTCATGTCACAGATGTGTTGGCTGGGTAGTCTCTTTTGAACGCAATGATTGTGTCGGTTGATAAATCTTGTGAAACTTAGCCGATCCTCGCTGAAAAAGCAAATCGACAAAAAAAACGGATATTCCCTCTTCTGAACGCAAGCTCACATGCTTTTTGGTGAGGCATTGCGCTTACGTCATTGACAGGATAAAGAAATTGGCTAATCGAGCCATTTTCAATTCAATCCAATTCTTTGGCTGACATGGGTGGAGACCTTCAAGGGCATCCGTATTGATTTCCCGTAGTCTCATTTTTTTAATTTGTAATTGCTCGGATTTATAAAAGTACCTATGAACATTTTACTGACTTGAAATTCGTCAAAATCATTCTAGCAAAGTGCAAATTTATCACTTATTGCCTTTTAGTTTGAAGTGATAATCAATATCAAAGTATTTTTAAACCTTTGTCCAAGTGGTGACTAAGTTGAAGTTTTGGTCAAAGTGGCTCTGTGATGTTATCTTGAAATTTCAGATTTTGAATAAAATTATTATTATAGAATGCTCATCAAGCACAAGTCGATTACGGTTTTGAATCTCAATGTGAGACTGTCGGAAGTCCTAACCTTGATTCGGTATAATTGCCAAGCAGTGCATAATAGTTGATGTTTTTGCCATATTGGCGCTACAATCTCAACTTGAAATCACAATCGACTGATTATTATCATTGTTTATAGGGACCTAGTTAGCCAAACTGATGTAAATATTATTTGAAGGAATGGATACTACGGGTAGATGGCATTGGTGATTTCGTTTCCAAGTCATGCCTTTCCTTTCATTTTCCTTACGGATGTCGTAGCTTCTCTCAGACATTTTCTTGCTGACTCAGACATAATGCCAAATGATGGCAATCACTTCAGCAAAATAAGTGGAATTTTGTCATTGTCGTAGATCATTCATGTTTCGAAGTTTAATTTAAATTTAATGCATAAGCTTTCATTTCCCCTATAAATTTTCATCGTCAGCTCTATATTGAAGCTTCATATCTTCCTTTCAACATATTCGTCGAACTGACAGACTGAACTTCACCCAATTTCCATTCGGAGAAGGAAACTTTGTCGTTCATTGTCAAGTGAACGAAACTATCGATATTATTATAGTGTAGGCGTAACAAAAACAAAAAGACTCACTATTATATCTCTAAAATTCTAATTGGTCTCTGAAATCAAAGCACATTATCTGGGAAAAATGTTTTGGTGGTTGTCATGGTTAACAGACTACGCTTGTCAGAGATAAATTTTTTTATCCAGATAGCACAAGCTATATTCAGTAAAACAAAAAAAACATTGATGAGATAAGAAGCGTATCAGTAGGGGAAGAAATGAAAATGGCGAAGTTATCGACTAAAGATACGTTAGCTACCTCTATGGGGAAATAGCCAAACTATAGTAAGTAAGTTGGTAATATAGTGTATAGAAAACGATACAACCACATTCCCACCTTACGCCTTGCGACATCTGATGTTTGTTTTATGTAGTTCAGGTATAATTGATTGAATTGGATAATACTTGATAAAATTCCGTGATAACGTGAAAAACACTTTTTTGTATGTTTAAAAAATATCTGGCGTATTATGGTTTTATTACTGCCACTAGCGGTTTTGTGAACTGATATCTAGTGGAAATCACACAATAAAATTATATTTGATTACACATCAATTTAGTGAAACGCTATGCCCTTTTGAATGAACTTAAATTTTTTTTGAATTTTTATGCTTCCATATAGTTTGTCCAAATGTATATAAGGGAGATTAACGACGGATAACTTTTTGGAATTCAAGAAGTGTTGCTATGGAGTTGTGTGATGTTTACGGAAAAAGTAGTCAACAAATATCCTCAAAATTTATTTTTTTATAGCTTCCATGGGATTTTAGTTTCACTCAAGATAGGAACGTTTAACATACCAGTACTGTTCTCCTTCCCCACAGAGCTGAACAATTTCTACACGTATTTCCAAGGATAATTCAAATAGGCGTGGTGCTCAGTAAGAGAATTTTACACTCAAAATGATTATAGTAGCAATCCCGATTCAACCTACAGTAAATATATCCCCAAATTTCTATTTATTTCTGGTTTACCCGATTCGAGAAATAACAAATTTCCTGCAAACATTGACTGAAATGAGTACCACTAAAATATATATCAACGCCCTAAAAGGTCAGTAATGCAATGAAACAAGAGGACCTCACAAATGATGTGTTGTTCCCACTTGAATTCGCTCTAGGTTACCCCTAAAGGAAAAAAGTCCGATACATTCCTGAGTTGCCATGGTAACGCGAGAGAAAATACGCTGCACGTAGTTCAGGAACTATAAGTGTGAAAATTTTGTCCTAAGGTAGTCTCAGGCAAACTCAATAAAAAATCCCCATCTCTGAAATCTACTTGGTATCTATCATATCCAGTACATATAATTCGACAAAATATGAATAATCTTGGGTATGTTATCAAAACATCTAATTCGGAAACTGTTTGTAGAGATAAATTATCCTTACACCAAACTGATATTACTTGAACCCCACGCGTGTTTTGCTAACAAGATTAGCATCTTCAAGAGAAGAAAATTGATACTAAATCTAATGACTTTGGTTAGCTGTTGACTTGGTCTGTTACTACTGATTAAATTCCCAATAATCAACTTAGAAGCCTGCTAAAAGGGATAGGTCCTTCGTCACCATTCATGCTATGTTTACTTTTGCTATTTCTAAACTCTCACATGCATCGAGTAGCATTATGTCTTGCATATGCTTAATCACTTTCGTATTGCTTTCATCAATTGTGTGTTTATTGTCCAGACTATGTCGGCGACACTGGATATTTCTACCCTTCCGTATCTCATTTGTGCAAAATGCTGCTTGAAACGGGTTTTGATAGCTTGTCGGCTTCAGCCAATGTATTCATTGTTTCAATATTGACAAATGATTTTATAAATTCCCGACTTTTCTGTGTTTTATAGATTATCTTTTGGATTACCGTAGAGCTGTTATAATCCATAAGAAGTTTTAAATGTAACTTTGATATATCTACTTTATCGAATATCTGTTGAAGTCCTCTAGTGTGTTGAGATTCATATGGGATTACTATGAACTTTTCACTCCTCTCATCTTTTGGAAAAGCCAACACTCACGAAGTGTTCCCCTAAATTTACATTTTCTGATTATCTTATCAACTATTATTGGGTTAAAACCGTTCTCTTCAGCTACATACCTAATAACTTTCTTTTCATTGTGGTACTTATCTTTCTGTGGAGAAAAATTTATCAACCTATAGACAAGAAATTGCAACGTTGCCATTTTATTGTGTTGGCAATGATTCAAGTCGTTAGAAATGTACCTGAACATGTTCGTGTCTTTTTTATGAATACCAAATTTCATTCTGTTCGTTCCTTAGAACCAATACAACTGAAACTTCTTGCGAAAATTGTATACTCTTACGCCTGCTGTTTAGTACTGAAAGGACATTCTCAATGTCGATTATCCTTGTATCCACCACAGCGAATATGCCATCAAAATATGTGATCCAGATCCTAGGGAAGTAATAGTTCTTTCCCAGCATCCTTTTCAAACTTACCCATGAACAGGTTCATGGGTTACTTATGGCTGTTCTATCGTGCTGTGCATGTCATTATATCTAAACCAATTTTGATGAGTGCAAAGCTTGGTGAGTTGAATGTGAATTCTTCAACAGTGTAAATTTCCTAGTGGCTGCAGTACATGGAAATTGTTGATTATATAAACAGCTAACTTTAGTCTTCAGATTTAGTATCAAAAATCTTTTCCTGAAGATGCTTATGTTAGCAGAACTCGCGTTGAATGCAAATGATATCAGTTTAGTGTTAGGGTGATTGATCTCTATAAAAAGTTCAAACTTTCACACCAAAGTTTACAATCCCATCGTTTATCAAATTTAGAGTAATCCAAAAAACTCCCATCAGAAATTTAAATGCTCAAATGTTTTCCTTGACGATGAATTATTTCTTTTGTATTTTTGAATTTCATAATGGAATGGAACCAGATTAAATTTCCGAATGTTAACAAAATAGATTTTAATACAATCTTTCACTACTGATGGGAGCCAAACGTTTCTATTTCTCCTTTATCCATTTATTCATTTATTTGAATATACGCAGCCTCCAGACAGAACATAGTTCTGGTATAATGAAGTCACAATCCTAATATCATACGATAATGTAAGTAAGTAATCCATTAATGATTCAATATCACATCATTCGGTGGATATCAACATACCAACAGAAATTGTTTAAGTTTTCTCGAGAAAATATGAAGAGACTTAGAAGATTTCATTTCTTCTGGCGGTTTATTGGATATTTCAAGTGAGTTTGCAATAGATTTTTTTCCCCTTAGTGGAATGAACATTGTTTAGATGAAAACTATTGAAATTTCCGGTATCATAACCGTGTATACTAGAGTTTTTCAGGAACGGAATGTTAGTTTTTTGGATATTTTTTGCTAGTTTGTAGATTAATTTGGCTTCTTCTAATTCATTCAGGCAGTTTAAAATCATATTATTGGTCAATTCTTATTATTCTGTAGATGGAGTGTCCCAAGGTTTTTTGAATATAGCTTTATTCATTAATCGATATACAGATTTTTTTCGAATTTGATTACAGTAGTACCAAATCGTGATCGAATATCTGATGTGAGAAAGTATGCAAGAATTATATATCAGAATTTGAACATGTTTATCTATTAAATGCATTCTTTTGATTGCACCCAAAAACGGAATTATACATTATTTTATAAAAATGTATTTCAGAATATAATTTATTGTCAATGATAAGGCCCACATATGTATGACTTTGAACTCCAGTGATAGGTTTGTCATTTATTTTTATATTCAGTTCATCATTTTGTAGCATAACAAACTATTCCGAAAATATTTGGGGATCAGTGGAACTCATGGGGTTCAACCCTTTTTGCGATATGTTTCGGCTAGGAAGCGAACATCAAATGGCGACTAAACTCGCCCTCCTCTCAATTTACTGCTGCCCTGCACCTGTATACATGGGCGCGAGCAATTTGGCAAGGAGGACCTGCCCTCTCTAAAACATTTTTTTTTCTTTTTAAATGCAGGTTCACACGAAAGGGAAGCCCTGTAATTTTCAAAGAACACCGCGTGAATCAAGGGACAGGAGATACGAATTAACATTTACTTTGAATTTCTGAAGTTTGTAAGCCTCAGGTAAAACCTCTTTTAGCAAGGAGATGCAAAGCTCAGATGTTCTATTGAAAAAAGAGAGGTACGACAGGTTCCCAAATTCACAACATAGGGGTGGAAATTCTGTACTCGTCGAGTCATCCGTGTATATATTGCCAAGCGGGGAACGATTGATAACAATTCGGAAGAGCATCGACCGTGAAAGTATCTATAGAATCCGACCCTTCTACGATGTTCCAATGAAGTGAGCGAGTCTGTGAGCGATGAATCAACAAGACGAATTGCCTTTCTCTGAATGGAATCGAGAAGCCTCAATGAATGTTTTGGTGCCGAACTCCACACATGAGAACTGTATTCCATGACAGGTGGTATCTGAGCCATATAGATAGATAGATAGATAATAGAAATCCAAGTTTCTGGGAAGCACTTTTAGCGATCGATCTCACATGGTTTTTCCATGAGAGATTATCACTGATCGTAATTCCTAGCATCGAGATACTTGATTTTGTAGGAATAGTTACTCCTGACATCTGAATATCTGATGATAATAATAGATCGGCTTTTCTTGAGAAGAGACATGCCTGGGTTTTCGTTGCATTAAATTCCACCAAGTTCATGTTACCCCATTCTATTATTTTTGCCAAGTCGTCGTTAATTTTATTGACATGAATGTTTCTTTGAATTCTTGTTTCTCGAGCTGGTATGAGGACTCTGGAAGAGAAACTGGTATGAAGAGTACTGTCGTCTGCAAAACTAAGTATTGAACAAGATGTTTTCTCGAGCAAATCATTGATATGAAGCAGAAACAAGGTGGGTGCCAGAACTGAACCCTGTGGAACACCTGCATGTTTTCAGAGAATATCAGATGATACTCCATCAACAACCACATACAGAGACCTATCACACAAGAAACTCTTCAACAGTTATGTTTTTTCTATAACAGCATCGTAAATCGAAAGACTGGGAACATCAATTACAATAATACTGAACGATAGAAATTTTGGGAGCGCTGAACTATGAGATATTTTATAAGGACGTTTTTCACTTTTGAGATTTGCCTCCTACAAAGTGAATTTCTGGGTGCGCCGCTGCCTGTATAAATATGTCGTATAGTAAAACTTTAGCTACTTCATTTTTTGTTACCAAACAAATGAAAATCCACAATATATTATTCATTATTTTAATAGTCGTATGAACATTTTTACATGCATGAAATATACCAAAATGATATCAAAAATTTCAAATCGAAACTGGAAATAATACAAAAACTGACAACGTAAATAGCGAGATTCTAATAAGTATGACCTAAGTTATGGGGGTGAAGAAAATAATCATAAAACCATACCTTTGTAAAGAAAAGAACTAGGTACCCACCTTAGTCTATTTTATCATTTTAAAATTCGTGCACTGTCACATGGAGGCTAAAAAATATTCGAGATATTTGTTCAGAACAAAGGCAGCCCTCAAGAGTTCAACTCACCATAGAAACTAGATGTCGGTACTTTTCGTAAATTGTCAAACCTGTTTACAATAATGAAAATAAAATAATTCGATGGGAAACAGTAGTAGTCAATTGTTTTCTGCAATCGCAGTTGTGTTTTCATTCATACCAACATTTTTCGGGTATGGTGAGTGTTATAAATAGCTTATGCTACAAAAATAAATAACAAATGGAAAAGTAATAATTGTACACGGTACATACCAGTTTCCAACATTCACTGTATGCTTTTATACTATCGTTTATCTTCTGTGAACTAAATATCTTATAACAAAACATAATTACCTTGTCCGGTGTGAAAATGAAGCGATATCATTTCAAAAAAAAACAAAAATATACTCTGAAAAATAAATAAGATGTATATACAGAGGCAAGTTTTCAAACCAATTTACATAATTTTTACAAAATTTCAAGTAGGTACCTGAACTCAGAAATATTTACAAACTCTAAATATACAAAAATATGTTTTTACAAAAAATATGATTGATGATATAGATATTGATAATTTGAACCAACTCATTTTTAATACTGATTCTCTTAGTGCAAGCTGAAAACTGATTTCTCAATTGCAAGTATCATTTAGTCAATGAACCGGATTAAATTCTTGGAATAATATATGATGTCTCCATTGAACACTTTCCCTTCATTCAATATTATCGGAAAGTCATTATTAGAATTATTTTCACAAGTTGTCATTGAATTCTTGAAGTATATTACTGGTCCACTGACTATTTAAGCTTCGAATATTTTCACACACACTTAAAAGTAAATGTCACAAGCACCATTTAGTATTTCAGAAATTACATACACAGAATTACATGTATATAAAGATTATCATTAGGTGAAATGGATGAACTTATTTGGTTTATATTCATTTGGATACATTTAAACAAGTAATTTATGGAGGGATATGTATTGAGATGAAAGTCTTACTTTTTCTTCCTTTCACATTACGTTGTATCAGAATGTGTCAAAATAGCAAACTCCAATATTTATCACAAAAAAACGAGGTTTTACATAATATCCATATCTATTTGAGGTCTTTCAGAGGAATTTGTAATTTTGGATTCGCACTCTTACCAAAATAATTCGACCCACATAGTGCTGTTGCATCACAAACTTCATCGTTTCAATACACATCGCAAACTTGAACGGGGAATAACCGGAGGTATAATACATTTTTCAAAATCGATCTACACAGAGAACCACAAGAAAATTGTTAAAATAAAAATTCTTCAATTTGTAAAAAAAATTCCAAACATCCCACAATAACCTGAACAAGAATATAACTCGCCCTTTCAATACAAGTCCATTCATATATCGCTGATTATGTATTCTTTTGGAAGTTTTAGAATCTTCCAGGGCAAATTTTGCTCAATAACATTCAAATATTAAAAGATCCGACAATTTTTGGGATTATACCATTTACAATACAAGTCATGGTTACTATATTGCTTTTTCATAATCAGTCTAAATTCAAAATTCGGGTAATTCCATAAAATACTTCGATCATATAACTATCAATAAATACTAAATAAATTATTTATCTCAACAATATCAATGAGTATCTTCAGAAAACAAAAACACTTTTATCAGTACTATACTACGCTCCAAAATGCAAGAATTTGAATGTTTCTACAAAATCGAAAACGTGGGAAACAAAAATAGTCTCTTCGACCTAAAAATAATTTTCAGATTTTTGGTTTCGAAAAACATTAACCCTGGTCATGGTGAATGCAGTAGGTGTTTTAAATCAGAAAATCAACATTAAACAGAAATCGTATCAAAAACAGCACTTCATTTTTCTCTAGATGAAATAAAAAACTTCAAATTATAGAAGACAAACAGAAGTTACGTTTTCATACCAAGCATTGGAAAGTTAACAGAAAACTATTCAAGAACCCCAGCTTTTCCGTGACTATGAATTTTCTTGAATTAGACCGGTTTGAATATGAAAATATAAATAATTCAATATCAAATTATTGGATGCATATCTTTATGCCATGAAAAACTACAATAACCTCATTTATTATCCAAAAACAATAAAAACAAGGGGATCAGAATTTCGAACGGTCTGTTCCTTATGAAACAAAAGTCTGAATCTGGTGCGGATGGTGTACACCTCTGACGCGAGCGCCATCTGCTGGATGACCAAAGATTCGTCTTAGATGTTTACACCATCTGCACCAGATTAACAATTGCATCATTCTAAAATAAATAGATTCGAAACGGGTTGTAATGTTTTTCGAAGACCAAAAGCTTCCATTACTGAATAGTCCTCCCGAAGATCATTCTCGTTTCTAAAAGAGCAGAGTCTGCATCAAACATAGACAAAAATTTGTACAGTATTTTTGGAACACAGCATGTCAATATTCTTTAAGAATAAATAAACATTAAAAACTTAACAGAAACTATAACTACTGAGCAGTCACGCAGATCCGGACTATGTGATGGAAATATTCCACAATAACATCCCGAATCCGCGTCAGAAATTAATACATTTAAGTACACTCAATGATCTGAGGTTGATTCGACTCGATGACACTCGGCCTGCTCTCCTTTCCATGGTGGAGGGAGGTTTGTACAGATCTTTGATGAGTGCCATTTTGGATCAAAGATGGAAGCGGCCTCGAGAGTCCTGGGTGTATCACAGGGTGGCTCAGTTGGGGTTGGGGGTTGTGAATGTCGAATAGGTCTCTGGGGTCATCATG
The DNA here is from genome assembly GCA_032362365.1 of Zygogramma bicolorata. NCBI lineage: Eukaryota > Metazoa > Arthropoda > Insecta > Coleoptera > Chrysomelidae > Zygogramma > Zygogramma bicolorata. The sequence continues at coordinate 5,819 of JAVJAQ010005669.1, read as the reverse complement.
ACAATCTTTCAGATCCATAGATCCTAGAAATAGAAAACAGTATTATCATAATGTATGACAAAACAACAATGATCTTGATGAAAAATAGAACCGTTTTTTTTTCGGGTAGTAACCGAGTTGCCTAAGAGTAGAAACATCTTTTCGACTGAAAAGTGACGTAACTTCATTGTTCCATATTGGTGAACACAATGTGAGATGGAATACATTCCCACTGATGTCTGAAAGCTGGGCTATCGAAATGTTATCGTATCGAAGAAAACAAGAGCATTTATAATAATATTTGAATGAATGGAGATTTTTCACTTACACTTCAGGTTAATTGTATTCGAAGGAAGGAGACTAAGTTTAGTCGTACTAAAAAAGTCATTTATGATATTTTGATGCTTCGGGTAACATCGTGTATTGAAATGAAATGAATAAAAGTTCTCTTGATTTCGAAGCAGTCTCTCAGAGATTTATCGAACTGACAGACATAAACATATATAGCCAGTGTTGAATAACTCCAATTAATAATTTATTCCACCATTCATTTTTCAAACTCTGGTGGTTTGCGAGAAAACTGAGATGAGCTATCTAATTTAAGTAAAAACGTAGTGGAGCACCCTCAAACCGCTGGGCACATTGTCGTATGGTGATGAAGGAACAATGTCATAAGAAACCATAGTAACAAACATATTGGAGCTGTACAGCTCGCCACTCATCGTTCCGAGCAGCTCACCATCTTTCCAGAAATAGAATCATTTGATTTTGGAGATGCTAGCGCTGCGATTGGTTCTCATAAGGTCACGCGTCTTCCCAATCTCTTCACTTCAGGAGTACTTCACAAGTTATCAATCTCATGTTTGTCTTTATGGTTTTTGGTGAACATTTTTTATAACTGCTCAAATACGATGATTTTCATTTTTGATTCGGATTTCTGACTTCCGGTTCAATACGCGGTCAGTTGAGAATTTTTCCTGGCAGACTCGGTGCTACTAGCAAATGTTGGTTGCCTAGATACTGGAGTATATTGATTCATAAACGATGTTGATGTTATATCGCAGTTCAATATAAATAGTACCCTCAATCTCAAAATACATAACATTCAGATATATCAAGTTTTATATAGACTTACCACCATCCACAAAAATAACACACGATAAAGTGAGTAATTGAAATATATGTTTTAAATTAGTCTAGATGACTTAAGGAATCTTGAACGACAGTTCGTAATAATATTTTCATTTTTCACAGTAACATGATGATTATGAAGCTTAATCGATATGTAAATACTTCTTGGAAATTTTCTCCAGTGGTATGAAGTTACACTCATCATCTTAGGAGTTCAAAACTTGATTGGACATGAATGACTCTCAATATTATGTTTGAGTGACAAATTTTCTAACATAATATTTCATTTTAATATATAAAATCCCACTTTCTGTAAAGAAGTCAACAGTGAACTGGATGAGAATATTTTGTGTTATTATCTTTGAGAACTGGATATATATAGATCAAGAGTTTTCTTATACAACGACTAAGTGTGGAAATAGACAAGAGAAATGCGCCATCTATTCTAGGTTCATTTCTTCCCTAAAATTTGAGGAGCCTTATGAGTTATAATTCTTTTTTTTTTCAAGTATTTATATCCTTTGCATTTTCATTCAATTCCCATTTTGTATATCTTTCATATATTCATATGCAGGCCTCACTTGTGACGCCCTATTGATTAGCAAATCTTTCCAAGAGCAAAATTTGAAAGAACTATCCAAAAACCACCATTCACTAAATTTTACCTTCGTAACAGGAAAATTACGAACGTATACAGATTTTTTTTTTCGCTACATGAAAAATCCTACTGTAGGCATAGGTCAGATGCATTTGTTTCCTTGTTGATAAAAGTATCAGTGCACTGTGTTATTGAAAGAGAAAGTGATGTTTTATGTGGAAAAAGGTCCACAGATTACCCTTACAGGGGGTTTGCCAACGATGCAAGTTGAACAAAAAAGTTTCTCTTCAAATCACATACAACATTTCTTCTAAAAACGTGAAGGATTCAAATCCCTGGAATTTCAAATTGCTTTTGATGGTCATTGCGATTAATAATTTGATTTTTATACATTTGTTAGATTGAGTTCTCGAGAATATTACTCATTTCGACTCCGAAAACACACCTGTGAAATATTAACAGACGGTTTTGTTACACCCCTCGTTTGTACACTTTGTGCAAAGCTATAGTCTCCAGGTTCAATGGGTGATATCAGAAATTAAAAAAAAAACAAATAATAATTGAATAAACTCACCCAAACTGCCATCTGAACCAGCATAATCGTAATAACAATTTGGTGACCCATCGCCATTCAATTCATCTTCAATGTTATTTGGCCTACAGCTTGTAGTTTTCCAATGCGTTCTCAACCCAGAAGCGCTGATGTAGTTTTTGCCACACTCCTGGCAAATGTAAGGCCTCTCGTTCGTGTGCAGTCGCTTATGGAGTTTGAGATGAACGAACTGAGTGAACTTAGCAGGACAAAACTCACATGCATATGGTTTCTGCCCGCTGTGCAGCCTCAAATGCGTTTTCAGGTTAGATGTGGAGGAGAATCTCTTCTTGCAGATCGTACATTCATGTGGACGTTCTCCAGTGTGAACCAAGTGATGCTTCTGTAGATGAGCCAGTTGCGTGAACGATTTAGTGCATACATTGCATTTAAAAGGCCTCTCTCCGCTGTGTGTTCTTAAGTGAACCTTCAGATTAGATAGCTGTCCGAAAGTTTTACTGCACACGTTACATTCATAATGCATTTTACCATCCTTTTTTTTCAGTGGATAAGGAAGACTTCTGTAGCCTCTAGAAGGCCCTCCATTGGGGCTGGTGGGGTTGCTGGAGCACATGTTGAGGTCGTAGTCTTCTGGGCTTCTGGAAGAAGAAGACATTCCACTACTGTTGATCTGAAGGGGTGATAACGGGGTCAACAAGTGATGCGTCATACCGAGATGAGCTGCTGGTACTAACAAGTTTGTACCATTGTTGTGATGATTAGTGCCGAAGTTATTGATAGTAGGAGGAGAATAAGGATGCGGTGGAGGAGAGGTGATGGTACTATGAACAACTCCAGTGGGAGATGAGTAGACGTTGTAATAATTGGGTGGTGACTGGGTACTGCTGTTATAAGATTCAGGGGTGTTGGAGAGATAGCCGCTAGATTGTACTGGGCTCACTGTCTTCATTACTGCTCGAGGTGGAGAGGATACACTTGTTTGGATATTAGAACTGGAATCTGGACTGCAGACCATAGTACCGTATCTGTGACTCTTCTTGTAGGAATATGCCATCTCTGTTGGGGAGGTTGGGGGAGGTGTGGCATCACTACTTCCTTGTATTTTGTCGTTATTGTTGGTATCGATTCTGTTTCTCGACAGAATATTCTCCAAAATACTGGATGATGAAGGAGTATATCTAGAAATCACATTGGTCATCCTGACCTCAGCTTCATAAAAAGACTTATTATTAGGAACTTCTTGGGGTGGTGAATCCATCATGATCACTGTTGACGGAGGTGTGATGATCCTCGGGGCTAGAGGCACGTCAGGTACTACGGTATCCATTCTCGAGTCTCTTTCTGCTTCTTGATCACTTTCGCTCTTCACAGTTTTGAAATGATACGGTTTGCTGATCTTGATCTTTACTTTTCTATATCCGTAATTTTGGTTTGCTGGGCACACTGGCTTGATAACTGCCGTTTCTTTAGTGTCTCTATTGCTAAAATCGAGGACGTAGTTCTCACTGTCTGAGTCACTGGAGTCCTCCGGGGGCGTGAAGGTGTCGTCATGGTACTCGTTACTATGGTAACCCTCGTCCGATCGAACACTTCCCTCAGTTGGTGTCAGCTGATGTTCATACCGATTATCTTTTGGTGGCGGTTCGATGGTATTCACTGTCATCATATCTGTGGGTGGTTCCATGGTATTTACTGTGATCATCTTTGTGGGCGGTTCGATGGTATTTACTGCCATCATATCTGTGGGTGGTTCCATGGTATTCATTGGGATCATATCTGTGGTAGGTTCGATGGCATTAACTGGGATCACATCTGTGGGCTTGCTTTCTTCCTCTGAAAAATTGAGATGAAATTAATATTCCCTCAGTGTAATGAGCACTATTTCACACTCACGTATCTTTTGAACCATCTGCTCTCCGGTCACTGGGTAATTCATTCTCTGAGCAAATTCCTTACAGTACCAAACCAGCAGTTCCTGGTTTGGTTCGATAGGTTTGATAGTATAGAAGTAGATATCTCTTTCATGCTGGTAAGCAACCAAGTTTTGGGATTCAACTGTTTTAGCCGGACTCACGTATCTCATCCAATTAGATTTAGAAGTGTTGTATCCGTCTACGTAGTAGTAGTTCTCACTATCCTCATATACCTGAAATCAATATTGAGCTATACAATTTGTGTATTTTCCCATAAGATACTCAGCGAAGCAACCGATTTTTACATTGATGAAACATTTTCAGGTACTCAGTATGGAATACTTAGGTTTCATAAAAATGATTTTCAATGAAACGAAAAATATTTTGAACGAATCATCAAAATTATTGATAGATTCATAAAGAGAAGGATACGTGATTCGGACTCGGATTTTTATGAAACAAATGAAGATACATTTCCCACTGTCCTTAGGTGACGTTCATTGAAATAATAATAACTGAATGAAGAATGAAACTGAGCCGACGTTGTTCTACAACTCAACTTTCACTGTAGAAAAAGATTCAATTTTATTTCCTCTAACTGTTCTACAATATTCGACATTTGTACTGATATACCATAATTCCTTTAAATTGGAACATCGTGATATTTCAGTGCCTTCAAAATCACTCAACATATTTATTTCAAGCTCAAAACTGCGGTTGAATGTACATCGTCGATTTCAGAATTTGTCAAATGCAGAATGTAACGAATATTGACTGAAGTGGAAATTCTAAATAGGTATAGTCACCTTATCATCAATGCATCTGTTTTTATAGAAGCCCTCTCTGAGTTGTACCTACACCAAAGAAGAAAGAGACCAATCACCAGAAGAAAAGTAAAAAAATATAAAAATCAAAGTGTAATCGGATAAATATGCATTAACTATTTATTATTTTCCGCTACTTTGGGATGCTTTGAAATTAGTACTCACCCTCCAGCAGTAGTTTTTACTAGTTTGTGAACATAGTTTTTCTTTGGCATATATTTCTCCGATGAATGGCCCATAACGTGTACCCTGTGGTATAAATTCGGTTGTCCATACTCCTTCGTGCTGCTGACAGAAAATGTAACATAAGTAAAGATCTCTGAATATAATGAATACAGAAAAATCACAAAGGATGATTTATGACTAAAATTCTTGAAAATCGCTCACTTGGGAATTTCTGAGAACTAAATTCCGTGGGAGAGTCCGTTCTGCTCTATCTGGTGTTTCTGAATCAACGTGACAGTCTAGAGCTATATAGGAAATATGATTCTGAAACTCGCTTTCTCGAATTTTCGATAAATCATATCTCCTGGAGTAATCGATTATTCTCTCCTCCATCATGCCCTGAAATGAAAAGATATTTTTTATTTGATTTGAATATACAAAAAAATCAATTAGAGGATCTTCCTTGGCTATCATTCCACGTGAATCAATTTGATATCTAATGGTAAGGTCACAAGGTTAGTTGAATTTAACAAAAGTGGCCTATGAACATAATTATTTTTGTGGAACGGAAAGGGGATTCAATTAGAGAAGGGGATTACAAAATTTCTATGAATGGAGAAACAACGTACACCCTCTGTTGATAAAGGCAGTTATAA